>QDHC01007103.1:15869-221478 GCA_013186455.1 Papilio dardanus tibullus
TGCTGATGCTGGAGCAGCGGGGAGCGCGCGGCGCCGCCCAGCACGGACACTGCAATGTAAACGCATTGTATTAATGAGGTGTCTTTATGAATACATAGAACGTCCTAGACAAGAGAGTGAGTCCATAACGACAGTTACTGCACTGTTTTCATTGTTGAGAAGTTCTTAAGAATGTTTTCTGCCTGACCTTTTGTTTGTAAAGCAGCTGTCACACATAGTATACGGTAGCAAGAATTACCGTCTTCATGCAGGGTGTTTGCGGCGGGCGCTGTGGCTGGCTGTGGGGTGGCGGCATCGGCCCAGTCGCGCCGGCGGCTGCGCGCCTTCTCCTCGCCGTTGATCTTGTCGCGTGTCGGCGGCGACGCTGACGACACCGGCTGGTCGGCGTACACTGCAACATCGATGACATACTGACCTTTAACACGTGCACTTGTGACAGTATATACCCAAAATAACTGTATAATGTAACCGATTTTATTTTAGTTTTATTACACACATTTTTTAAACACAAAAAATATTTTGAAATCGTACTAAACTTTTTGTTTTGCCTTTAAACTATTATCATGCGTAGCTCTTAAGCCCGGCATCGCGTGCTGAAGGTCGTCAACAAGAGCAAAGCTCTCATAAAAATGTTGCGCCCTTTTCCTCGATTATTTACGTTCGGCTTCGTATCTGCGCGCATCTCCGCAACACATACAATAATATTAACGAACCTGTCATACATCGGACTTGCTGAGTCCATTCTTTATTGATAATAACTTATCATTTACTTATTTAACATAACCCGTAGTCGGATAAAATGTCTTATTTAGGTTTATAGACGATAAAAAAAACATATAAAAAACATACGAAGAGTTTAAACTCTTTAAACGAAGAGTTAAAATAACTGTCAAATTAAAAGAATACTATCAATAAAGTTAATAAGGCGCACATCCTAATTAGTTTTATAAAAAATTTTTTGATAAAAAATGAAGTTATAATTAATATTAAAATCGAATAATTTTAAAGGAAAAAGCAACTTTTTACCTGTGCAAACAAATGACGTGTAGCAATGATCATGCCGTCATACACAGCTCCAATTTATGCACAATCGTGTGAACATTATAAATTAACTTATACTCACGTTGAATAAAATAATTATACAATTTGCATATTCATTCCTCGTTTATAATTAAAACATGGGCATTTATTGCTTTCTAGAAATAATGCGGCTGTCATTTATAGTATAAAATATTAACGCGCGGTGAAATTGAAGGCGTAGGCACGATTTCACAATGATAAATTTAGTTTCCCCGATAAACTTAATGTATATACTCTATACTTAAACTTACGACCTCGACTTGGTATAACTCTTTAATAGAAACTAAATTAATACCTGAAAATAGAAAATCCCGTACATCACAAAGTTAACCGAAGAATCACATACAATTTAAACGTAATTGGAATAGAAGAATACAATTATTTTTTCCTGCTGCTGCGATATCTTACACTATGAATAAACTATGCTTCTTACTTTGTTTTATTGAAAATTCCAACATACTGAGAAGATGACTAATATCTTAGTATATTAACACCACACAAATATCTATTGGAAATTGAACTGCGTAAATCATGTACGTTTACAGTTTTATAGCATACATAAAATGAACAGCGTTCATGACAATACCTGTAATAAATATACCGTAGTAAATAAACTGCTATTGAAGATCAGTTGAGTTAAAATAAAATTAATAATATTGAAAAGGGGCTCTAGTTCGCCGCGATATCGTCTCTGACAGAACTAAGATTTACACATAAAAAAACCAATGGAATATAAATAATTCAACTTATGCTTGTACTATGGGTGTCGTTAATCATTGACACCCACTGAGAGTGACTAAGATGCAAATTGCCAGCTCAAAAAACAAAAAAGTTCCCCTCGTCTCTGCCCTAAAGAATAACTATTTTATGGCGCATTGCAATTACCGTTTTAACAGTGAATTAACCTGAAATTCATTTGGTTGAATTCTAAGGTTCCACTTGTGCTTATAAATGGATTCTTGTAAAGTAATGACCTTTGACGTCATCAGCTTCATCAATCAGAGGTCAACGAACTACATCATTATTCATTAGTCATAACAATTCGGAGCGTGCTCTTTGATGTGGGATTTCCCCGTCGCGAACTTAATTAGTTAAGTTTTTTTATTAAAAATATAACAAGCGGAATAAAATCTGTCATAATTGTTAAGCAAAATATTCAATGTATAAGAAAGAACCCAATTGTGAAGCATTCGCTTCTTAGCTTGATGGGTTCGCTTGCTCGATTAACTAATTTCTATTTCTAAGCAAATCTTTTCTGAATTACAATTTCACTACACTGATTATAAGTTTACTTTAACTTTCCAAAATAATATCTCTAATTTTAGTAAAGTTAGACAAAAAATAATATATCCAGCGATATGGAAAAGATGTCGTAAAATGAAAGTCACTAATATTTCAAATGTTCAATTCTGACACAAGATAAATAAGAACCAATAAATAGACGTAGAACTTTAGCGGTAATGTCGTTTAGTAGGTACCTTAAGCCCTTAAGGTGGTATTTACAATTCAAACTTAACAATACACGTAGCATTTCAACTGTTAATCGATTGACTAAATATTTAAATAAAATATCGACTTAATAAATCTTTCATAAAATTACAAAATGCGTTGTGCATTCTCAATCAGGTAAAGGTTACACTAAATCTTGGCGCGGGCGTGGTTACTGCAATTGATAGCGCGCAGGAAGATTGCATACTGCTACATACTGCAATGTACTGCAATGTACTGCAACTTACTGCAACCGCTGATTCAATTTTATGATAAACCGATGAGATCTGTACAACGATGATTACCTCGTATATCATGCAACTTGTTCACTTGTTCTCTATTTTAAGATACTAATTTTCATTAGTGAACATACATAACTTTTAATCATTATCTTTTAGTGTTTATCTCAAGAATAAACATTTGTTTATATTTTCTTCTCTATTTTCATGTAATAGAGTTCTATTAGTAAGAAGTAAGACGAATGTCTAGTCATTTGTGTAATATGAAAAGTTCACAAGCACTGGCAATCATTATTGATCTATCACTTGTAGTCTTGTGGTTTATCGCAATGTCCCGCATGCATTGCGCCCTGTTTTTGTTCACTCGGCACACATGTGTCGAGAACCGCGTAATGTGCAGCACAATTATTATGTTCGATTATACGTCGGAGTAGCTCACGATATACACTAAATTATGGGTTTTTACTAGAAGCGATTGCGGCTAACATTATACACTTGTACTAATGGATTCATTCGTAAATCACGGATTTATTACTTTTCTATGTGTATCGCTCATAATATAACCTGCATTTTGGTAATTGTTAAGTTCAATGAACTGACTCTAAAAGGTACTTGTAAGTACACGATTAGGTCGCAGGAAGTTTTGTAAGCGTCAAAGGCATATCTAAGTATGTTGTAATTCTGCGAAACGGAACTCTGTCCGACGCATTCGTGCCTAACCAGTTCCAAGCTAACTTGAAGTTTAACGAACTTTAACTTATTGATTAGCCGTTATCGACAATATTAATTATGTTAATGCGTCTCGAAAGATCTAAGTGGCGTTAAAATGATCAATGGATCGTGGCATCGAAGGGTGTTCGTGCGGCGGTAATGGAGGCGCGGGCGATGCGGAAAAATCGCCGGGCACGCGCGGCGACGGGCGACGGGCGACGGGCAAAACTTATTACACGGCGGGCTTGAACCCCGACCCGGCGGATCTAGCGGAGCTAGCGGTCCACTCGGCCGGCGGAGGTCGCACGTAAATGGGGAGTAATTAATCAGGCCTAAGGCGACCTACATCACAAGGCCGTGGACATTCCTACGCGTTTCCTTTGCAACTATCTATCGCCTGCTTTATGATATTGAATACGAGTGGAACCAATTTGTCTCTATTAAGTATATTTATGGTAAAGTTATTACATTGGAATTACACTTAAGGTTAGAATCCTCACGGATTTAGCCTTTTTGACCTTATTAGTTGTGGCAATTATATTAGAATTCTGACTATATTTTTTTAATGCAAAAAGAATGCACTGACTTCAAGTATTTTTTTAAATGTAGGTTGATTATTGATGTGCCTTATTGAAGTCTTTAAAGAAGAATTTTGTACTATACTTAGTTGCTTACAAATTATCTTAGTAGATCATAATGGAGAGTCTATTAGGCATTAAACGTTAGAGCCCTTTAGCGCAGAGCGCGTACATTGTTTAATAAACAGTCATGGCGAATTGTATGGTTTCTCTTCAGCGAATGTGGACCAAGGTTGACGACAACAAATCCTCTTAAGAATTATAGAATAGATGACGTCATGTTTGATGGTATCTTGACATCGCTCGTGCGATTTGCAATCGTGTAACTTTGATATTAGGATACAGTTTGTATTGTGGACCCTCTTTCAATCAAGTTAGTCGTACTTATAATAAGTTATGGGTTGAAATTAGAAATGCAAATAGTATCTGGGCGCCACCGCCGCGCCGCGCCGCACTGTGTGATGTGGGAAGGTTTCGCGTGTCGAAAGACTCGCATATCAGATGCATGCTCGGTTGATGTATGGGGTGACGTCATGGCCTAGCCTCGCAGGCTACGGAGTGGTACAGTTCCCAGGTATTAACTGTATAATTTGAACTTTGCAAGGAACGTATTAACACTACCCATTTGATCGCTTAATCAACTGGGAATTAATCGAGTAAATGTTCATTTAGAATTTATTGAAGAAATATATCTACAGAAAGTATGAACCTACAGAAACAATAATTTTAAAAAATTATTAATTTAATAAAAAGCTAACGGACCAACTTGGATGCGAGATGCGAGTGCTACCCACGTGTAAGTAGGTATATAATGGTGGCTGGTGTTACCTTTGGTGTCGATGTTGGGCGGAGGAGCGATGCTGGCGATCTCTGGTTGCGGCGGCTGCACGCGCGGCCCGGGCCATGTGGTTGCGCCCGCGCAGCACCGCGCGCGCTGCACCCCCGCGCCGCACCCCTCCGCCGCGTCGCGCAGCGTTGATGCGTCCGCGGAGTATTCTGGAACCGACGCTGATGTAGGACCACAACGGTGACGTCATAATAAGCAAAAAAAACAATTGTCATAATATTTTTCCAATACCAAAAAAAAAAATAAAAACGCATCTACTGCTTGATGCGCTTTGGCTCTATCATGCAGAGAGTATTAGTATGAGAAATGTATTAGAATTATAAAAAGGACGTACTTCTCGTTGTAGAAGATTGCAGCAGACTGCCGGTCTGACCTCCGGGGAAGGTGGCGTTGCGTTTATGTCGACCCTGAGAAAATACAAAAAACAAGCGCAAATTAAACTAGAGTCACATTGGTGAAGTAGCTGTTATATTTAAGCTTGTGTTTTAACGACTTTATACATATCTAGTCGTGTAGTTGACAATTAATATTATAAGTTAACCATCTTGTTTTCTCTAATCGTATCAATGTCTGAGAATGTGAAGCATTACAAAACATCAGACACATCACCGCTCTAAGACACGTGCTTACAACGTAATTATACACTCACAGATTTTAATGCAGATATCGCTAATGTAGCCGTGAACTTTACTACAATAAAAGAAACTAGACTTTATTTCGTACTTAATAAAGTTTATTATGCATTACATGAGATTGTTAGAAGTAACGATGTGAAAATGCGATTAGAAACCCACGCGTTTAATTGTTCGAAAGCACATAACTCGTTAACGTGCGCTGTCGGACGATATTTGTCGATACTGCCGACCCTAATGGATTAATTGACGTCGCTGCCACATCGCCTTTAGAGGCTCGCCGCATTGTTACTTCGAAATATAATCCTTATACACGTCTCCGATTAAATTGGACTTTAAGAGACAATCTTAAACATTTTAACGTTTCGAGTCAAAGTATTTTCAATTCAATGTAAGAGGGTGTCCATACTTAGTCGAGTGAAAGGAAAATTGCTTGAAAATCATAGCTACAAACCACTATTTGGCCTTAAGACATTAAAGCTATGGATTCGAATTCGTGAATCATAAAATATAACAAATGACAATAATGAATCACATCCCGTACTTAATAATGTCTGCCCGCGCCGCACCTGACGCGGACATACTCGAGTAGAAAGAACTCTCACTTCCACGAAAAATATCGTAACTCTCACCTCTTCACATTGAAATATGTTTTAATTATCTGTACAAGTATCTGACTCATAGTTAAAATTTCCCAAGTTGGCCTGAAACTGAAATATGACGGATTTCCTGCGGACAAATATAAGCATGATTTTTAACGTTTTAACAATTGACAACTAACTACAGTCGGACCTAGATACGAGAGACTCCAAGGGACCGCGATGTTTGTCTCGCTTGTAAAGGTTTCTCTCTAATCCGGTTTCTCGCTATCCAGTTCCCGCTAATCCAGGTTTGACTGTATTTAAAATTGTGTGTTTGAATCTTAATTTACTTACATAGTTTAAGTTAGCTGTAAAGATTAGTGTGTTTTAAACTCTAGTTGCGTAGGCGCATATTATTATGTTAACACGTAGACTAATGAGGGAGCTGTTGATTATACGATGGCCAGATTTACAGCTGGTACGTGACCGCGCCTGCGCCTGCGTCTGCGCCGGCGATATGAAATTAATCGAGCAAAACATAAAACAATATCGAACTGTACTACTGCAGCACCGTTACTATTATAATATTCAAACTTTATGATGGCTCGCGGCTAGCTGCGAGCATGTCTGTATAAATCTCTACCCTACGAGTTCATTAGACCAAGATAATAACGGAGATTTTGCTTCGGTGTAAGTTTGTTTACATCGCGAACTTACGAAGGATTAAGCTCTGCTCTGCGTTTTTTAACTCCATCTGATGTTTAAAACTGTGTCAGCGTATAGTATTCGAGCTGTCATTAAGTTTGGATAGTATTATACTTAAAATAGATTTGATTGGATACCTCAACGTGGGGCGATGAACTCTTATATGTCAAAAGTCGATGCAAAATTTGGTTTTTATGATCTGTAATATAAGTAATTGCATCTTCATCGTCCTGATACATTATTACGTTCGCAAAGCGGTATTTTGGCGGCCGTGTTGAATTAGAAATTGCGACTGTTAGATCCAAAATATTAATAAAATAATTTAAATACAGTTTTATGATATAATAAATATCGTTATTGCAATATAGACGTTACATAAATGGATATAAACATTAAAAAAATATCTGTTCTTTTTCAACATTAATGATTTTTTCATCATTCAATAATTTAGTTTTAACGTTTTATTAGATTTATCACTAACGAGTGCTAGAATTTACATTATTTAATGAACTTATTGTAAACGTAAGATTATAAGCCCAACGCTCTGAAACTAGTACAAAAGATTAACACTTGAATGAGATCATTTAACAAGGAGATATTAATAACAGAACATGTCTAAACCTTGCTTCATTAAGGTACCAATGAAGAATTTTAATTAACCCAGTCAAGCTAAATCTGTCCAGCTAGTCGCAGCGCTAATTGCTAGAGAATTTCTATCACATTTCCTCATAAACCATGTAAGGCAATAGAATGTGACGTCTGACAATATTTCCGCGTGCACCATAAAAACTAACTTTACGCAAGCAACAAAAACACTTGTAGTCTTTTCCCATGTTTCCTTTTATTGAATTCCATATTATTAATGAAGTTATCTTGGCAAAGTCACTTCTAAAACATTGTTAGTGTTATTATAGTATTTTAAACATAACAACAATAGATAAAGACTACATGACTCTTTAACGGTAGAATAAACTCTAAAAGTCAAGTTCTTAGTAACAAATCATGTTGCTGTAATTCTGTAAAGTTGATTGTAGAAAAAGGACACCTATTTAACTAATATTTGAAATTTCTGGAGAAAGCTAAAACATACCAAGATCAGTTTCAAACGTGTAATAAAAAAGATGGGTAATTTCTTATTACTTGCTTTATTCGTTAACATCATAGATGTGTGATAACAACCGGTTTGAACGCAATGACACGATGTATGCAATAGTTTATTATACACAATGCTGAATGGAAAGTAGCTATTGGATAAATGACAAACAATTGACGATCAATTTAGAACCAATTTTGATTTAAAATTTGTCACTAATCCTACATCATTAGACCGATGTCACGCAAAAACGGCCTTACGCTGAAGCAAAGTCTCCGTTTTTATCGCAAACTCGATCTAATGAAGACATAGAGTAATAAAATCTTCTTTCATAGAGCAGATTATGGCTTAATCACCCCCTTAGGGTAGGCTCCGAGCCCCACAGTAGGGACGTATAGAGAGCTGGTGATGGAAGAGCAGATTTAACTTAACCTGAACGAATAATGGTATAGTTAAGCAATAAATCTAAATCACTAATATGGATTATTAAACAAAAAGTTCTTCTGTCTCTGCCACTTAGGTATTTACTCTGATACCTGTAGAAGAAAATCTCAGATTCGTATCAGTAGTCAAGACTGACACTCGATGGCATTAAAATTTAAAATGTCCGCATAGTGGTACTTTTTCACACTTACCGGACGTAGATGTGAGTTTTTTCTAAACGTTACCTAGGTATCCAAGTGCCTTTGATGGGAAACGATCCATCAACGTTTTAAACGACAATCTGTCATGAAATTCTCAATAAATAAATTAGAATGATAGATTTCTCATACATTCCTATTAATGCTTTGATATTTTCAATTTCACATAGATTCTGCTCTAGTTTTTTTAGGATCGTCAGCCAAACTATTCTTAAATTGTTCTGGGGGTTACCCGAAGTATCTTTTGATTGGCGATATCGCTGATGGAATCGACAAAAATGTATGAAACTGATAATGACATTCCATACAGTTTTGATGTTCGCTATCTAATCGCTTTGTAGCACATATACTTTAGGCAACGCTGATGGATGTGATCTATTTTCTCCAATTAGGTCAATCGTAACAAAAGCTGCCGAAACAATTAACTGGTCTCGATCAAGTAATATCCTCAATTGGTTCGGATTGTCCCGTCTTGGATCTAGATAAATTGAAGTGCGACTTAATGTTCGCTTAACTTAGATATTCCTAGATTGAGCTTTTAAAAATTCAAATCTATTTCTAGCACTAACGGCAGACCTAAAGCTAGATGGGCCCAATGACTAAATTAATGGAGTTCTAGAAAGAAATTATCAAGATGTATTTCGATAAACATTTATATGTCGAAGCCCGTTAAAATGGATTGATTTTTATTACCTGGCGGCTACTATTTGCTTGGAAATGAAATTTTAGTCTCTACAGAGATCTAAATAATAATAAAATAAGATTTAAAAAATCTTATAGATCTAGCCAACTCTCATTTTGCTGGTGGCAAAGATAGTAAGTACCAAAGACTCTTTGTTATAAATTGAATTATTCATACGTTGTTGTAAAAATAGTCTGCAATAGACAGTTTTGTTCCAATTACAGTTCGCACCTGTCCATCCGTCAAAAGTGTGAAGCGTGGCGCGGCCGCTACGTAACCCGATAGGCAAGCTGTAACTCAACACTGTAGCGCGCACAATGCGCTCGCCGGCGTGACGCCTCGCGTCCTTGTAACCATGCTCGGGTGCATGACGAGTCAGCGTGTTATATACACTATATTTATGTTATCTTTAATACAATGCGCTATGCATCTAAAGTTGTGTTGCGGAGCCGTCGTTGTGATTTAAAAATAATGGATGAGATGTTTTTCATATATAATTAGTACACTTGGATCCTATCAGGAAGACCAAAGAAGATCAAGGAAATGTATAAAAACATATTTAGCATCTATGCATTTTGCTTCTAAATAATAATAACAAAAACATCGACTCGGGTCATCAACCGTGCAGTCTATATGCGTATGCAGAATAGCAATAAGGAAAATGCGCAAGCGCACTTCGGGAAGTCTCCACATCTCATTAAATAGCTTGTAGGGCGTTTAGACATGTAAACACTGTATTTCGGGCTCCGCAACGCGGACGTTTCCTCGTCGACCGCAACGAGGGCATGCATGAGAGCCGCTCGATTAATGCCGCAACTACACGACTCAATAATAACCGTCCGTTTAATGATACGAGATTGAGCGTTTCTCTTGTGAACTCATGCGCGGCTGCAGCCCTCATTATGCACGGACTTATTCAAATTGCACGAATAATTGGTAACATGATTAGTTATTACAGTTATACCAATCGTATTGTACTTGTAAGTTTCAAGCAATGAAAGATATCTTTGTTTTCTTTCATTGACTTTTAGCTACACCTCTACTTTGTTGGTCCTGGGAACGCCTTTGAAAATTGCCTTTGTAAATGTTTGTTTGAAGAATGAAGAGGAATATATGTATAATTATTACACCATTTGTATCTTACCTTACTCCGGGGATACATGCTGAGTATGTCGGCCCACCAGCGAGCCTCCTCGCGACTGGTGCCCTTGACGAAGGTAACCCGGTCGGGCGAGGTGATGGCCAGGCTGTGCGCATGTCCGGTCACCCCGTCAGCCTCGCTCACCTCCAGCACGGACGTCATGTCCACGCTCGCCTGCGGGACTGTGTCTGGCTGCGAACAAGACATTCAAATCGTTAATACTTTTATTATGTACGAAGATTATACTGATTTTTCATATTGACTAGTATAATTTGCATCTCTAGAATAATAAAGAACCGACTGCCTTTTTTTAGAATAAAAACTTAATGAAAGCATTAAAGTAGTTTCAAGTTACAATACTAATGGCGCAATTAAACGAGCGAGCAGTTCTCGGCCTGAGGGTAATTTTGAGAAATGTTCTGCCAGGAATGTGTTAATTTAGAGTTATGGCCAATGATATTTCCAAGTTGGCGAACGTTGCGAAACCACAGGCGGTGCTGCAGACGAATGTGTGCGGTTACTAGTGCCGGCTAGAAATAGCTACCAGGCTAACAGCTAGCAGCTAGCGGCATGATGGACGAGTCTCGAGACCTGCGCGGTTACTCAACGTCCTGCTAATACGCCGCCATGCTCCACTCGCCAACTACACTCACCCTCAATGCTTCACATTGACACCAGTAATTATTTTGGCCTTCATTATGTCTACCCTATTTAAACTTTATAACTTGTTAAACGAGACCAGACTGTAAAGTACCGACGATGGAAATTAATTCGATCATAGTATAGTATAGTAGTTTTATACCAAACTACTTCATAGGGATCTATTTATTCTGAAATAAATGTCATTCGATCATGAGGCAGGTGAAGCGTGCGGCATCCGAGCGACCTTGGAATCTTTCCGCAAACAAGATCAGAATACAATGATCGGGGGGCTGACCTTGAGGCCCCGGCCGCGTGCACTTGACCCGCGCCGGCTCTGGTTTCATCGCGCAGTATAATTGAGCGTTTATCAGCTCGCGCCGGTGCTTATCCTAGCGGTATGCAAATGGCTACAGTTAGTCCGCACGGCGCGGCGCGGCGCGGGCGGCCGCTCTCCTAGCCCTAATCATACACCTTACTCTCTTATCACGACTATAACGTTCGCACGATAACTGTACACTGATTTGAATTCTTATGGCGCCGACACATTTGAATTCATTCAAAGCAGGTACCACAGTAATAATAAGACCTGCACTTGTCCGGTTTCATTTTTTAATTGAGCTGAATATTTTGTTGCAATGTAACTCAGGTCAGCGGTTAAAAACTTGATCCGTAACAGACCTTTGAAGTTTATTTTCCAACAAAATTATAGCAATAAAGATATCAGTGCCTGAACTCTGCGTGACAAGAGACACGACAAAAGCCACCGGTAATTAAAAAAAAAGTGAAAATAAAACCGTACACGCGGAGCCGGTCGATTTAATCAATTTAAATTAACGAACGCTCCGTACGAATGTTTAATCAAAATTTATCGATCGACTTTCGACAATGAGACATTTCGGAGATAACGAGATTTATAAAGACTTTCGCTGTCCCCGAAAATGGTCTAATTTGACAACTGGTCGCAAGTAGCTCAATGTCATTAATGACTCGCCATGCTTGTAAGAAAAATCTGAAATCGAAACCTGTCGGCGCAATGCAATATGTTAAACATACAATAGTTGATGGCATGCAGATTGCGGCCGCAATGTAGTCGAACATCGGCGCGGAATTACACCGGGACAGTACAATTGGTGCGGGCCGCATAATAATTCAGAAGATTACGCAATGGTTCCCATGTCCCGTGGCGTGGTCACTAACTCCTATAATTCCCGATCTAGCGGGATAAACGAAGATAGCAATTCAATGGTAGCGAACGGTAGGAATTTCTAACAGTTGTATTCCTATTTGAGTCTGAGTCGGGCATGTTGCTGACGACGTGTTTATGGCCGGCCGATGCCGCTGAGAATGTCACGCGACACATGAGAACGGTACTATGTTGGAACTATTTGTTAAAGTCATAAGGCACGTGCCTTAATAGACTATCATTAATTAAATTATAATATTGAGTACAAAAAATCTATAAAACAATAGTCCATTAGAGAGACAATTAATGACCTCAAAAAATTTGATAAGATCAAAAACTAGAAGATTAATATGTGATTTGGTGAATTAAAAATTCAATTTTTATACACTATCGTAGGATGAATTATAGTGAGTAGATAAAGTAGGCCGGTTCTTCAATCCATAGCCGGGTTTTTTGGTCCCCAGGCAGGTTCCACAGTCCTCGACCGGGTTCCTCAGTAACTAAACGGGATCTTCAGTCCCCAGACGAGTTCCTCAGTGTCCGGGCAGGTTCTTTAGATGTCGACTGGGCGTCGCTATCCGCGTTGCTGGTGCTAATCATTGTTTATCGAGACTTGGACCTTGTAAGCTGTTAAATTAAATATGCAAACCTCTATTTATAACTGGCCGTTTTATGTAACCGTTATGCAGGTAGCACAATACTGAGCGGAGAGTGCGGGGAAGCGATTGATTACACAAATCTATTCAGCGATAACCAAATCTCTTTTTATCTTTAACTACAAACTATTGGAGACTGTTATAGATATAAAAGTTCCCGTATAATTAATTAGATTACGGTGTAGCGACACAGCCCTACTTTCTTCTTTATACGTACTTTTATCTAGAAATTATTATTAAGTGCTACATCTTTATGACCATAATTTTACTAGTTTCAATTCTATTCACTCTCACTTCCGTACATAAACTAGGCGATCATAAACCATTATGCGTTATTAGATGAACTTCTTAAGTTTCCGGATCATTATAAAATCTAGATAATAAATAATTAATAAAATACATAATTTTGAAATAGTATTCATTAATTTATACTTAACGTTGTTTATTACTTAATGATAGCTATTAACAAAAAACAATAAATTTATCTGAGATTGAGTAAATCTGCAGACAAATTATATAATAAAATATAGTTCCCGCTCTCTCCTGCTCTATGCTCACATCCTATTGCAGAACGTCAGGAATGGTTATTTGAGCGTTGCATTGAGGCCGCGACCGCGTCGGATGCAAATTGTCGTAATGTGTGCTAGGCCTTAGTTTGTGGCAATAGTAGAA
The DNA here is from genome assembly GCA_013186455.1 of Papilio dardanus tibullus. NCBI lineage: Eukaryota > Metazoa > Arthropoda > Insecta > Lepidoptera > Papilionidae > Papilio > Papilio dardanus. Next base: position 29,441 of record QDHC01007103.1, read on the forward strand.
ATGTTAATTTTTACTGACTTGTCTTTAGTACTCATTAGCTGCAGGCTGTAGGATGTTAAAACGGAGTAACTATGGCTATAAATTTAAATTAGGTGGGATACGAAGGTGTTTAAGTTTGTTTATGTATTTAAGAGGTTTGTAATACCTAGTTAGAGATCTGGAATAATGTGTTTTCTTATATTTAGTATTGTTTGAGTGCCCGGTAGTAATGTTAGTCGGTAAGAACTTGTGTCTCATTTTCTCAAATGTTTTGTTATATTTTGACATAGTTGCAACAGCTGAGACCTATCACACGGGCGCTGCGCCCACGCCTGCTATCAGCACATCTCCGAAGGTCGCCAGCTCGCGGCGCCCAGACGAGATGCATCAGCGGAATTCCCCGACAATTGCGTCATGGAGATAATGTTATGGTTCTTAGAATCCGAAGTTATAGAATTTTATTGGAGGAAGGACATTGGGGAAATCTGATGACTATTCTACAGTCAATTACGCCAAAGCATCTTTAAAATGTCTTAAAATATTAAAATGAAGTTTGTTGCTTTTGAGGGGAATAAAAGATGTTCGCAAGTACAATAAAATCAGAGATGTAAAAGATTGATTAATTCACAGAAATACATAAACTTATTCTCTATTGTGTGTATTTTAAGCTTAATGTAAACATAGTAATAAATATCTTATATTTTGTATAATTCACTTATGATTAGATATAATCGGATTGCTCGTAAATAAAATATAACTGTTGATAACTAAAATAGAAAGTTAAATTAACGAGCTGTTACATTTCTACAAGTGTTGGCGGAGTGATAAAACAGTCTGCCGTCATACAATAACTCAGCCAACCCGGTGCCCGGTGCCCGTCGCCCCCCGCCCGGTGCCCGGTGCCCGCTGATATGCGTGGCGTATCTAATTTACGCATTCAAAAGTAGAGCGAACAAACAGCGGAACGAAAGCGGTTACTTTAGTAACTTAAACTGATAATATAGACAAGCTTTCATTTCAAATGTATTCTAGTAGCACAATTTAGGGAAGAAACGCAAAGAGGCAAACAACAACAGAGATTCAGGCCGGTAACCCAATGTACATGCGCTACAAAGCGATTCGATAGCGAACGACAAAAATGAATGGAACTGACAATGAAGTTCGATATCTCACACTTGACAAGCACATTACTTATCGAATGTCATTGTTAGATTCATACATTATTGTCGATTCCATCAGCGATATCGCCAATCCTAAGATACATTGGGTAATACCGTTCTCACCCATTTAGCGGTAAAATTAGATTTGTCACCCTATTTAATGGGTAATTTATTAAGAAGGTTAACAGCAATGAGGTTTACTGATCCGACTGCGGTTGTCGCTCGATTTGCGCTCTTTCTTAGCTTATGCCACATACTACACGACTTCATCTCTGTTGACTGCATGTCGTACGACTATATTTCGTGCGACACACTGATAGCCCTTCACTCATCAAAATCAGTCAAAGCATCTGGCAGCAAAAAAAACAATTAAAATTCAACTTCTTTGCATTACAGTGGCATTATCAGTCCATCAATACCAGTGTCCCACGTTTGGAAATCGGTGCAGTTTTACATTTTATTTTGATTCCCTCCTGTGTCCTGTCGGTTTCAAGAACTGACATTTTGTTGGTTTAAATTCGGTACTCCTTTCCAGTGGAACAATGATTGTACTTTCTTTTTTTTCTGAATGAAATAAACATGTACCATACACGATTTCATTGGTACATGCGCTTATAAGTGTCTTTTAAAGATTTTATTGCTTTCGAAAACTTTAAATCGGTGTCCAATATATTATATGGAATGATCACCGGTTTCTTTGTCGCTCGTCCGAGACTACGTCTGCACGGAACTAAAAAAACTTATCTTATGTGTTCTTCCAGCCTGTACTACATCTGTGCAAAATTTAAAATAGATAGTTTAAAAAAGTATAAAATTGCCGTTTTCGCCAACAAATCCCTAAATTTTAGGTAATCCTCAATGCATTTTAAATGTCACCTAACACTACTTTCATTTTCACCAACAGTTAAATGTCACTTTAGATATCGAATCAATTTAGTTATGAGTTAGATTTAGGGAGACCCTTAAGCAAAAGGACACTTATCTAAAACTACTTTAGGGGTTCGTTGGTAAAAACGGGCATAAATAAATCAAATATTGACCATGCAGTTAATTACACAAGATAGTTAATAACACAATATTGATTAGATGAAATAGACCAATAAATAAGTAAAATTACATATTCTATCAATATCATCTATCGATCTATACTAATATTATAAAGAGAGAAACTTTGTGTTTTTGTATTTTTGTTTGTATTGAAATAACTCAAGAACTACTGGGCCGATTTCAAAAATTCTTTAACCATTAGAAAGCTACATTATCCCCGAGTAACATAGGTTATATTATTTTATTCCACGCGGACGAAGTCGCGCACAACAGCTAGTGTGTATATATTTTGCAAGAAATTAACACTTTATATAATATTACTTTCACTTGAAGTTAAAACGATTTGAGAAGTTTTAAACAGAGATAAATCAAAGCTGCGCGCGCAATCAACGTCCATATATTATAAGAAACGATTATAAAGGATTTAATTAATCGAATTTCGATTTCGCATTTGCCAATTCAGATGTCTATCTAACGAGATTTCATTAAAACCTCTTCGTTGAATTACAAAGTATTTAAATGTTGGCAGTCAGTAAATCTTGGCATATTTAAAATTTTAGCAATTTTTAAATGTTGGTAGTCAGTAAATATCTTGGGAATGTTTGTATAAACCTATGTATTGATTGTAACCACTAGAGAACTACTGAAAGACTAGACTCATGCAACATAAAGTCGGCTACAAAAGTTCAGTTTTTTAACAGTACAGTTTTAACTGACCAGTTAAAACTTTACTTACACACGTCAATTTGTACTGCAGTCAAACTGCATAGTTCTAAGTTTTGCCTTCACACGTCAGCTTTTACTGGGCAGTCAAACTGGGGGCTACCCAAAGTTTATACAAAGGAAATATCGCCGATGGAATCGACAAAAATGTATGTAACTGACAATGGCGTTCGATATCTCACACGTGACAAGCACATGACTTATCGAATGTTAACGTCAGTTTCATATATTTTTGTCAATTCCATCAGCGATATCGCCAATCGAAAAGTACTTTAGATAGCCCCCCTGTACAGTTAAAGCTGAGTGTGTGTAGCCAGCTTTAGCTACATAACACATTATTTCACGCAAACTCGCGGGGGAGTTGATAAACTTAATTTATGTTAATATGGCATGGTTAAAGCCGATCCCATGTCGCTGTACAAATTGTCGTGTTGTAAATGTAATAATAAATATTTCGATGCAATGAAAAAAATCATACAATGGGCACCCAATTAAAAGTTGGTGCAATAAAGAGATGGGCTCGGGCAACGCTTTATTTATTCGTAACTTGATTGCTTATTGTATTGTAATGGGACAATATGATGAAGTGTGGCATTAAAGGAGCCTGTACAATGAGTCCACTTTCCCTAATATTATAATTTCTAAAATATGGATTATGCCTTGAGATTTAAGACAACTTTGGGGCTATTCAAAGTGTGTTTCGATAGGCGATATCGCTGATGAAAGTAACAGACATTCGATAAGTAATGTCCTTGTCACGTGTGAGATATCGAACGTCTTTGTTAGTTTCATATATTTTTGGTGTTCGCTATCGAATCGTTTTGTAGCTCATGTACTTTTGTAAGCCTCTTGGTAAGATGCAGTCGCACTTAGTTGTTTATAATTGGTTTTCTCAATATTATGTTCAGTTTATCAGATTCGTTATAGGTTGAATTTGTAAGAAATATTATCCTGAACTTAGCACTATTTAAATAAAATGCTACTTGTAATGCGACACGATTTTGTATGAAACGATAATGGGAACCTTTAACCAGTTCGTATGGTGTATAATCCACCTTAGACCACTTGGACAGGATATTACGGAGTTACAAAAGTGGGGCAGGCAGAGATGTCGCCGTTCGAGTCCGGTAATTACCGGACACAATAGAGCATTGTCTGCGAGAAACTTCCGGACAAATATCTCATATATGCTTGTTCTACGCTACGTATGATTGTGGTAGAATTAAATACTATTTAAAAATACTAATAAGAAGAATAATGACATAATTAAACTAATCTTATGTGGTAAATACCAATTTCAGTTATGGCCTGGTTTCATTAGACCGAGTTCGAGATCAAGACTGACATAGTTTTCATCGCGAATTCGGTCTAATGAAGTCTAGTCATTATGAACATTTTACAAGAGATAAAAAATAAAGCTATTGCTAATTAACGTTACAAAAAAGCAACACGTTGTAATTAGTAAACAATGAAACTGATTTAATGCGCTGTACTTTGAAAGTATTTTTGGCAAATAACAAAAACGAGTGCGGATTTCAACATGAGTGACCGCGTCCGGTAAGCCGGGTAATTGACCTGGCCACATATTGTTCAAATGCTTTTCTACCTACATTTTATACAACTCACAAACATAATGAAATAAAATATGTACTGGACGCTTTTACTATTAATAGAACTAATAACAGTGGAGCTAGCATGAATATTCCCGAAACGCACCTTTATAACATCATCTTAAGATTTGTGTAGCGCTAATCTACTAACAAACATATTTGACGTAGGCATCGATGACGATATTCGTATCGTGTTTGTCTCAAATATTCGTGATAGTCCCACTGAACGTGTTTATTCACATTGAAATAATGAAACAAACATTTTACAAAAAAAAATGAATAAAAAGTTTATGTGCCCATCATCGTCTATATAGTCGGATTAACATAAAACATGTTGCGCCCTTCGGCTGACTTCAAAGCAAAACACTCGAAGCAAAACTAAGCTCAACCGACGTGCTAAGGGCCCGTCTCCCGCCGCACTCGCCGACCAATCAGTTAATCCACTCTGATAGGATTAGGACTCGATAGTTGTGAGCCTTTAACTAAGACGCTTAACTACGTTCAATAGATTTATATGTTTTGACTTTGTAGTTTGTGAAATAATTCATTACTGACAAGACGCAATTGATCTGGCCCTACAGCACTAGAACAACAGGGCGCCGAGGTGCAGCCCATTAATAAAAAAGACAATTGTAAAATAAAATTACGATATTCTCTGACTATGTTTTTTATTATATTAAAAAGTGTCAAACGAGCAAGTGGCCACCTGGATTCGCTGAAATAGCGAATCGACCGCTGTCCTTACACATCTTTGCAGATGCGTTGCCTACTCTTAATTTACGGAGGAAGAGACGCACAGCAAGAGCATAATTCCTATTCCTATACGTCACCTCCCCCGCCATATCCACTTCCTCTTCCCATAATTTCCTTATAAGAAAAGGATATGAAGGGACAGTGGGCTGAAATTAGACACCATACTTATCAGGCGAAACACGGAATTGCTTCCATTTGACGCCTGTCTTCTGTGTGGTCGTGGTATTTCACCGGTTGAGCCGGAAAATGAAATATTTTTAATTTTCTACCGAGGTTTTTTGAATTCCGCGCGGATAGAGTTACGGGTCACAGTTTAAATACATTTCACCTTTCACTATCACTACTATATGATATGAGACAAGTTAGTTGCACGTGTCATTTCCTCGTAGCGGGTCACGACATGCCTATCGCTCAGAGCTGTTTGTTTACAAGAGAGGCGTCAATATTATCATCTAACATGACGCCTATGACCTTCTTATATCGCATTAATGTCGTACATTTACAGTTAAATGTTACAATGTTTCTAATTTGCGTAGATAACTCAATGGTTAATTACTATAAGCAATACTTAAATACAATACCAATACCCGACCCTTTCACGGTGAAGAAAAACATCGTGATGTCTGCACATATCGACGAAGAAATTGCAAGCTATTGTATTCACGCAAAATACGTGCTAGTCGTGAAGTTGCGGAAAATGGGGCCCATAATGGGTGGAATAACTACTACTACGACCTAAATACAAATTGGCTGTATCGAACTTACTCGTATATAGGCCCAAGGGTCAAGCGGGTTGCTTAAAGTATATGTGCTGCAAAGCGATTCGATAGCGAACATCAAAAATATATGGAACTGACATTGACGTGAAAAGCACATGACTTATCGAATGTCATTGTTAGTTTCTAACATTTCTGTCGATTCCTTCAGCGATATCGCCAATAGAAAGATTATTTGGGTAAAAAGATTCTGTAGGTTTAAAGACAAAAATCGCTTTGCATACTTATTTAACTGACGTTTTGAGAAAGAGAGTAAACATCTGTAAAGGTTGTCTAAAATGTAGGCCGACTACACATATCGAGTTACAAGTTTACGATCAGTAAGTTGTTGGATCATTAATCTCAAAGGTTCCACTTATCTTATGAAGCCTCCCCTACTGACCCTAAGGCCTTGTTCGCACCAGGATAGTATTTTAGTCAAGTAGCAAGTAGCATTTATTTGAACAAAGGATTTACTACTGTTCGGACTCGTTTAAGCCTAAACCTACGCACTAGGGTAGTAATTTAGTAACTAAACTTATCCGAACAGCAACATTTTAGTAGAATATATTAGAAAATCCTTTGTTCGGATAAATGTTAATTGCTACTTGACTAAAATACTATCCTAGTGTGTATGAGGCATTAGTCACTGGAGCAGACTCGGAATTCGAACAGAAACGCTTTTAGGGACCACACATGCGACGATAACCTTATCTGACACAAAGCGCGCGCATTACCACGGATTATGCTGGTTTCACACGAAGACAGGATAACTACCATAGTGAGAGTAAAAAAGTGTAAGCATTCACACGGACGCTTTTTCAACGCGCGCTAAAAAAGCGTTGTGATAGAATAAATGCATTTACACGAATCTGTTCACACTGCGGCGCTTTTAAATTTTTATCGCGCAACTTTTTTTTTTATATCATCGGATTCGCTGAAAAAGCGAAGCGATCGCTGTCCATAGACATCTGCATATGCAGATGCGTTGCCTACCTATAATCTACGGAGGAGGAGACTTTGGATTTTGAGCGCTGAACGAAAGAAACGAGTCTCACTTTTCAGAAAAGTTAAAAGAGCGTCCGTGTTAATGCCTAGTGTCAGTTAAATCAATAGTAGTACTGCACCTATGATTAGGGATGTGGCTTATCAAACATTCTGTCCTCGTGTGAAAGTAGCATTAGCGACAAAGCCTCTATAAATCTTACTTTACCGGTTTTAGAGCATCTTGAAGCTTTCTGTTTTAGAGAACGGTTAATGTCGATAAATTTTAGAATTTTCGACTTACAACCCAGACTGGGAGACACAGGCGCCATGGAATTCATATTTGTTACGGTGTTATAAATCGGTTAATTTTTATCAAATTGTTATTCTACAAAATAACATTTGACATAGGATATTATAACATTATTACTTTATATTGCTGCGAACAGCAACAATGTTTTTAAAATAAAGTTCCAGTAACAGTAGCCGATGACAAAAAATTCTATCAACTTTAAAGATCTATGTATTCTCGCTATAATTTTAGATTTTAAACAAACCCGTAGTTACATAGACATTAATAATAAATCGCTGATCGTCTATGCCACGCGGCGTAGCAGGATGGTGGTCCAAAACGACGTTTTCCGTTGCGCTTGCGATGTTTCTCAACAGCGATAGCCGTCAAATCACCATTCATTACAAACAGCACGCGAATAACCGTCCAGTTTCCTTTCACACAGCGTCGCTGCTGTTGTAGGAAATTGGAAAATCCCGCTAACATACAGAATTTATAGGATTATATCGATTTGGCGACATTTGTATTTAAAAAAGTAATTTACAATCAATCCTGGATAAGCGAGAAATCTCTATAAGAACAGAATCAGAAACCAATAGAAGCGAGACAAATATAAATAAATAAGTCCCATGGATTGTTCGACTGTTCATCGACAAGCATGAAAATGGCGCATCTACATACTGCTATTCCCTACTATAATATTGAGACTTGTTTCATTGTCATAATTTTGTTAGTGCTAGTATGTACAAATGTTCGGAATGCTAGGGATGCGGGCCAGCGGGTCAAGGGCGAGCCGACTACGAATCGTGATCGAGCGGTAAAGGGCTCTTGTTCCATTGTTATGTTTGAGTCCTCGCATCTGTGCGGTACCATGATATAGGCGTTGTAAAGTGATTAAATTTGAATAATATTAAAATAAACTATAGGTAAAAAAGTATTTTTTTCATGTAAATTATATCTACGCGAAGTTGGTATTGATATGATCAAATCTTGTTAATTAATTAGGAAGCAACCGTGACAAATAATACATGTCAAAATTGTAAATGCAAAAAAAAAAATGTCGCCAACCCTAGTATTACGAGAGTAATTAATGACCATAGAACTTTCTAGTTCAATTAAATCTATACTAATATCATAAAGAGAGATACTTTGTATTTTTGTATGTATCGAAATAACTCAAGAACTACTGAATCGATTTCAAAAATTCTTTCACCATTAGAAAGCTACATTATCCCTGAATAACATACGCTACATTATTTAATTCCTAGCGGACGAAGTCGCGCACAACAGCTAGTTATTTATAAACATAAAGTAGTAATGTAATTTCAAAGTAACATATTGCTATTATTAATTTCTCGTAAGTAAATATGTCGCGGAAATGCAAACAGCTCGATTGAAGACACGGTGCGCGGGCGACGGGAAGACATTACCCTCACGTCATAATTTACACTGTGTTTATCTCCTATTAAGCTTTATAAGCATATCATACAGTGTAACTGGAAAAGACGTTTTCACAGGAATCAGGGTTGGCACAAACAACAATAAATAAATTCTAAGATAAAAACGTTTATTGTCGGTACTTTTTATAAACTAAAAATTGAATGTCAGAATTTATATGACATTAGAAATAGTAAATAATACAAAAAAGTAACAGAATTCTATATCAAAACCTAAACAATGTTTATAGAGTTTTTACGGTATCAATTTGCTTACACTTTACCTACATGTTATATGTAAAGTGCCAACCCTATTAAAGTTAACTATAACTGTCCTTTTAACGGTTCCCACGAGAGACCTGATTACCACTATCGTTCCGGTCCGAACGAATGATTGAATGATTACAAACACTATCGTTACGGCTCAAGGAGCGAGTGAATGACTCGATACGGTCCAGGCACGGTGGGCTTGCGTAAATTTTCGCCGTGTTCGATCGAGTTGGTCAATATTGTATTAGATTATGCGGTTACAGGCTTAGGTTACCGACATTCCGGACGCATAGTGCATATTGCAAAAAATGCAAATATATTTTGATCCGTACAAGTAAATAGTTATAAGGTAAAAAAGGTAAGGTTCGACCCATGATGGGCTCCATTTTCTGCCGCGACTAGCACGTATTTTCCGTGAATACACATATCTTTGAATTTCTTCGCCGATATGTGCAGATTGCATCATGATGTTTTTCTTCACCTAAGTGGGTCGGGTAAATATGTACATATGAAATTGGAAAACCGAAAAACACATTGGTACATGGCGTGATTCGAACTCGGGACCTGCAGTTTACAAGTCAAGAGCTAAACCCCTGAGCCACCGATGCTCTCTAGTTATAGTTAGTTTAGTTTAAGATATATTTGTTTTTATAGATTGTAGCAAAGAATCAATGTCATGCAAGAGTGCAAGACCAATAATTTTAAACTATATATTAATTTAAAAATCGACTATTTTAATTGTACGAGGCCTGTAAATATCACAATATCTTGTCGGAGGCCAAGGCCCACTTCGGGTCATCGTGTCACCCTAGTTAGTTTTTTTTTTTTTTTTGTAAATATCACGATACGTGATTCGGTGACCTTTTCACAACATTGGAATTAATTATTAAGAAAGAATGGATGATGATCGGAGTGTTAAACGGGCTTATTTTGGCCGTCTCAGGTATCGCTGGATCGAATAGGTTGAAGAGCTGGATCGATTAGGTCGGGATGGCGCGGGATCGCCAAGTTTGGAGAGATTTCTTGTCGGAGGCCAAGGCCCACTTCGGGTCATCGTGTCACCCTAGTTAGTTAGTTAGTCAAGTATATAAAGAACTAATTTGGTATTTATCAAACTAATATACATATTTCGCTAAATAATCATATCCATTAAATATTTTAGGTTACTAGATCGTTTTTGGGTAAATTGCTAGCTTAATTAATATCTAATTTGCTTATTATCAGGTATGTTCTACTATCTTGGGTCAAGGATGTCCATGGTTTGATACAGTACGATAATTTCCTCGTAAATGTAATTCAGTTAGTAATAACACGATAGAATGGTTTCTTCGAATAATGTGTCATTTCAAGGTCATTGTTGATGACGTCATTTCTGAATAGTTCTAAAATATGTATATGTAGGCTATATCTACTTAGTAGAAATGTTTTAAGACTACGCAAAATTAAAGCAAATATGATTTTTAGGCAAAAGCCTGTCTAAGCAAAAGCTCGTCTTATAATCTGGCCTTCAGATAATTTAATTTAAAAATTATTGATTTATTCATCTAATCAAATAAAAATAGCAAAACATTTAGACATATGTTTGAAATATGGCAAAGTCCGGATGGGCTTTCGCAACCCGATTACCTCGCGTGTCGCCCGGTCGCGTTGCAAAACTTCCCGCGCCTGCGCAACTAACGAGCAACTAATTCACACGTTACCTATACGTTTAACTTATATGCTTGATTTTTTATGTTGTTTGCTAACCTCGTTAACTAAATTTTCCTAAGAAAACTATTTTAAACGGGTTTAATTAGAAACGTATTTATTTTATTATACCGATTGCTGTAATATAACAGTTGAAGTTATCAAATGTTTAGCAGCGTATTTATTTTCGATTGGTTATGCATACGTTATATAAGTTCAAAAATCTGATCAATTGGCAAATCGGCACAAATATGCCATCGGGCTAATCACTAAAGATTAATTATATTTATTAGAGTGTTTATTAATTGCGGTGACCTTTCCGCAGGCGTGCGGGTTATAAATCTCGACGTGTTGGCGAGAGGAGGCGGAAGTTGCAGGTGAGTTGAGGTGCGCGGGCGCATCGCGCGCCGCCTCGTGGCGTGTTGCGCAATTCGACCGCATTCCGTCGACTAACGCCGTCGCTCGCGGACGTCTATTTTGTTTGGTAATTCGATAAGAATGATTTAATGGTGTTTTGATTTAGGATATTTATTAAAATGATATATATAAATTATATCGGACTTATGTTGCGAAATGTGTAAAGTGGATAGATTAAGTTAATCAACCTGTCAAAGCATCTTACTGTTACAATTCTAACCATTCTCCTAATTCGCAGTACCTAACAGCTATCACAATACAGTTCCTATTTAATCTGAGTCATTTTAAATCAACAGCCCCACGTGTCTCGAGTGGGCGAAGGGGCGTATATCTCAATCAATACAGATGCAAAATAATATTTAATTGCAGGACAATTATAAACAAGTCATTTACCGATACCGGCTTCCCACACTAAGCTAGAACAGTGTAAACCCGCCCCATAATTACAGACTATGATTTCTAAGTATTTGAAATATTACCTCGAGGGCTTGCAGTAAAGGGCATTCGAGTTATGGTTTAAACGGGGATTGGTTTTCAAACTCTTCAAACTGGAGACAACGTAATTTCTATTTTATGAAGTGCTTAAGGTTCAAATGTCTCGTCAATTGCAGATACGGAAATAGAAAGAAGATAAACCAAAAAATATGGATAAAAATCCTTCTTTCTAATTACATATCTATGTCTATGTTATCTATTTTTGTATGTATTGAAATAACTCAAGAACTACTGGGCTGATTTCAAAAATTCTTTCACCGTTAGAAAGCTACACTATCCCTGAGTAACATAGGCTATATTTTTTAATTCCACGCGGACGAAGTCGCGAACAACAGCTAGTTTTGTAATAAAAGATAAGTAACTGTACAAATTCACAACACCACTAAGAATTTTAGTAAATCCAATGTTTAATATTAGCAATTACATGAGCGTATGACGTTTTAAGTACAATGTTAAGACGGTGGAATCCCACCCTTAGAAGACCGTATATGACGCAGCATTTACTTTAGCAAAGACTGCGGACTCGCACCGTCTCTGAACTGCATTTGTACAGCTTCATCTATTATGTAATCCTATTTGGTTGTATGGCTTCTGCTCGTTTGATGTTCGCGTTGGCACTTTTATTTACTTAATTGCTAAAATCGAGTATTAGATAATTTATAGATCATTTCAAATAAGAATGTAGGCGACGTATTCGATCTGTTTAAAATAGTTAGAAAAGTATATTGTTTTTCTTTTAACTTGAAGATTGAGATTAGAAATAAATTGTTATAATACTAGCTGTTGATCGATTTTTTTTAAATGTAGTCTATGTTACTCGGGGATAAAGTAGCATTCTAACGGTGAAAGAGTTTTTGAAATCGGCCCAGTACTTTATGAGTTATTTCAATACATACAAATATATCTTTCCTATTTATAATATTAGTATAGGTAAACTGAGACGTCATCGTATGTCGTGAATTCACAGTCTTATTTAAAAACGTATTCCAATTAGTCAAACACAATTCTTAAGTAAATAGGCTTTTGTAAATACACATACCTGTTTGATGGTGCAATTAAAAATCCAATGACATATAAAACTAAAATATAAACATTACATAATAATTAATTAACAAAATCTTATCTTAACCGTAATATAATCGGGCAATTATTTTTAATTAAGAAACAGGTCTGACAAGAAAACTCCGTACAAAATATAAATGTTTGATAACACGTAAGTAACTTTTAAGCCGTAACTTCCGGACGCGATCCGACGACGAAGTTATTTTATTGAGTAAACAAAGTATCAATTTTATGTTTGATTTGACACTAGCTGTGGTTAGCGACTTTGTTCGCGCGGAATTAAAAATAGCCTATGTTAGGCGGGGATAATGTAGCTATATAACGGTGAAAGAATTTTTGATATCGGCCCAGTAGTTCTTGAGTTATTTCAATACATACAAAAATACAAAGTTTTTTATCATGTTAGTTTAAAATAAAAGAACTATTATTAAAGGAGAAAAAGACTTTTATTTCGCGAATTCAGTCTAATGAAGCCGAAGCATTATAATCATATACCAATGGGAAACAAAAATATTAAGAAAAGAAAGAAGGTAAGTATAAAATTATTAATAACGAACCTCTTTATTATAATAATCATTGTGGGCACTTAAAAGAAACTGTAATAAATAAAAAGAAAGTGTGAACAATAAAACATAAAAAGAATCGAAATGAGGCGCATCAAAAAGCTTAAAGCTACTTTATCTCAAAGCAACAATTTATAACCAGACTCGACTTTTATAGTAACTATAATAAATTGATAAAAAAATTACATTAAAGGTGAAAAACGCGGCGATTTGTTGAAAGATCCGATAAATAAAGGTCAAATGCCGAGTTGGAGATTAAAATAGTTAATAGTGTATTCACTTTAGTAATAAGTCACGGTAATCATTTCATTTAAGTTTAAATTTCTTAGAGCACGTTTCCACTAAGGTAATAGACGCGCATCGAATAGAATCGAACCTGGGAAGTTATCCAAAGTATCTTTCGATTGGCAATATCGATGATGGAATCGACATAAATATATGAAACTGACGACATTCGATAAGTCATGTGATTGTCACGTTTTAGATATCGAACGTCGTTGTCAGTTCCGTACATTTTTAACGTTCGTTATAGAATTGCTTCGTAGCGAATGTGCTTTGGGTAGCCCACTGGGAAGTTACCCATAGTATCTCTCGATTGGCGACATCGCTGAAACGAATCGACAAAATGTATGAAACAAACAATGACGTTCGATATCTCACACGTGACAAGCACATGACTTATCAAATATCGTTGTCAGTTTCATACATTTTCGATTCCAACAGCGATATCGCTAATCGAAAGATACTTTGGGTAAGCTGCCTGGATAAGAAAGAGTCCAAGAAACCGCGATATTTTTCTCGCTTATCCAAGTTCTATAATTGCAATTTTATAAGCAGTCTCGACTGCGGTACTAGAAAATATTCTTCTTCTTAAAGTCCTATATCCCCGAAGTGGGGTAGATGGTCTTACTACGAAATATATCTGTAATAAAAAAAGTCGCACGTAGCTAGTAGTAGTGGAAATGAGGTTAAAGGAGATGCGCTGATGGAATTTTTCATTTAGTCATTTACGCATCTGCGGTGATTTACGTTCGCTACAGACGCGAGAGCAAATTCGAAGTTTTAAATAGGGCAATTTAAAAGTGAATTTATTATGGCATTGAAATGAATAGAAACATATAATCATTATTATAATTTCGAATGCGAAGTCGACTATTTATTATCAAGGTTTAGTTGTTAATTATATAGTACTAGCTGTTGTTCTCGACTTCGTCCGCGCGGAATTAAAGAATATAGCCTATGTTACTCGGGGATATTGTAGCTTTCTAACGGTGAAAGAATTTTTAAAATCGGTCTAATAGTTCTTGAGTTATTTCAATACAAAGTTTCTCTCTTTAAAATATTAGTATAGATTATTAATATTTAACTCATTATTTGTACTGCGATAGAATATCTGAACTAGTAAGGAATTATTAGATATATTTATGTAAAGTAGGTACAGGCTTTAGAAATAATAACACTAAATTATATAGAAATACAGCGAGAGTCATTCTCTGGTCTCGACGAGCTAGCTCCTTAAGCGAGAATCTTGGTTTAGAGAGAAACCTCTAAAGCGAGACAAATATCACGGTGCCTTGGACTCTCGGTTATCCAGACAGTATCAACAGCAATCACATTTAACCTTGCGGAATATAGACAGAGAGTTTTCTAAGCACTTATAGCGACGTGGAGGGCGATGGCGGCGCCCACTCGTCCTGTTTTGCATGGCGCTGTTCCGCGTTGCTCATTAGCTCTCACATTAATTTACGGGACAGGTTTGCGTACGCATAGACAGTCGTGTCCCCGATGACGAAGGGCCCCGACCATTAGGGTTGACACACGAAAAAACCTTGTACATGTAATAGAATAATAAATAAATAAAAAAAACACCATTTATTAACTAAGAAACAATAAACTATTAAAACAGTGAAGTAACCAAACAACAAAAGAAAAAAGTAATTGTTGTTTTTTTTCGATTATAGCTGCATATTGATAGATTGAAAAGTATTTAGTAATTGGTCTAAGATCTATAACGGTTAAGTTAAGTCTCAATTCTTGTCCAATTGACAGGTATCCTTGAATTTTTTTGTTATTGTTTTTGCACGTGGATTTCTATGCCTATCTATTATAAAATGCTGGACATTTTTTGAAGCTTGTATAACGTTTTATAGTTAAAACAAGTCGATAGTATTTTTTTTAATTTTGTCAGCCCTGGGGTAAAGGTCCGACGGCTGGATAAGCGGCGTTTAACTGTAAAGCACTGATTACTAACACGTTTAAAGAATGTCGTACATGGGAATCACATTATCGCCTTTCGTAGTCCAGGTCCAGACCTAGGGCGGTTTGGTTTGCGTCGTGTCACCGCCCTGTCAGGCAGGACGGACGACATCGGAGCGGTTAACACAGGACTCTAAGAATAATTTAGTTAGAATAAAATGCAAGAAGAAAATTCGCAACGCAATAGTTGTCTAAGGTTGAATTAGCAATGTAAGCATTGCGATGATCGGCATGGGGTTCCATTCCATAGTAAAGTTTTTTTATTTTATTCTTTAGTATTGTATCATCTGTGATAGTGGATAATGGAAGATACTTTTGGACTTTACAAATTACTCGCTTAAACTTCATGTTTGAAAAAGGTCTACTTATAGTGTCATTTGTATTTGGGGGATGGATAACGTCACCATTTTTTTTGGCTCAAAACGGGACAACTATAATTTGCAGCCCTGGATTTTCAAAGATGTGATAAAAATTTAGACTCTAGAACAAGTGTCTTAAAGTAGTCAAGAATGCGCGGGCGATAACATTTTCGCTACTCGTGCTCCTGGCTATTGTTGTGTCGTCTCTTACTCCGGCACACGGCACGCCACGCCCGGCCGGTTCGACTATCCAAATTTGGCTGCGGTTTCCGAAAACGGGACAATGTGGCGTCCCAGAGATAGTTTCGGGGACACCGGGACACAAGACTGGAAAATGGGACAGTCCCCTTCAAAACGGGACGACTGATCACGTTAGGGATGGAGGAATTCTAACCTAAAAACATTCAAACACGAATCATGATCACATTAAAATGGTTTTAAAACGATACATTTTCATTGTAAATAAAACATTGTAAATAAGATAGTTTATCAGAAACGGCAATGTTCAAATAAATCAAAGCACAAAATCAGTTCCCGTACAAATACAACCGGACACGCCCTTAATTCCCAATTACAGTCAGCACAGTGAAAGCCTTTCACTCCTTACCATGTAAATGTTCTGTATTCATGTATTTTAGTACTGGCGAGGAATTATATTTAGTACCCATTTCGGTAAAATATCACTTGAAACTCACGATAATGATGTAATTAGGGCGAAAACTACTCGTAGTAATCAGTATGTGATAAGCTCTTAAGTCTTGTTCGCACCAGGATAGTATTTTAGTCGAATAGCAAGTAACAAGTATCCGAACAAAGAATGTAGTAATCTACTCTACTAAAATGTCGCTGTTCGGACACGTTTAGTTACTAAATTACTTGCTATTCGACTAAACTACTATCTTGGTGGGTACAAGGCTTCAGGACTCTGCTATTTTAATATATCACAATCTGATTGAATTTCATACACAAATTCGTACCCTTGTGACAATGGGCTTAGAGCGTGTAACGTTCCAGTCCTAGGGGTATATAACGGCTGAACCATCTTTACACCACGTATAGAGTCATATCCAACACACGTACTGCCTCTTGCCTGCATGACTTTCTGTCACCACTGTCAACATGGCGTGATGCTAGATACCCAGAGTCAACGAGACCATAGCCAATATTTGATCTTAAATGGATAGTAAATTAAATTCTTCGACTATCTCCAAGGAGGGCAACTGGGTGGGCACTGACGGTGCCCGTTGTCGATTAGACATGGTTACTGTCTACCCTACATGGCGGTAGAGTACTAGATAAATCATTAAATCAATCTGATTACCTTACGACCTACAAATAGTTAGCAATCGAAAGCGCTGTTGACCAATCGATGTTTATAGCAACACGGCTGCAATTAAAATTATGTATTTTCAACGATTAATAGAGCGGAACATTTGTAAGATAAACAGTAATAAATTATTTCGTTTTTATTTTTTTTATAAGAGAATGGGGCAAAGGAGCGTCTGGATCACCGAGGTGATCTTCGACGCCCATGGACATTTGCAACACTCGAGGAATCGCAAATGCGTTGCCGGCCTTTAAGGAATAGATAGGCTCGCTTCTTGAAAGACCCTAAGTAAGCAGTTTGAAAATTACATTTACATTAAATAAAGGTTTTCATACATTTGTAAAATTTTTATCCGAGAATTTATTTATGCAGTCGAACTCGGATAAGCGATAGTCCACGGGACCACGATATTTATCTCGCGTAAAGACGTTTCTCTCTAATCTGAAAACAGCTATTATTAATAAATGTTTTGTCACATTTTTTCGTCTTTCCATAATGTAATTCATAAAGTACCAATTAATTTTGTTTTCGCGGACGCTTTTAGTAAGTATGCGGGACTCTTATAATTTTGGACAGTATAAACATAAAACGATGTTTTTATATATTAAAATTCGTAAAGATTTAAGCTTAAATAGGCTCTGTCCAAGCTTTTACGTAGCGCTTTCAAATGTTTTTGCACCGCACTGAATGCGCTATATACGGCGTGTATAAAAATTCATGTTCAAGTCGTTACTATGCAATGAATATTTATAAATGCGGTACAAAATGTGAGAGATTTGATACTGATAAGCGAAGGTGGTGAGCTCGGTAGCGTGTAAGGCGATACTTGTTTTTGCTGAGATTGAAAGTTGCCGGTTGACAATTTTCGAACACCCTATATATGAGAAAAATTAATGTATTTTTGAGGACGTAGGGTTTTAATAATTCATAAGTTGTCACCTTTTTTAGTTAACAGTTCCTTTATATTTAATGATAACCGTAATTATTGGAGAGACAAAAACAAAAATTCTGTTTTTTGCGAATTTTGAATACATTTTTTTTTGTGTTGGGAAACACTTTAATGTATATTTCATTTCCTACATAACATGTTACGATACTGGCACTTAGTTAAGCCTTGTTCGCACCAGGATAGTGCTTTAGTTGAGTAGCAAGTAGCATTTATCCGGACAAAGGATTTACTACTGTTCGGACTCGTTTAAGCCTAAACTTACGTACTAGAGTAGTAATTTAGTAACTAAACGTGTCCGAACAGCAACATTTTAGTAGAATAGATTAGTAAATGCTTTGTTCGGATACTTGCTACTTTGTCCTCGACTAAAATACTATCCTAGTGTGTACAAGGCTTTAGTTAGAGAGTCCATATAGGTATGGCGAGTGAAGCAAGTTAGTCAGGAATGGACAGATAATTCAAAATAAATTTTCATCGAGGTCTGTCCATATTGGATAAACGCATATTGCTACAATCACATTTACAATTAAATAGTTCAACATGTTGAAACCTAACATGTTGATTATTAATTACTAATCAAGAAAACAGTAAATACAAAAAATAGATGATAATTCTAACCCATCCGGGGATCGATGTCGGTTGTATATGTTGGTCCTTCGAGCCGGATTTCATACTATCAGATTACCCAAAGTACATTCGCTACGAAGCGATTCTATAGCGAGCGCCAAAAATGTATGGAACTGACATTGAAGATCGACTAACATTATTTATACCGTGTTAGCAAACGGCCGCTCTCACGATTTCACGTCAAATTACGAGGAGGTCTCAAGTTTCCTACGGAAGAGTCGTTCACATACCGCACGTCGCTCACTGGAGTGAAGGGAGGGGGTGACAGTCGCGGCGGCGTTTCCACTAACGAGTCAATTTAGCGATAGTACTCTTCAATACAAGCCACGTAAGGCAGGAGACAGGTTTAAATGTATCGGCCTGCAGAGTATGGATTAACTGCATGTCAGTCGTACATTTAAAACAACATTTAATACTCTGTTCCCATTTGAAATCTTCACGGAAGTAAATTGTAAAAATATGCAATAAGTAAAAGCATACAGTCGAACTTGGATAAGCCGGCAATTGTCATTGCCTTGTTCCGATGGACGACCTCGACCTTTACGACCCGATGTTAGAAAAATATCTCGGTCCCTTTGGGCTCTCGTTTATCCTGGCTCGATTCTACTTTTTTATATTCTTGATTATAGTAATAAAGGCTTACGTGTTCGTCCAACGAGTACGTCAATTCTCCGTCGTCGTATAGGACGAACCACCTCCGCTGCCATCTCTGTAACAAAGAAATAAACAACAATTAGATAGTGGTTACAGTTTGTTAAAATTGTTATAATATATTAGACATTTAATCCTTAAAAAATAAAGTAAAAGTACAAAAATTATATGTATTATTAAGTTTAACTGATGAAGAAGGTGAAGATGAAGACACTAGCTAAAAATAATAAGGAAAGTACAAACTCCATTCACGCCGATTTTAAAAAACTGCACTTATGTATAAATAGGTATAAAATTAATAAAACTAAAACGTACAATATAAATCTCTTTAACGTGCAGAGTTACAATCACAAATCTAGAATGAATTTAGCATACAAACGAGGCGAAACAATGAAATTACTTCGACCATGTTCATTATGCGTTGGAGACGCTGATTATTGTAAATGCTTCGGAGTACAGCAGCTCGCGGCGACCATCAACATAGACAAGTGTGAACATGACATATTGTGTCTGGGTTCCGTATTATTATGATGTATGCAAGCACGTATACAGGGGAATAGTTGGGATGTATACCCCCGAAATCTGTTTGAATAAAGTTTTAGTGCGTCTGACTAAACTGTGTATGGTTCTTCTTTAAGTTAATAAACATTATAGTAAGTGTGTACTATCACTTGACATTGTTGCTATTTTACACAGTTGACGTGGTCGTTTTAATGTTTGTGTGTCCCCCCCGATCAAAAGTCTGGTTACGCGGTTGGATGTATCTTATCTTATATCTTAATTAAATATTCCAAAAAAAATATCAATATATTAGAGCTCCTTTGCAGAAGCACAATTTGGCAAGTAGCTAATGTTTATTACATTTTAAAGTAATCTCACTACCTCTAACTGCTAGCAACAGCACATTTGTAAAGTATATATTAATCAGTAAATTCATATTGCAATTGTACAACGGAACCTTAATACCGGAGACACCTGTTGCTCTATTTTCTTGTGCAGACATTCATCATGGACATGACAATTGTACATTTACAATGACACAATATTACACAATATTTATAAATATATTCAAATTGTGTTATTTTATGGCGATATGATAAACAAGGGTGTGACTGAGATGGCTGAGGACAGATCAACGTGGCGGTCAAAAACCTGGTGCCTGAACCTACGGGAGTAGGATGAGGTCGTGGAGCTGATAATGAAATTGTGTTACTGTCGAACCTGTATAAGTGAGAGTCCAAGGGATATTTGTCTCTCTTATAGAGGTTTCTGTCTAATCCGAACTTCTCGCTTATGGAGGTAGCTCGTCGGGACCAGAAAATGACTTTAGTTTAAACAGATTCTTCGCTTAGCCAGACTTGACCGTATTTGATTTTACCATTTTTTTATCTATGTCTTAACGTCAGATTAAAATAAACTAAACGACATTTGCCGGTTCAACATTCTAGTTACTGTTTCTTGCTTGCAATTTTGTTTTAATTTACTTCTTGTAGATAATTTCGTAAATTCGTAAAAACGTTTGCAACAGCGCGTCCGCCGGCCGGTGTCGGTGCCGGAGCGCCGTGGGAAACGCAAATGTACAAATCACATAATTCTACTCAATTAAAAGGGTAAAAATTGCCGCCGGCATTTGGCATTTAGATTTGCAGTCAACTTTCAAAAATTCAATGGCGTGTATATTCTTACGAGTATATTATTGTAAAAACCTATCTGATGAAACCAGGATTTGATTTCAGTTTGCAAGGCTATTTTCAATAGTCTGTTCTCTACCATCTCGCTTTTTACCTCATACTTCTCTAAAATAGATGTTGTGATGAAACTCAACAACTATTCTAACAGACTACGATAATTACTGAAGATAGTGATGTGCTAAAGAGCTTTGTAATTGCCCTTTCTATGCCAGTGACTCCGAAATAGATGCGATCTACACGCAAAGCTGCGTTATCAGCTAACCTTCTAAGTTAATTAGAGTGGCATTAATTGTCCCCCATATTGGTGGCGGCGATCGTGTCCCGATAGCCGTCTCGCTCGCTCTAGGGAATCGAGACATCGGGTCGTCTTTCTCAGGTATTCTATGGACATTGCAAATTATTGACCTAGAAGATGTTTGTCATACTATGACAGCGACTGCAAGCATAATAGCTCCCGATTAATTTTAACTGGTAGGCTTAAGTGTTTTATTACTCAACGACTAAAATAAATGGTTGTCCAAAGGTCTCGCCTGGAATGGATAAGAGGTAAATTGAGGAAATTCAAAGTATTTAGGTATTGCAATAGGAATTTCAGAGAATAATTTTCACTGAACATCCTCCTCGCGATAACATTTATAATTAACTGAAACTTATTATAAATCGCAATTGAAGCTCGTATCTCGATTGTTAAGAAGTTGGGTGAAGAAGTTAATGGCAATATAGATTTCTCCTGCTTAAGCCGGTTGTAATTTGCGATACTGGATATTTACGAAGCGGTGGCGAGCGCGGCCAATCGGTTAACAATTTCGCAAGATTTATACCGCAAAGGCAACACGATAAAGCTATTAGCGAGTAGAGAGGCGCACAGAAAAACGTATGACTATATTAGGGAAGAAAGGTACAGCGACGAAGTGACTGAATTACAGATTGTCCAGATAGCGACGCGCACGGAGATCGCGTCGCCTCGCTCAGACACCGCCAGGGCTGCTTTGATGTCATTTCAATTGGCGATTCTTACTTTCCGATATTGCTTATTTTAATTTCTTTACCTTTTGTGTGCATTTCATTAAGCTCAATTTATTGTATGGTTAACCTATCCTTCGAGAAAGTACTCGTATATTTTGACAACTACATTTAGTTAAATTACATATATTTTCTCTTTTGCAGTGCGTTGGAATTTGGGTCTTTAGAAAGCCATTTTTAAAGAAGCAATGTTTTCTAACTGATCTGATCGTGGTCTTCCATTCTGTTAGATGTTATTGCTTTTGGCAACCCTGTTTCAGCTTCCCATAAATCGGTGGCGATTTAGCATCGTCGATAAAGTAACCGTTCATGTTGAACTAGTTAGGGTTGCTCCCGTCTTAGAAATAACTCAAATGCCGACTATCTCTCAGGTGCTCGACAATACTACGATAAATATGTTGGTCGTGACGCCGCGCGATTTGCGCCGCCGAGGGAATTGGCAGATGATTCGTCGGCCAGTTACACTGTGACGTGGAAAAATTGTACTCTGATACTGGAGATAGTATTGAATGATTGGGGATAAAACAATTTGTCTTTAATTCAATAAATGAAAAAAAATATTTTATTAAGGCATACAAAATTGGAAGTTTTGTCGTTGACGTTTAATTCTATTTGTTTTTGGATTAAATAGATAGATTAAATTGTGAGCACAAAGCATGCAAACGTGCCAGTGGAAAGCTAAGTAACCATGCCAGCCTGCCTTGCAACAGTAGGTTATGTTGATGCTAAGCTTCAGTGATAGGGAATTAGAAATTATTAATAAATAGCAACCAGCGAGGACAATCGGACAAACCTCTCTACGGCGTCATCTATCTAACTCTGTCATTGTGGCAACGCTGACTGGTATTTTACAAAGCCGTAGAAATTGTGAGGGCCTATTTACAGACCAGTCTTAGAATTTATTCAAATGTATAAGGAGGTTATTGAGAGAGAAGCCAATGCACAAATCGATTAGGGGCTTGCGAATCTTCATACAGTATTGACGAACCACTTTACATGATGCTTTACAAGACATTAGATGGAGGCAAGAATGACGTGGGAAAATATTTGGTCATGATAGCCAATT
Source organism: Papilio dardanus tibullus (assembly GCA_013186455.1). Taxonomy (NCBI): domain Eukaryota; kingdom Metazoa; phylum Arthropoda; class Insecta; order Lepidoptera; family Papilionidae; genus Papilio; species Papilio dardanus. The sequence goes on from QDHC01007103.1 coordinate 52,622, forward strand.
AAGAGTTGGAGAAAGGCACCGCTAGCAAATCCCCGAAGAGCCCGTTGTGATTGTTCGGTGAACATAATTGCTAGGGCCGATTAAAATTTAGCCACAAAAGGCAATAAAGGCCACTCCTAACGCATTCCTACATCCGCAGCCGCGGACAAGCGTCGCAGATGGTTGTTAGCTGGGGAAAGTCGGTCGGGTAATGGGGCGCGGTCGGCGATGCGGTGCGCGATAAGATGCCTGTTATCTGCGCTTGCGCCTGCGCCGGCAGCGCGACAACGGCCTCCAATGTCCGGACATGTCCGGCGACATCGGCTGACACTGTCCGGACATGTCCACTGCTTGTACCCGCCTTAGAGCGTTAATGTACGGCGAATATTATTTCCCTTGGTGTATGTAAATTTTGAAAGTTGTCAAGAACACGTGTTAGGTTTGGTGAAAGGTCTTTCAGAAATATTTTGTATTCTTGTTGTAGCGTCTTTAACACGGGGTAACATCTATCGTAAGTCTGCGCTGGACTCAGTGTCTACAGTTGATAATTGAAATAAATATCGGTATGATCAGAATGCAGTTACAAGAAACGGATGCTGAGGCACGTGCCTCTAACAGGCGATCAGATCGTAACAGCCGCAAGGCGATGGCAGCGTGTGATTAGGCGAATTCCCCTAATGATATGTAGACCAGTTGCTTGCGCCTCTGCTATTCAGGTACACTTCCGCCGGTGCCTTTTTCGTCTTACGTTGTTTTTTTCGGACAATCGTCAATTAGTGCCAATGATGTATAGATATTTTTGCCAGTTGCCAGTCTTAATGATGTATTCTTTTATGGCTCGCCGATGGGAATCTCAATTGCCCTGACTCGTTATGTAACAGTTTGTTAGGGTCTAATGTGTATTGAATAACGTATTTTAGTTCATTAACGAAGACATATTTTAAACAATCATAATACTTGATTATACACTGTCAATGCTGATTATTTTTGACTTTGCTTTTCCTGTATTTGTAGTAATGAAGGCAGTTACTCAGTAATGATAAGGTGCACGTGCGTAGTTACTGCACACAGCGTAAACTCGGTTATGTCATGGATTGCGCAACTCGCACGTGGACCATTGTTTCAGGCTAGTCGACTGGCCGTTGCAAGCACAACCGCCCTGCCAATTACAGGACACCACGTTGAAATATTTGAAGTATGCTAAACCGAATCTCTCGGAAGTCCAGGTGGGTTATCCAAAGTACATGCGCTACAAAGCAATTTGATAGCGATCATAAGAATGTATGGAACTGATAATAACGTTCGATATTTCACACGCGACAAGCGCATTATCGAATAGCATTGATAGTTTAATAATTATTTGTCAATTCCATCAGCGAAAGACACTTATAGTAGCCTCCCGAGTTCCAAAACTATTTTTGCATTGTTGAATTCAATGTTAACACAATAAAAATCCAAATGTATTGTAATATCGTAACCAAACACATCAACGACGTCGTCGACGGTGAAACTTCAAAAATTTACAGCGTGAATAAAAATGAATACAACGCATTGTGTAGCATTTCTATTCCCATTGTAACTATCTGATAAAAATCGACAAACAATTAACCGGCAATACGTTAACTCTCAGTTTTCTTTAGAGTTACTTTCGATTTTTTTATACCAGTTACGCTATCATTTAAGTGTTTTGTATTTATAACCGACTCGACGCTCGTGTGAGAAATCTTACAATGTGCCGTTTAGTGAGAATTGAGTTCTCACAGTAAATTTACTGAATATATCACTATGAATGCGTTATATGCGTACAAATCTAATATGGGTGAAAATTGCGGCAAATTGTTTATAATAACTACATTTATTACACTTAAAATGTTTTACTTATAAACTAGCTGTTATGCGCGACTTCGTCTGCGTGGAAATAATATAGTTTATGTTCCTCGGGGAAAATGTAGCTTTCTAATGATGAAAGATTTTTTGAAATCGGTCCAGTAGTTGAGTTATTTCAATACAAAAATACAAAAAATCAAAACTACAAAGTTTCTCTTTTATAATATTAGTATAGATTAAACGCTTTCAAAGTGAGACTCGAGAAATTAAAATGGCGCAGAGAATACGTTTTTTTTATAATACACAGTGGCAAACGAGCAAGTGGCCACCAGGATTCCTTTAAAAATCCAAGGCGACCCCTGCCCATAGACATCCTTAATTGTAGACGCATCTACTGAGTTAGATACTGAGGTACGTGGAGTTTTTTCAATACCTTTACGACCAAAAAGCTATATAATTATATTATTAAACGTTACGTAATATATTAACTATTAATAAATCTGATTGTATCAAATCATTTGCCAGTTTAAATAACACTGCCGCAGCGGGGCGCTGGCCACGTACGTAATTGATTTGGATCCTAATTCGTTGGTATACGTTGATGTAATTGTTGATCTAAAGATATGTCTCTATCAATCAATGCGCTGTTTTATGATACCGACCCCAGGTTCATTGAGAACCAGTAAATTAGAGAAAGGGTTAACAGTAAGACTTTAGTGAATGTTGATCTATTTAGAAATAGTCAAACCTGGATAGGCGAGTCATTCTCTGGTCCTGATGGGCTACCTCCATAAGCGAGAAACTCGGATTATAGAGAAACCTCTATAAGCGAGACAAATATCGCGGTCTTATAAAGTCAACTTGGATTTAAACTATAATTTGTTATATACCTGGTAAATTCTTACTTTTAAAAATTTTAGTTTGCTATAGACATGTAAAAGACAGAATTTTATGACAAATCGACCATTCGTTTCTTCTTTTTTTCACAATATTGTGATATTACAGCTACGTTTAATAAATATGTTGACAATACATCGATCAATAATAATTGGGGAATCGATTGTGAGACCCATACAAGGACTACGAGAGTTTCCATCACCTCGCATCGCTTCGAAAATCCTTACAACGTACTAATCGATCAATGTATCTTCCTGTCAATTAATTTGTCGGTTCGATATTAAACGTACTTGAATCATGACCCCGTGAAATTAAGTTCATTATAATATTTTAAATACTTTCTTCCATAATTGATTTTTAAAATCAATTATAACTAGCGACCCGCTTTGGCTTCGCACGGGTGCAAAACTGATACTAAATACACTACAGAAAAACTGTGAACATTGTATATAACAGCTATACTAACAATAATTGAACCCGTGCGAAGCCGGGGCGGGTCGCTAGTAAATATAAACCTTCCTTATGAATCACTATATCTATTAAAAAAATCGCATCAAAATCCGTTGCGTAGTTTTAAAGATTCAAGCATATATAGGGACAAAGATAAAAAAGCGTTATTGTTTTATACTATGTAAGGATAAGGAAGCGATGGTTCAAATGTGTATTATTATAAAATATACGATAATTTTTCGCGCTACGATATTAAAGCCGGTTACAGACGCTCCGTATCAACTGTAGAGTTTAACTACGCGGTTAAAACTGACGTATGTAAGTAAAACTAAGAACTGTGCAGTTCGACTGTGCAGTTCAATAGATGTATGAACGTCAGTTAAAACTGTACAGTATAGTTAAAAATCTGAACGACTGTATCCGCCTTAAAATACAAAGGTTACAATCTTGTATACGAAAACATTTTATGAATAAACAAGATGTTATTACCCTTAATGGACAGTTTTATTTTTTTCTTCAGACGTTTATTTTATTATGGTGTTTTTAAAGTCGTGATCAAGTTTTTGGCTAAATTACACAGTCGCCTTTACGAACCCTCAATTGACTTAATTTTAGTCCCCATTTGGCGGGTTTTGAGATTCAAATAATAAAAGGTGTCAGAACTTTATTCATGATACAAAAAGATGCTTTATCATCATCGCCATTTCTAAACAGCACATCTTAAAATAATTTCGTTAACAAACCTAAATTATATTACTTTTTGCTCATTTAACGTTTTCGTCTGATACACTTTGTACGTCACATGTGGATTGTAATGGCGAGAGAGTATAGTACCATCCAAACTTTAAGGTTGCTCTCCATTAGAAATGCGACTCATAACTCAACATCAGTAATGGTTGCGCCTGCGCTTTCCTCCATACGCAGTAGAGTCACCTCGTAACTATTGTACTTTAATAGTAAAAGGAGGAAATCCCAGACTTAAACTAGCGAACCGCTGAATAAGGGGGTAATAAGTCGTTGCAGCATCTAATGATGCTGTTGACTCAAACATATTAAATGCCTGTGCAGACAAGATCACATTCAACTGAGCCAGCATAAAGTTTGAATGTGTTGATAAAAATGGGGCGGCAGAGGGCACAAAAACTGGACTGGTCGAATGCTAACGGTGCTGTCACACTGCGCAATCCGACGCGTGACTGCGATGTGATGCCATGTAATTACGATCATCGTTTGTAATACACACAGACACAAATGTCAGTAAAAACGTATGTAAGAATTCATTTAGCTCTTAATCGAAATTGACTAGAAGATATAAAGTGCTTAGTGCTTAGAATTTAATAAATACCTCTAAAGGTATGATGGAATGATGATGGGAAGGGGAATTGGATTTGGCGCGGGAGGGTGCGCGTATGAAGAGGAATTATCCTCTTTCTGTGCATCTCCTCCTCCGTGCATTAAGGGTAGACAGCGCATCTGCAATTGCAGATGTCTATGGACAACGGTCGCTGCGCTATTTCAGCGAATCCAGGTGCTTGCTCGTTTTACTTTTTATATAAAAAATGAAATAATGCAAGCTATGCTATACTATTTATCTACTTTTTAAGTCTGAATCTTATTTTGCAAAATAATGTTGTTTGTTTTAGTTCTTGGTATATGTCATTTCTGTAGCAATAAAAACATATATATCTAAACTAGAACATTGTGTCATACAACATTGAGATCACCGGAAACGAGTGTCATTTAAACGAAGTCGCAAAAAATACAAAAACATCCGGGCAAATTATAATATCATCAGTGTCCCTTCCGCACTATGGAACAGGTAATGTTTGCTCGTTTTTATTAAATCTAGATTAATTGATAAAAAACTGAACACTTGTGACCCAATCTTTATGACTATCCAAGTTTGAAAAATCAATATTAATTAAAGGATATTCGAATATTAAAGTACAATTTGATTAAATAATTGATTGAAAAATACTTAGCTTATTACAATTAATAAGTGTATTCGAGGTCTAGTTTTCCCAGACAATTTCTAAAACTACAACAACAAAAAAATCTACTCAACCGCAAGCAATGTAATATTTCAAGTTACAAATCTTTACCTCATTATTCTCCCAATTAATATAATGAAATATGACTTAAGTTTTCTCACAAAAACTTGGGTAATTTGTAAAATTGGCTTCGACGTTGCTGCCGACTTTCGCAAGCCGAGGAATTATCTGTTGGCAATAGACACGTTAACTATAAAACTACTCGTGACTCAGTCGTGGCTGTCGTAGTTTAAAAAATCGTAAAATAACGTAAAACTGGAATAAATATAGTAAATGTTAATACTAAACTAATAAATAATAATAAAAAGGAAAAAATAGGTAGTGATGAAATGAAGAAATTAAATGAATCAAAAAGGGATCCTAAAAGTCTACTACTTGGTAAAATAGGTAAGATTTCTTGACATGGCAAATATTACGAATTTTACATTAAAAGCAATAATGTCTTTGAAATATATAAATTTAAAAACGACCATACAACCCTTCGACGTATCTCAAACATCTCGCTTAGCTTGCGTAACAATCCGATGTTGATTCTAGATTTTATCCAGCAGATAAAAACAAGGGCAATATGGCAATTCATTTGTCAGAAGAAAAAACCTCTGAACAAATACAAGACAAGACAATCGTGATGTTTGCGCAACAAGCCGAAACTAACGGCCGATCTCTCGCAACACTTGATTGATTAAAAAGTTTATTCTATTGTTTTCGCTCACAAAGACACCCAATAATTATGTAGACTAGATAATGATAGATTTAGAAGCCGAGACTAGACAAAATAAAAAAAAAAACATACATAAAACAACAATAAAATGATTAAACTTAAAACAATTGGCTTGTGTTTTAAAAATATATACTGTGTGAAGCCAAAAATCAAGTTTCAAGACCTCTTATGTATATTTAATGTTTGTCTTTGCCAAAGTTTTTGTTTAAAAGACCACAGGAATGTGCTCTTTACTCGGTTCAGCACTTAAAATGACAAACTATAACGTTTCGTGCCTTAACTGTGTTTGTTTACCAAAAAGCGGAACCGTTCAAAAACATTTTCGTCAAATACAAATTTAAAACTAAGAAAAAAAAATGTAAAACTCAAAGAATGTATAGCGTAATTAAACGTTGCGTTTATTCGAATGTAACCGGTTTTAAAATTGCATGTTAAAAAAATGAATAAAAATTTATTCAAATTGGTCATGCATTGCGTGAAGTGTGCGCGAACCCATCATTTCGGTAGCAACAATCGAGCAAAAGGAACCTTTATTGAGTATACAACCGAATTATCCATCAAGGGTCTGACATGAAAAAAGGGCTGTCCATTTTTATGGGCGAACGGCTAACGAAATGCACCCGGGTACCAATAATATTTTCAAGATGGCCGCCACCACATCCTGATACCCGTGTGCCGTGAGTGATTGCGGGAGCCCGCGGCGGCATCTGATTGCGATGTGAGGACCTTTAAGACCATTTTTGGAATCGTCCGATGCCGCGGTGGTCTTGATAAATGGTCAAAATAAGGCAGATGGTTTTAAGTAATGTCACGCAAGATTTTTGGCTCGTGCTTCGAAAAAGTTCTTTTCAATGGTTTCTATTTGGTATTGTAATTACTTTTGGCTTACTTTGATAGTTGATTACGGCGTAACCGTTGCCTCATGGTGTCCGCGGTGTGGACGCCGAGGTCTTTTTATGGTATAATGTAGGGTTTTTTTTATTAAATCAACGTCAGGAGTCCATTAAAGATGTACCGCAGCGCAGAGGCCGTACGGAGGCCATCAATCACCCAACAGATACGGAAACAAGAAACTATAAAAAGGGACTAGCTACGAGTGTGTGTTTACTTTTTACGCTCCAATTGTATTATTTTTATACTTAAAATACTAAAATCGTAAGATTTTTTAGCTTTCATAAAGATTATTCTTATAGAAAAGCTTCATCAGAAATAAATTAAAGAAAACAATAATTCATTTATAATATTATAAAAAGCAAAAAAAATGTATATTTGCATTTCTGTGTGTATTGAAATAACTCAAAAACTGAGCCGATTTGAAAAATTCGCTCATCGAGAAAAAGCTATATTATCCCCGAGTAGCATAGGCTATATTTTTTAATTTCGTGCGGACGAAGTCGCTAGCAACAGCTAGTTTAATATAAAAAGAATTAGTGATGATATAAATATGCCAAGGAACTCTAAAAAACTTGTTTTAATATATTACTCAGTAATGGATAGAATATAACACCGCAGTACTCTCGGACAGGGAACATTAATATCCAGACGGGGAGGGGAATTAATATTAGAGACCAATAAAAGGATCGCTTTTTCATTCACTTAAAGATGAAGCGCAGCTAACAATTGAAAAGAACGATTGGAATAATACAGTCGAACCTGGATATTTGTATCGCTTATAGAGGTTTCTCTCTAATCAGAGTTTTTCGCTTATGGAGGTCTCGTCTGGGACCATAGAATGACTCGGTTATAGAGATGTCTCGCTTAACCTTGTTTGATTGTAATATACAATTTGTTGTAAGCTACTCCAATTTAACTGTGGTATTCCACGGTCGAATTTAGTATTAAGAAGAACATAGAATAAACGTTTTTTGTTATACAAAAGATGTACAAAAAATATATTAACTTTAAACTACTGTAAATATAACAAATTGTTATCTAAAATTTCAGTTTTTTAGAAGTTGTAGGTCGTCAATTATACATCAATTACGCCAGTATAAAAGCGCTGCAATATTTGAATATTTAGAATTTACGTTAAGATGAATTTTATTTCATTTTATAAGAATTGTTAAGTTCGGATTATTTTAAATCTTTAGTACTTTTTCCTTGGTATCAAAATGATAAGGTAATAGGATGATTACTATAAAAGAGTTTTAAAATAATGGAATTCCTTATTAAAGACTATTTATTTCTCTCTCTTTGTATCATATACTTTTATGTCATAGTGCCTCAACGAATCCTTTTAGAGATATTATCTAAGTTATGTTCAAAGGCATTAGATGATAAAAAAGTTTTAAAAAGCAAATAAGAATGGTAAGGGATGAGAGTTTTGGGGTCCGTAAAATTGTTACGAGCAATTTCTTTAGGATTTTTGATTTATTCGTTTAACGAAGAGATTTCATTAAATATGCTAAGTTAGTGGTTTTTTTATAGTTTAAATTTAAATAAAATTATTTAAATGTCTTGTAATAAGTGATGTAGAGAATTGACGATGACTTCTTACATACCCATGCTATCCTGGTATATGTTTGTTGAATTATATATTTATTTCTGCCTTATTCTGTCTACACAAAAAAACAGTACATTTAAAAAATCATCCCAAGACGAGCAGCAATAGTGACTTCAACCAAAATATCCTTCAAAGTCGAGACACCGCTGCGAGAAGAATCGAGCGGGTAATTGTCGTTCATAACTGACATGCGGCGGTCAGGATTGCCCCCTGCGCGTGGAATGCAGCGCGGCGGGCTCGGAGGGTAATCAGGACCCCCTGCGCCCCCCGACCGACGCCGTCACGCCTAAAAAATGATGGTCAAGACACGCATTAGATAATCTTGGGACCCCTGAGTGCATCGAGATAATTGTTGCCCTGCGCTCACACGAACCACTTTAATATCCATGATATTTTCGTTTGGTTTGTTGTTAAAATAATAAATGTCTGACAACTTTCTACGTTATAGTTTTGTTGTGTAAATCTGATTTAATAAGAAATAACAAAACAGAAACAGAAGCGAGCTTTGGTGTTTCTCTTTCTAATGTTTCTCCCAGAGTTGTCACTTCATCCAAAAGCGAAAAATAATATTCATGCATTGAATTTTTTTCGTTAATATTAAGCAAATTTAATTTCATTCGATGTTCCCTATTTATTGCTACAAAAGTGGTTCATGTGAGTTCCACCCGTGTAGACGCGACCTCGGTCTGACAAGTCCACGTTGCGGCGGGTCCGGGACGTTAAAAATGGGTCATTGCAGATTGACATTCTTTAAATATAAATAAAAATATATACAGGTTAGCGATGTCATTGAAATGTAGAGTTTTTCGAATTATAGGTATCCTACGGTGTTTAGATTGATTAATATGTGTTACGATTAAGTCCTGACAAAGTACGGCTACAGTTTTTAGTTCTAATTAGTAGCCTAAAAAGATAACAAGGATTACTCGCTTTTTAATTCAACAGAAATAAAATGCAATTGGAAGTCGTTATCGCTAAAAATTTTAGCTGAACAAATTATCATGGACGTCCATTCCTCTGTAACAAAAAGCCTGCGGGCCTAAGAACGTGCTCGTGTAGACTGGAAAAGGGCAATGAGTCGATAAAAGGAAACTGAATTTATTTCCGCGCAAACATCTTTGGCGAACTCGTAAAGTTTTTCTTCCTACCAGCTTTTGGTTGGCTTACTGCATTAGGGTTGATTTTTTTCAATCTTCGTAATGTTGGGAATTGATCCGACCTTTGTTTAACGAGTACAATTTGTGTCAATTAGCGCCAGAACTAATTTGACTGTTATTCTAAAATCAACTTTAATAAGTCAATCAACTCAATTTGCTTTAAGACAACTCAGGATTTCTTGATGATATTTAGTTTACAATCGTTTTACACACTCGCACATTAAGTGACCACTAAGAAAGTCCTACTCGATTATATTAAGTCGACTAAGCGAGCCGCAATCAAGACATTTTTTCGTAAAACTTGTAGTAACACACGACTAACATTAGAAAACATTCTATAAGGGCACACATGAGCTACAGTAGTTACATATCTACAATCAGATGAAGACCTATCTTAAGATCTAAACAGGCAGCGTGTCACGGTGCGCACGCGCAACACGCGCAGTCCTTGCGCTGTGAACTTTGTCCATCACTGTATCGCAATATGTCGCTGTTGACACCTTTCTATAGCTACGTACTTATATGTCACGATATGTATTGTGTTTATGATTTTATCTACAGTTATTTTAGACCAAATTGTCAAGTGAATATTTAAGAAACATGAAAATGTTAAATAAGCCATAAGCTATAAGGAGCCTTTCGCGCTAAAGTTTAACGTATGAACTTGCTAAAAAATGTTTTCTAACAATATTACATGAATTTCAACAACGTCAAACAAAAATTATTTGGAACCTATAGACTTAGTTGCAAAAAGCATTGAAAAAATTGTAACTAAAACCTTCACCAATTTATTATCAAAGGAATAATTATACATCGTTAAAAACGACATTAGAATAATCATACGCATGTGATCAGAAAAACTCCGCAGCGCAGTGTCTCGGAGGGAAAAAGGTTAAAAAGACATCTCAAACATTAAAGACATGGGAACAGTAATGTATACGAGCAACCGCAGGCTCCGGGTTGGTTTTTTCTTTGCACCCTCTGTTCCTGCAGCGAGCCATGTTGCGTTCAATCTAATTCAGCTTTATTGAACTTTATTTATTGATCTGAATTAACATGGCGTATCATTGATTAACTTTATACGTTATGGTGGGAATTAATACTTTATTCTTGATTTTATAGATAAACTAGCTGTTGTTGGAGACTTCGTCCACGTAGAATAAAAAAGTATAGCCTATGTTACTCTGAGATAGTGTAGGTTACTAACGGTGAAAGAATTTTTGAAGTCAGCCCTGTAGTTCTTGAGTTATATAAAAATCTTTCCTCTTTATTAATCGGTATAGAAGTATAGATAAAATAAGATAGAAATTAAGCGCATTGAAGATCCACGAGACATATTAAGATTTGAATAGAATACAAAATGTAGTGGTTTGTTGAATTTGTTAAAAACAGGAGCAAAATAAACGCACAGGTGTGAACAACACCCAATATAACATTAGAAAGAAAGTATATGAAACTTCCTGCGAGTAACCGCAGGAGGGTAGTATTAAAAAGCAAAAACAAAGCTCGGTGTGGAACCCGATCCGGCGCAGACGCACCGCACCGTACGTGATGCCGGGATACACATTAGCTGAGAGATAAGGGGACGATTTAAGTTAAATAACGTAGTATCATAGTAACCGCATTAAATATGGAGGAAGAAGATATGATATGGCTAAGACAGTGAAGAGATTTGATAGGTGATGCATGTATGAAGAGTAGTACATACTGTGGCATCGTAAGTATAGAATGGACAGGATGATGATGAATTTCATGATATATATTGAATAATATAATAAAGAAGGGAGTGATGAAATTAGATATTATAGAAGGATTTGAGAATTAAAACTTGTACCAACTTCGCATTGATTCAGGTAAAAGGCCTAAGTCGACGAGTCTTACATACCCCCCTGGGAATGGGGCAAAAATGGATGCGGAAATTGCATTTCCCATCGTAAAAAAGGGTGATGATGATGGTACTTCTTCTTCTATTACGGTAAGATAAATAATAAATTCGTAACCACAATTGGCCCGGTGTGCGGTCGCCTTAAAATTCCACGTTCCCTGGGCGACATGATCCGACCAATTTGCAGTCATTATAAGCCAAAGCTGACCTCGTCTTAAAAGGCTTCATCTTTATTATTTATCGGCAAGATCAATCTTTGAGAGATTATCAGATATGTTAACATTTTTTAAGATTTTTTAGTATTCGTATATTTGGCATTAATCAAAAAAATCAAAATGTCAGGATCGTGCCAAATGCCGTTGTCTCTGCCTACCCCTTTGGTTTACGGGCGTGAGTTGTGTTGTTGTTAAAAAATGTGTGAATCATAAAATGTGCTTGAGTATCCGTTAATGAGGAATACAGCGTTTTAGTAGGAATCAATTAAAAAATAATTAAATGCAATTTTAAAGATCTTTTCTAAAAGAATCCATGGTTCCTCTGGTATTGCAGATGTCCATGGGTGTCGATGATCACCTCTGTGTTCCCGCTGCTCGTTTGTCCCCTTTTCTTATATAAAAAAGTAAAATGTTGAATTCGCTGTGTGGTAAAATAATTACTGAAAGATCCCTTAAAAGTTTCTGAGAAGTTGCCATAACAAAAGGAAAATGAAGCGGCCGAATCGAAAGCATAAATAAGGTGTCGGCGACCGGCGATTTCCTTAAGCCTTCGATCTCGTATGGTAATTTAGTAATGGACAATGTTTGGGAGGCTCGGGCGAGCTGCACACCGACCGCACACCGCCGACCTCTCCTTTTTTGGCTTTGTTAATTTACCGTGCTATCAGATCCCCACCGGTGTAATTACAGTCGACGGGATGAACGCCCAAAGATTATACATTCGTTCGCTTGACAATTTACATTGCGTAATAAAATTTACCGACCAATTTAAAAGTATTACAATATTGCAAGCTTTTTGATCATTTTGATTAACGTGCATTCAATCTTACATTTATGTAATTTAAGAACCTCCTTCACAATTTAATTTATATTTATCTTCTTTATTTTGAATATATTTTAATCGACCAACACTGTTTTTCTAAAATACTAATCTTAAGCGGAGTTAAAAGTAATATAAAAATTAATTAACTTTGTCACCTCTATAGTTGCGTGTTCTATATAGTCTATTTACTATTCATACTCCGCCGTAGTCAATTACGAGACGGAAGGGATCAGGTAATAACAAAGCAGTCCGTGACCAATCTATGGAGATTTCAAGCCATTAACGGGCAAGGATCTCGCGGCGGTCATTTGTCCGGAACCACAAGACCACAGGACCATGGGGACAATTAGCCAGGACCACTACGCATTAAACTTGATTGTACCATTACGATCGCCTTATGTTTCTTATGATTGAAGTTTTATTTATTGTGTGTTAGACTATTTTTGTTTTTTTTTTGTATAAGATTGTACGCTCCGGTGAGCTTTATAATTTCTTTCAAAGGTATGATGACGGTAGCTAAGTTACGCCTTTATCCTGTCGGCGTTTTAGTTCTATTTCATTTTCAAAAAAACACTATAAAAGTCTATATTCATTATGATTTGATGTTCTTGATATTTATTCTTTTTATCCTTTTACTACTTCTATAATGCATCTAAAAACCGTTTTTCATATCTCTTACCTTTAAATATAAGTAGTAAATGCATTTACAATGAGTGTATTTCACTTAAAGTCGGTAACATTACCTCAAGTTTACGACTTCCGCGTATTTTGCGTTGCGTTTCTAACAATAAATACGACATAAAAATACATCTCTGGTTAAGAAATATTTAACTGTATTTACAAATAGAATTTTATAGGAACGCAATGTGTAAAAGTATAACATGTTTAAAGCCGCCTGCGGACCTTGTAAGTATTGTATCGTATTGCACCGTGTAACTGTAAAATACAATTATGTGCACCTGACCTTACAAACGAAATAAAACACAGGGCCATTACGTCTGCCCAACTGCTTCATCAAATAATCCATCAACGTCCGCACCTGCCAAATGTGCACGTGTTATGTGTTTGTTTTTGTTTGTATAAATATACTAGTTGCCGCTCCTGACTACTTCTTCGCGGAATTAACGAGAACTTAGTAAATAGCCTGTGTCTTCTTCCAGATTATGGTCTTCATCTGTGCATTTCATCGAGATTTGTTCAGCTGTTTGGAAGATAGACCTTTAAACAAACATACATCAATCCATCCCCTCGTAAAGTAAATTGAAAGACATTTTGTTATTCTTCTTTTTCAAGTTCGATTACAATAGCATTAATTAAAAGATAATAGAGAATAGGAGAGGATAGATGTTGGGGCATTTGATACGAAACGACGACCCGATAAGTACAATTATCGAAGGTAAAATAGAAGGTAAGAGAAAGAGAGGAAGACTGAGAACAACTTACATAAACCAGATCAAAAAGAAAGTGGACGTCGTGTCGTATCAGAAGGTCAAGATGCTGGCATAGGAAAGAGAGGGTTGGGAAGGGCTCCATCAACAAGGTACAAGAACCTTAAATTAAAGAAGAAGATTAAAATAGCATCAGATCAAACAATAACGACAACATATCAAATAGAAAAACAAATTCGTATTAAGTTGGCAGCATTGAGATGTACACGACGTAGATGAACTGTGAACCGAACGTTTGTAGTATTCAATGCAGATATTGCACAAGGCAGGCGATCGTGAGCGGCCTTCGCAGCCGCGTGGGAACACATCGCCGGACAAATTATCACAATACACGACACGCTCGTATTATTCAACTATTTATTTATTGACACACACTTTTCTACGTCAAATATCCAGATAAGGGGGGTTACCCAAAGTATCTTTCGATTGGCGATATCGCTGATGGAATCGACAAAAATGTATGAATCTGATAATGACATTGTGATCATGTGACCGGACGTCATTCTCAGTTCCATACATTTTTCATGTTCCCTATCGAATCGCTTTGTAGCGCATGTACGTTGGGTTAAATATAGGGTACATTTGGGCAAATAAAAGTCAACGTAAACAACACTATGGTAAAAAAAATGAATTACATACAGTCAATAAAAGTTAATTTAATGTACATAACAGGACTCTTTTCGTAGTTCGGAATCATCTGCCGATACGTGACAAGTTTTTGTCACATCAAACGGGTCTTATTAATTACCAGAGTTCGAGATGGATGTCTAAAAATATCCATGACACCGGTGCGCACGCGCAAACATCTGACATTAGTTTTTGCGCGCAGGTGCGTTTGCGCAACTAAACCCGCGTCTCTTCGTCTTGTAATTAATTTTAATAGCAAACCTTATAATTGCAATACCTGTATTGTTTGTATAGCTTGGATATGGTTAATTGTATTTAATAACGCTTGTGCAAATTGAAGTGTATGGTAAGATTTTGAAAATCGACCTTGAAGAACAGAAAGCGACGAAGTCAAGGCCTTAAGCTGCGCGCCCACCTCAAAAGAGTAATGAGCTGAGCGGGAGCTGGGCGGCCACATTAATAAGAAACTGCATACTTGTGTCCTCACCAACAAAGAGATGAGCTAAGCGAGCCCAACGAAAAACCGCAGTTGTCACAGATGGGACAGAGCTCGGCTCTTTTTGACTCATCTCATTTCTCTTGCATTGCACGCACGCAAGCACATTTAATGCTCAGCTAACCATCTCCCGCACATTACTTTTTTGTGGTATGCGCTCGGCTTTAATTTAACCGCGTTTTATAGATTAAATTTTAAATATTAAACTTTAATATTATATTTCGTTGTTCCGTGTAGGAAGTATATTTCAAGTGCCGCAAAGCGTCGGTAAACAATATATAAATTAAAATAGGTACCAATAGTTCCGGGTGCGTTATTGCAAAACATAAGCTCGCTGTGGGAGTTGCGTGAACGTGTCCCGACAAAATGAGTCTGCGCACGCGCACCATACATTTGTATTGTTCTCGAACTATTGTTAACTATATTATTTTTACTGGAGGAAAAAATAACTTAGTTAGATTTATCGTCAGGTGGGTTTTTAATTTGGAACCTAAAACTTTAATTTAAAATTTAGAAATTATAAAGAAAACTCGACTTTGCAAAAAGTGTTTCAGTGTATCACAAAGTTACAATGTTTTACCTACTGTTGATTTTATTGAAAAATGAGCCCCCAAAAAAGACCACCTAATGCTAGTTTTTATTACAGTTATAGTCCGTGATATTCCTAGACACGTGGACAGCCGATCTTCGCCTCTAAATCCTGGATTAGAATGATAGCCGGTGCCTTTGTGGTGCGCACGCGCATCCTAATCGCAGGCGTCGGTCGGCGATACGCAATCACCGCAGTAATAGCAGCTCGCTCACTACAATAGATACAAGAATTGATTCAATGCTTTTCAAACTTTGCTTATGTTATTTTATAAAATGTTTACTGCGAATAACTTTTTTTTATTATAGATTTTATGATGTACTCGTATCACTACATGGTATAAAACAAAGTCGCTTTCTCTGTCCCTATAACCCTATGTATGCTTAAATCTTTAAAACTACACAACGGATTTTGATGCGGTTTTTTAAATAGAGTGATTGAAGAGAAAGGTTTATATGTATAACTAGCGACGCGCCCCGGCTTCGCACTGGTGCAATTATTATTAGTATGACTGTTATATACAATGTTCACAGTTTTTCTGTGAGGTATTTAGTATCAGCATTGCATTGTTTATATTCTATTATACAATACAAGCTTTTTTAGAATTTGAATACATTTTAATTTTCACTTCTTGTGGTTTTATTTATGTATAAAGTCAAAATATTGTTTAATTCTTTATACTATAAGTCTTAACTAAGTTAATCAGATTTGGGGTCATAAGGCTAAATATAATATATTAAAATGTAATATAGAAACAGTGTAGCGTTGTTTTATTATTTGTTTCAACTCTTGTCCAATAGTTTGAAGTTCACTGGAGGTTAGATCAACGCGCTGATCTACGGAGATGGAATGGTTGCAAATGATTGAGTAAGATTTAACCTTCCGAAGATGTTAGGTAATTTCATGCGGTTTGTAGGCCGGGTGTGGCATTATTCTGAATCGATAGTACAAAGATGTAGTAATTATATAGTTTTTACGACGTATAATGATCGGGGTACTGTCAGAGAATACGAATGTGATGTGATAAGTCATGTGTTTGTCACGTGTGAGATATCGAACGTCGTTATCAGTTACAAATTGTTGTTCGCTATCGAATCGCTTTTTAGCGCATGTACTTTGAATAATCCCTTGACTTTCATTATGCGATACGAGACAAGTTATATGGACCCTTTATTTATATTGTCAAATATAGAACAAGTTTACGCAGAGATTACATTTAAAAAAACAAATATTTAATCACTATCATAAAACGTTGGATACTTTAAAAGAACCACAATGAAAAGGGCCCTCTTTGGCTTTATTTTAGTCTTTAAAGTCCCAGTATAAGTATTAGGGATAGCTCATGGTACATTGTGTTCCGGACGGGACGTGTCACGTATGTGCCCGCGCTGTCAGCGTGTCCATACAAAATATATATTTTGACAGTGCTCCGTCCGTCACCCGGCTTAGGCACGTTCTTATATTTTGCATTGAGACACTGACGAGCTGGGCTGCCTCGGACACGTGTCGTGAGTTATCCTTTACAAGTGATAGATGCGTTTATTGTTAGATAAATGATTTCATGTATCATAATGATAGTGAGGTGGGAAACAGACAGCTTGCAATCAATTACTTATGCACCGACTGTGCGGAACCGAATAGATCATTGCAAGACGCCCGATTGATAGACAGAGTAAGAAGAAAAATATATCACTTCATTAGTGTACGGAACAACGTTGCGGGTGATGGGTCGCTACACTAGTCAGTGAATTATTACAAATAGCTTTGTTTAAGGCTTAAAGTCTTCTTCGCACCTATATAGTGTTTTGGTCGAGTAGCAAGAAAGGCTTTACTAATCTACTCTACTAAAATGTTGCTGTTCGGGAACGTTTAGATACTTAATTACTTGCGAGTGCGACCCAACTAACAAACTATCCTTATTTACAAGTCTTAAGACGTCGAAGTTTATAGCTGAATCGATGTCTTAGTAAATTGTGTATAATATTGCAAACAATACAGCAATTTTATGAATCGTTAAAGCTAACTAGAAAATGCAAGCATTAATTATTAATTTCAACTATGTCACCTTTGTTAATATCTCAATAATGTTTGTAAATACAGTTTAAAACAACCGAAATAATCAAAAGAGAGTAACTAAACACGACCCGCCTTCGGTGCGCGTGCAACTTTTACTTTTGCTGGAGTCGCGGGAGGAGGGGCGAGGAGTTGGAGGGGATATCAAAGGTCAGCCGCCGACTTCAACAGGTGTCCTAGTTAGGGAAGCGCAGTGAAACATACGTATGCAAAAATATACACAAGTTACAAGTTAAAAGATAGATAACTTAAACCGGTAACTTGTTACCAATAAATTAATGAATTATTTCACGTAAATTAAAATCAACTTTCTCATATCTATTTTTGGTGTTTTGGGCAGGGCCGGATTCATTTCACAATTCTGTTAAAATATTTATTTAATTACGGATAATTAGTTTTAACCTTTTCGAGCACACCGACATACATAGGCAAGGATTGCGTTTAATTTTAATATTAACTTATGCTCGTATAATAATATTTGTTGTACAAATCGTTATTAGATTCTAATGTGTCAATTAATATTATTATTTTATAAGATAAAAAGCGGAAGATTGATCTTTCGGATTAAAAAGAAAACGACCCCTCGGGCTTTTCCACAAATTGCCGCGCCGTCGCTTTTGCTAAAGCTTTGGATTGTAAATCGGATCTTGCATATAATGCACGCCAAACTTTACGATTGCTCCGAACTATACAAAGAAAGAAAGGCACAACTTTAGGTAGGTATCGGCGAAAAATCGAAGCAGGACATACCCTTAAGCATCATCACCACCAGTTCACTATACGTCCCCACCGAGGGACTCGGAGCTTGCTCTAAGGGGTAAATAGGCCAAAGTCAAGCACGCTGGCCCAGTGCCCTTAAGCATGCTTACATCTTATCACAGTGGATCCTACCTATGTAGGTAACCCCCGAGCAGCTATTAAGTTTGAATATTGGTATACAGAGCGTGCCCACAGCCGGCCAAGCCCGTTCGATCTTATTCCGAGTTGAGTTACGGCATATGAAATTATCTCGGTCGACGCTGACTTTCAATTTCAGAGAAATGAAAATAAAACAAGTGTTTTGTTAAAATGAATGGACGTTAATAACATACAAACGTCGCAACGAGTTTGTCTTTTTACATTAAATTAATGGAATTTCTTATGCAAGTGTTGTTAAATTCACTGCTCGTTATCATTGGTGTTATGAAGAACATAAAAATGTTTCTAGCTGAAAATTACGGCTTAGCTCTCTGCTTCTGGAACATCTCAAAGCCCTTGTTGCATTAAGATAGTGTTTGAGTCGAGTGGCAAGTATCCGAACAAAGGATTTACTAATCTACGCTACTAAAATTTTGTTGTTCGGACACGTTTAGTTACTAAATTACTTGCTATTCGACGACAATACGTCGCTAGTGAGTTCAAGGCTTAAGGCTAAGTTTACCGTAGTATAAGTTTTGTTGTTATATTATATGTATACAAAAATAAGTTGTCACTTTAAACGCATTAACTTGTTATTAATTAAGTCTACAATAAATAACGACAAACTATTTACAGCAGCCATAGTTCTAAAGTTTCCTTAAAAATGTCTTCCTAAATACCTTCAACTTGAAAATAGTCGCCTGTTAGTGGGTACATATACTAAAAGTAAAAGTGTAAACATAGTCCAGCTTGCGTCGGACGAGCGACGTACGAATTCCTAATCAAAGAACGCCCACGCGGCGCCGACAGCTTTCCGTATACTTTCTATTCACTAAATAAAATGTTGCCCCGGGCACTCCGCGAATTCGGACACTCTCGATAGTGCCTAGATGAAAAAAAAATGCAACCATTAACAACATTCCTACGCGATTTCGTCAGCAAACAATATTCCAATAAAGTATCTGACATCCGGTCATTTACACAACTGTACATAAAACACTAAATACATTGCGAAGTATATTTTAAGTGATTTAAACACTACCTTGCCTTTAATGAAATCCTTAGAAGAGTAACAAAAATAACTCAAGTCCGCCTACAAACACATACCTGCAACAAGAATGAAAAACATATTGAATTGTTTAATTTTTTTGTCCTCTTTTACACATATTTATAATAATCTGATTTTATCTGTGCATTTTCAATTTAAAAACAAAAATTACTAGCGGAACTAAACTTTATACTCTAACTCTAGAACTTTATTAGGCCAAGTTCGCGGTAAATACCGAGATTTTGTTTCGGCTCAAGGTTTTTTTCGTGACATCGGTGTAATGAAGACTTGGGTAAGAGCCATTACACTCTCAAAATTTTTTGAATGTTTAAGTGTGAAGTGGTACTTTAGTAATAAAAATAAACAATAATCTATACTAATATGTAGTCTTTCGACTTACATCAGGATGGCCAGATATCGAGAGGGCGTGAAATTGAGGGTATTTGCAATAAAATAGCTATTGTAATAATTACAACCTCTAATACCAGATAATACAATTACAATTAACAGTGTTAACAATTATCTAATTAGCGTCCAACGAGTACGTGGTGGCGTGCGCACTTTCTCACGATCAAAAAATCGAACTGACATAATTTATAAGATGGCCGCCCTTCCAGTGCTCGGAGTTCGCTATGGTCAATGATGTCTCAAAAATGGATAGGCGGCATGTCAAGAGGCGGGTGCGCCGACAAATATTATAAAGAGACCAACTTTGTATTTTTGTATTTATGTGTGTATTGAAATAACTCAAGAACTACGGGGCCGATTTCAAAAATTCTTTCACCATTAAAAAGCTACATTATCCCCGAGTAACATAGGCTATATTATCTAATTCCATGCGGACGAAGTCGCGCAGAACAGTCATATTATAATATTAATCGTAATCGGCTTCCTGCATGTCACCGGACGGGATTTCATCGCTCGTATTTACATAATAACATGTGGGAACGCTTGTTGCGGCGCGGCCGACGCGATATCTGACCGAAGATTATTGGAAAGCAATAAATAATAATAAAGAAGCGAGCGCGGTCGCGTGAGGCACGCCACCGCACGCCACCGCACGCCCAGGCCGGGCCGCGTGCCGCCGCCACCGCTGGCACATCCCCCTTATTCCGAAAAAATGTATAAACTACTGCGATAAACGAGGACCAATAAGTCTTCGGTTATACTATACTGGAGGACACTCGGAACTAAATAAGATAGACCAGGGGTCTCATTGGACCGTATTATGTATCATAAGAAGTACAAGGAACAAGGATCTTCTGTATTTTGGAATAAATTTTATGAATGTACCAAACGTAGAAAGTACAACAGTAATAACGCCGATTTTCGTTTCGAAATAAAGCGGTAAACTTTATTTTAAAAGATTTCATGTTTAAGCTAGCATTAGTTGGGGCTATGTTTCCGCAACTCCACATGAGGGGCGTCTGTCTGAGGGCAGGTCTTGGATCAGCTCTCCAAAGAAGCTCGGCAGCCCTTTTATGTTTCAGCTAACATATAGAGAATTGGCCTTACTAATGTTAAAATACATTTACGAACAGACCAGATAATATTTGTAGTTACTAAATTAGCGTTCTCTTGTCGGAGGCCAAGATTCGCTTTGGGTCGCTAGGCAAGCGAAGTAATTTACTAAATTCCAAACAAAATAAACAAATAAAAAAACAATAGAAAGCTTACAGTATGATTTCTAATAGCTTAATCGCGGTAATACTTTCTTGCCAACAATATGTTGGTATGATTTCATTATTATTTTTGGACGTCGGATCAATATGTTCTAACAATATGATAATTGATCGGCTTGACGTCGTTCATTGTCGTAGACTGTTGTATAATTAAACAATAGTAATAATTAGTATTTTTAATGTAATTAAAAAGTTAAAATTATAAACTAATGAATGTTATTACAATGGTTGTTAATACTTATAACACCACTATTATAACTTGCTATTTCTTCTTTTTCTTATCCTTTTTGGTCTGCTTGACAGGTTCAGGCGGCGGCGAGGGCGGCGGCGTCGGCGGCAGCTTGCGGTCCGGCCATTTGCGTTTAAAGAAATCTACCATCGCAGCCAAGTTCACAGTCGTTGTTTTAGGCTTCACCGGACCCGCAAATAATTTTGTCAACTGAAGTACTAAATCGTCGTCCAAGTGTAGTCCGGTATCTCTTATTGCTTTCATAAATGGTCTCGTATCAATTGGGTTCGGGTCAAATTTGTATAGCGCCAGTACTATAAGCGCAATGTCAATTTTCAGTTTCCTAAACTTGGTCCTGCAAAGATAGTCTATTCTATTTAGCACTGTATCTCGCATATCCACAGTCTTATGAACAGTTTTTGTATTGACGTCACCATACGTTATTTCAGCTTTTGCGCGAAATTTCAAACTGAGAACTTCTTCTCGAAGTTCTAAAAATTCCGTTTCCACCCTTATGTTATCTAGTTTAAGTTTTTGTAGCTTAATCTGGGGGCTTAGCATAGTTCCCAATAAATCGTGCGCATCGGCAGACGTCAAAGGATTACATGACATGTCTAATGAAAGAAGATTTGACGTTCCTCTTAAAGCTCTTACTATAATAAGAACTGCTTGTCTATCAATTTTGTTATTTCTTAAATTAAGGTACGCGAAGCTAGGATTTTTTAGAAGCACTCTTATAGAAGTTCCGATACGTTTACCGCCATAAGTGTTCCAGGAGAGGTCGAGACTCAAAAAGTTCTCATTTTCCTGTAACTTGGAACATAAATCAAAAATAGGGTTACCAGCCTTAAGCATATTCCATGATAAATTAAGATGAGTAAGTTTATTGTTTGTTTCCAACGCTTCTCCGAGAAGAATAATGGACGCATCAGTTAAGCTATTATGACTTAAATCTAAGTTACATACTACTGATCCACGACTTATTTTCTCAGATAGATATTCAACTCCCTCGTCTAAAAGTTGATTTTTGCTTAGATTTAATTCGCGCAGTGTTTGATTCTTAGACAAGTTGTTAAACAACCGTTTTGCTCCTTTAGGTCCGATCCTGCAGCCACACAAGTTTAATACTGTTAAAGTATAATTTTCTCCTAACATTTCGCCTAAATGAAAGCATCCATCGGTCTCGATCCAATTATCCGTTAAGTCCAATATATTGACAAACGTATTTGAGTTCAACGACATTGCTATTGCTCTAAAAGCCTTTTGCTGTACGCCGTAATATCGCAAATTAATTTCATTTTCCAATAATTGTCGATGAAAACTAGATATTGGCGTCAATCTAAATTCGTTGCACAATGATAAATATAAATCCTGTCCATCTTCTGGATAAATCGTCAATGGTTCAGGATCTAATAGGGCTTCTTTAATGCCTAAATCTATAACCGCGGGAAAATTGTAATATGGATGACGATAAACGGAACTGGAAGACAGGGGTATATAATTTATGCATATTTCCCCGCTGCCAGGGTCGTAGAGACCTTCTCTGTACTTAATAACCTTGATATTTTCTTCAGGCTTTTCAAAAATGAGCGAAGACCATTCTTCCATAGGAGGGTCCTCAGAAGAAACGGACTCTTCTGGCTTTGCTGGTTGTTCTTGATCATCCTTCTTCTCAAAAATAACCTCCACGTCTACCTCGGAACTCATTTTGCGCAATAAATATGACTTCTATTCTTGCGCAGAATCTTTTTAAAAACAATTTCTTTGTCATTGAAGTTGACAATTGCTGATGGCAAATAATAAATTCTTCTTCAGATTTTTTTTTTAAGATTTGTAATAAGTAGTTTTAACTGTTCTAATAATACCAGCAAAGAGGTTAAATAGAATATCAAAAATTGGTACATTTTACCCAGGTTACTTTTATTTTAAGATACGGGCAAGATTGAATAGAAAGAAATTGTGTCTAGGCATATTGTCATTTCAGGATAAAATTACATTCCTTTGCAAATGTATATCCTTTAGACAAAGAAAACTAGTCTTCTAAGATATATCCCGTTTAGGTTCGCTTTTATTATCTACGAGTTACTAAAAAAGATAAGAAAAAATAAATTATGAAAAGTGACACTTTTAATATAACAACTACAAAGTTAAAATTAATAATTAAGAAATAAATCATTAAATTATTTAAATAAACAATGCTAGAAATTACAACAACATCCGCTATAAAAATAATATAACACTTTCATTATAACTATTTAGATTTCTTTGGAGGTTTCTTTCCACCTTTTTTGACAGGTGGCGGTGGTGGCTCTGGCGGCGGCGAGGGAGGCGGCGTGGGCGGCAGCTTCCGGTTCGGCCACTTGCGCTTGAAGAAGTCGACCATCGCCGCCATGTTTACAGTCGTCGATTTATTTCTGAAAGGCCCTGCAAATAAACCTGTCAGCTGATTCGCTAACTCTTCTTCCAATGGCAATCCGCTAGTTTTAAGTTCGTTTAGAAATGGTTTCGTGGGCATTGGCTCCTTGTCTAATTTGTATAACGCCATTACTATAAGCGCTATGTCAACGTGATTCTTTTTGAACTTCGTTCTACAAAGATAGTCTATCCTATTTAGTACCAAGTCTTTTAAATCGACAGTCTTGTACACAGGTTTCGTGTAAACATCACCATAAGTGATTTCGGCATCTTTGCGAAATGGTAATTGAAGAATTTTTTTTCGAAGTGTTAGAAATTCTGGTGTCACCGGAATGTTGTCCAGATTAAGCTTTTGTAGTTTAACTTTGGCCTTCAACATAGTAGATAATATGTTGTACGCATCGGTAGACGTTAAGGGATTACAAGACATGTCTAATGTAAGTAGACGTGACTTTTCTCTTAAAGCTTTTACAATAATATTTACTATTTGAGTATTTATTTTATTGTTTCTTAAATTAAGGTATGAAAAGCTAGGATTGTTCAGAAGTATGCCTATAGAAGTTCCGATTCGTTGACCGCCGTAAGTGTTCCAAGAGATGTCAAGATTCAAAAAATTCTCATTTCCCTGTAACTTAGAGCATAAATCGAAAATAGCATTAGGAGACTTAAGCATATTCCTTGACAGATTAAGGTGAGTTATCCTATTGTTTACTTCTAAAGCAGCTCCGAGACGTATAACGGATTCATCTGTTAAGCTATTATAACTTAAGTTTATATT
Source organism: Papilio dardanus tibullus (assembly GCA_013186455.1). Lineage (NCBI taxonomy): Eukaryota > Metazoa > Arthropoda > Insecta > Lepidoptera > Papilionidae > Papilio > Papilio dardanus. The sequence goes on from QDHC01007103.1 coordinate 77,412, forward strand.
ACAAGCTGCCGCTCCACGCCCTATGGCCACAGCTAGATATTCAAATCCCTCGTCGTAAAGCTGATTCCTACTTAAATTCAATTCAAAAAGTGTTTTATTCTTAGATAAATGGTTAAACAAGCGTTTCGCTCCTTTAGATCCGATCCTACAGCCACACAAGTTTAACACTGATAATATGCAATTTTCCGCCAACATTTCACCTAAATGAAAGCAACCGTCTTCTCCGATCCAATTGTCTGTTAAGTCCAAAATATTTACAAACATATTTGACTTCAACGACATTGCTATTGCTCTGAAAGCTTGTTGCTGTACGCCGTAATATCGCAAATTAATTTCATTTTCCAATAATTGTCGATGAAAAGTAGATATTGGTGTCAATCCAAATTCTTTACACAATGATAAGTATAAATCCTGTCCATCTCCTGGATAAATAGTTAATGGTTCAGGATCTAAAAGAGCTTCTTTAATACCTAAATCTACAATCGATGGATAGTTGAAATATGGATGTCGCAAAATGGAGCTTGAAGACATAGCTATGTAATCTGTGCATATTTCCCCACTGCCAGGGTCATAGAGACCTTCTGTGTACTTAATAATCTTGATATTTTCTTCAGGCTTTTCGAAAACGAGCGAAGACCATTCTTCCATTGGAGGATCTTCAGAAGACACGGTCTCTTCTGCAAGTTTCGTCCCTCCTTTCGTCTCCGCTTTCTGATTATCCTTCTCCAATACAACCTTCGCATTTACATCCGAACTCATTTTATATTGTACATATAACTTATTACCTTGTGTAAATTCTTATCTAAAGCGACTTGTTTGTCATTAAAAATGACAAGTAATGTAAATAATTCTTTAGACATTTATTTTCTTTCTTGATTTTTTTTATATAATAGAAGCAAAGAGTTAAAATATGAATAGAATTGAATACGCGTTTCGCAATATACCATATACCGTACCAAACTTACTCAGTCCAATGATACCAATGAAAGCGATAACTGAATTAGGCAAAATAAAATTATAAATATTGAAATGTAAGAGATAACACAAGTCGCGGTCGGCCGCAAACCGACGCACAGGATAACCCACCGAGGGTGCATGCGACCGCGGCCCGCGCTTTTCTATCTGGCCGCTAGTGCTGCAGGAACTACAAGCGCGGGCGTCGCGCATCAAAGGCGTTTAAGTTGCGGGCGCGGGTAAAAATCGCTTCGTGAATTCCCTGCGTAATAGTATATACCCACCCATATTAAATTTAATCAAACAATAAATAAAAGCATTAGAAATATGAATAAATGGGACTAAAGTATATTTACAAAAATTACAAGTTTGATAAAAAATCTCATTTTTTTTTCTTTCCGGCTTTAGCTTTCCCTTTTGGTTCTGGCTCAGGCTCAGGTTCGACAACAGGTTCGACGATTTCGGGAGGTGGTGTGGGAGGGAGCTTGCGATCTGGCCATTTTCTTTTTGCAAAATCCACTAAATGATTGATATCAATGGTCCTTCCTTTGCCAGTTTTCGGACCGGCGAAGGCGTTTATGATCTCATTAACTAGATCGTCGTTTAAGGGCAACCCAGACTCTTCAATAGCTTCAACGAAAGCTTTGGCGTTCATTCTCGTACGACTCTGCTTAACCAGCTGCTGTGCAAGAAGAGCTATATCTGTTTGTACCTTTCTTTGTTTTTTCGTTAAGAATTCAGCTCTATTTAACACAATCTCTCGTAAGTCAGGATCTGGCGGCTTTCTACTGTCAATGACGTCGCCATGGGTGATAATAATTGCCTTCTTTTTTATTTTTTTAACGCTACTTAACTGTTGCAAGAAATTTAAATCAACAATTATATTGTCCATGAAAAGATTTTGTACTTTAACCCTAGCAAATTTCATTTTTCCGATGATTTTTAAGGCATCATCTGTTGACATAGGGTTATATGATACATCGAGAGTTACCAATCTTTTTGCGAACCACAAACCATCAGCAATATCGTCTATGGCATCTTCACACAATCTGTTGTTGCTTATATCTAATTTTTTAAGTTTGCGAGCTGACAAAATTGCTTTAATTGCGGATCCAACTCGAGTACCCGAAAGAGCGTTCCACGATAGATTTAAATCTTCAAGATTTTCACAATTACTCAACTGAAGCAACAGATGAAATGTGCCGTAAGGGATCAAGGAGAGTTTATTCCACGAAAGGTCTAGATGAGTAAATTGATCGTATGTTTCTAAAGCTTCGGTTAGATAGTTGGCGCCTTCACCGGTCAGATCATTGTACCCTAAAACCAAACGAGGCAATTCGAGCCCACGTATAAAACCATCGAGGATGTACTTTACGCCTTCATCTCCTAACCTATTTTTGCTAAGATTTAAATATTGAAGAGAGCGATTAGTCGGCAGATTGGTCATCAATCGTTTCACTCCACTTGCTCCTATTCGACAGCCGCTTAAATTTAGCTCTCGCATTACTAAATTCGTTACTAACATTTCACCCAAATGATAACAAGCGTCATCATTAAGAAAATTATCAGTAAAATCTATAGAAGTAACATTTTTATTATTGCGGAGAGCGATCGCCATAGCTTTAACACCAAAAGGATCGACACAATAATACTTCAAGTCTATTTTTTTCTCTAGGAGACCTTTATAAAAAGCTTGGACGACGTACTGTTCCATGTCTTTACATGCGGCTAAATATTTAGCTTGTCCGTCATCTGTAAAGGTGACTTTCTCCTCTGGTTCTAATATTGCCGCTTTAATTCCTGGGTCGGGGATGGCCGGGTAATGGTAATAAGGATGTATAAGAATAGAGCTGGCAGACATTGCGATACGTTTGGCGCAGATCTCACCGCTGCCAGGTCGGTATAAGCCCGCAGCATGTAGCGCATATTTAGGATTTTCGCCGGGACCTTCATTGATCATGGAAGACCATTCGCTGACGGGCACCTCCACCGAAGAGTCGTCGTCATGTTTAGTATTCAAATGTGTTACTTTAATAGTTTCTTGAGTCATTGTATTGTATACGTTTTACAAATTCATATAGAAATAATAAATCTTTCTATAAAACATAAAAGTAAAACTAAGAAAACGCAGTATGTCAAATGTCAGAAATGCAATGTCAAAGTAAAATTGACCATAGATAAGATTGTGATTTTTTTCATCGTTACATTACAGGACATGAAAATAAATTGTCTACTTTTAATAAAGACAACTGCCTCATGAAGTACCGAATTATTTTGTATGAAGCTAAAAGTCCTACTTAATAAATTGGTTACTTTATAGTCAAACTTATCATTATAAAACGGACAAACTAAGAAGAAAATATATTGAAATAGTCCATCTGTGAACAAGGGAGTATGAAACTAGAGGCGATAAAAAGCGTTTCCTCGTGTAGAACGATGGCGGTGTAATTGCGGGCGCGGCTCGCCGACCGCGCCGCACGCAATGCCGGTAGATTAAACTCGGGAGATAATAATTACTAAGCCTTTTAACTAATTCATTGCTAAATAGCGCAGTTAATATGATAGTATCATATCTTACTAATATTATGAATGCAAAAGTAACGTGCATGTATATTAGGATGTTACTTTGAAACCATTTCTGAACGGATTAATTGATCTTACTGAATTTTTGCACTGATTTAAGGGTATGTTGTTTTGAGAGATGCAGACGGAGTCGCGAGCGAGCTAGTTATACAGATAATGCACATGGAATTTCGGGAAAATTTTCTTTAAACAAAACACAGTTTTTAGATTCCTTGATCAAGATTTTTTGGACAAGAAATCATTTTGGATCTTTAATGGAGCTTATCATCATAATTTTAATTATACAGGCAACAAACCGAATCTGTTGTGTCGAGAACAATAGCCGGTGTTATACAGGGTGTATTCGACACAATAGCTTGTAGTCAATTAGCCACAATCGTTATTGTAATTGGCTTAATTAATACACCAACATAATATTACATTTTGAAACTGCAACTATAAGACTATCAACCTAATTTTCAAATACCATGCCATCATAAACGTATTTCTTTATTTTAGTCGATTTCTGAACAAGTTTCGCTTTCACTGTTTAAACTAAAAACGGCTGCACTCACGTTGTTAAAATCCGGTAACGGTACCGAGTAGTTTCGAGCATGTCGGAAGCTCTTCTTCAGGGATGAGTGGGACTTGTATTATCTCGGGGTCGCAGCCCGTCTCGCACTGCGCGCCTGTGCCAGAAGGGCACGACTTGAGGGCGCTTTCGCTTTTCAAATTGGTGTTAATGTTTTACTAATACGTTATTAAATGTTAACTCTGCAGGTTAAACAAGTTTTATAGGACGTATTAGTAGGCCAAAAGGAAGTACAACGCTGCAGGCAATAGGTCGCAATGTCACGTATTACTATGACTTACTAATCTGTGTAACTGAAGATATATCTTACGAATTTATTGAAATAACTCTAAAACGACATAGCCGATTTCAAAAAAATCCTTTCACATTATTCCCGAGTAACATAGGATGTATTTTTTATCCAGCGCAGACGAAGTCGCGTATAACAGCTAGTTTAACAACATTTCTAGCTGTGTTTACTGTCCTTGTTATTTGGAGAAGTCGTGTTTTGTTTGTCGCAAATCCCCAGATCTAAGGACCTTAACTCAGAGAGAACAATTTATGCTCTCTACAAATGATTTATGTAAACAAACAGAAAACATAAATTAGGTATATCTCTCTGTAATGTAGGTTATCTGTGCATAGGACGTCTAGAAATAGCTTTCGTCCGAGGGCGTGGTTAGTGAAAGTACAACCGGAGGGCGCGGAAATGAGTTCGGTTTAGTAAAACGTTACATTTATCGAATAACATTTTTGTTAATAACACCTATGGTAATTAAATACTGATATTGTATATTGTAAATTATATTATCATATTTAGGCGATTTCTCTGAAGATTTTGATTTTAAATGTATTTATTTTTTGTGGATACGTCATAAAACCTCTATATGTCACTACGAGTTACTTCCATAAGCGAGATAAACGGATTTTTTTTTTATGGGCGGCGCTATGCCGCCCTCTCGTACCCCCTAACATGGTTAAGGTCAGGGATCTGGGGCGCTGGGTGTGTAACAATTTCTTTATTTCTTTATTGAAAAATATTACAAAACTTAAAACTTACAATTCAAATTAAACTTAAGATTAATGTCACAATTACTTATTCTAAATAAGACATTTTAAGATTGACTAGATTACAGCTTAAAAATAACAAATTAAATATCATAAAAAATTATAAATAATAATAACATCATAAAAGGTTAAAAACAATAAATGGTAAAATGCTAATAAACAGGACAATACAATTGCAATAATAAAAGCTATAATATAATAATTTACACCCTATTTCTCGTTATAGCTTTGAGGGCCGATGCTTTGCAGAATTCTATAAACTTTTCTCTCGTCTTCTTATTGAGATAAACGGATTAGAGACAATTGTCTACGAGCGAGATATCGCGGTCCCTTGGATTCTCGCTTAACCAGGGTCGACTGTGTTATAGTCACCAGCTCACAATAAGTCCCCACTGAGGGGCTCGGAGCCTACCCCAAGGGGTGATTATATTAATAACAAAATAATAAAATGTCCAGTCATGGTTTGAAATTTTGCATGTTTCTTAACAGAGAATTTCCAACATCATTTTAATTAATAACATATACAACATAAAATAATAATTTAAATAATTTGTTACGTGTTACCAGAGTAACAAATCACTTTATCAAATTGGTAACAAACCGACAAGAATTATATCACTAAGAAGGAATCAATTTTGTCTAAATATGGAGTAACTAGAAATAAGATAGTTTTAGATTTATTACGTCCTTTATAAACTACTAGCGTTTGTGCGCGACTTCGTCCGCGTGGAATTAAATTATATAGCCTATGTTACTCGGGGATAATGTAGCTATATAATGGTGAAAGAGTTTTTGAAATCGGCCTAGTAGTTCTTGAGTTATTTCAATACATACAAAAATATAAAGTTTATCTCTTTATAATATTAGTATACATACAGATAATCGGGACAATTGTCTGGTCAGTATACAAGTAGGAATGCAAGTGATAACAGATTTCTGTTGCAATATAATTGATTCAGAAATGACACACCCTCCTTTAATTAAATTTTGATTGTATTGTTCATTCAGTGATTTTTGAACAATGAATAATTCGAATTAAACGCGCCTTCTATGATATTTTAAATCATAGATATCTAACAGAATAGATAGGATTCTCTTTGAATCGACAGCTTTTTTCGTTCTAATTTAAAGCTATTTATAGCCGAGTCGTGAGTTTACCTGACAGCATCATTTTGTTAGTAAAAATTAGTAGTTCGAACAATGATGGGCTCCATTTTCCGCTGCTCCACGACTAGCGTGTTTTGGATGACTTCACACATATCTTCGAATTTCTTATACGTGCACATTGCTTCACGATGTTTTTCTTCACCGTCAGAGCGACGGGTAAAGTAAATATGAAAATCGAAAAATACATTGGTACATGGCGGGATTCGAACTCGGAACCTGCAGTTTACAAGTTAAGAGCCAAAACGCTGAGCCACCGACGCTCATCAGATCATCATTTTGACGTACGACGTAAATTGAGGTACAAGTTTACTAAATGGCAAAATCATATAAGGATTTAAAAGACGGCTTATCGCCAATGCATACAGCTCAGTGTTTTGTACACATTGGCGTTGGGCAAAAAACATTTGAAGGTCTAGGAACTGATTGTGTAAAATAATCAAATAAAAACCTTTGTACAAGTTGATTTTTTTTAATTTAAAATGCTTGTATATTTGATTTATTTCTTGATAATACTCTTTTAATAAAAAGCTTAGACAGGACATTAAAGCTATTTTTTTTAAATGCTACGTCCCTTCTAATTATAATTAGATCTTTGTTTAATGTGTACGCAACTTTTGTGTAAAAAAGTAAACTATTTAAGTAGCTTGAAAACGAACTAAATTCAACTACGCAGTTAAAATTAACATGTGTAGACAACAATGACAATTTTACAGTTCGACTGTGCAGTTCAAATTGACGTGTGACGTTAGTTTTAACTGCACAGTTAAAAAACTGAACGTCTGTAGCCAGCTTAATGCGATGGAATTCATGAATAAAAATACCGAACCAAAATCAAGTTGGCGGGAATTAGAGGTTAACTAACATGGCCTGTGTATTGCATTTGAATTCGCGAACCGTCACAAAAACAAACAAAAATATCACCGTGTTCATGTTGTTAGTCTTATTTGGGTTGGAAATAAATTCTCGGGATTCGATTAATTATTTGTACTTCACAAATGTTGACTAAATCTTTTATGTAAGTGGTATCGTATCATACGATTTTAAGTTTGAACTTGATAAGAATTCTTGTCTATAAAATAAAAATGATTTGCTTAGGTAATTACTTTTGCTTAAGAATTTACTTTTACTCGTCTATAAATATAAGCATTAGTATCTAAAATTTACTTTTAAATATTGTAGCATTGGAATTTTGTATTAGAATGAGGAAATTATTAGATTTCCACGATTGACTATGAAAACAATTATAAATTCTAATAATTATTCTTACCTTAAATATCTACAATAATCGCATTGCATGACGAAAAATAATTTATAAAAAATAAAAATGTGTATTAAGAATCAATGAACTTTAAAATCAGATGCAACACAGTATAATAATTTAAAGATTTTTTATACAGTAGTAAATAACTGTTAAAGTTAAGCTGGCGTTGATTTAATTCTAAGCCGCAGGTAAGGTGCCCGCTGCGCCCACGCATTGCGATTCCAAACTACGAGTATTCACACATTAACATCGGAAACACGTACTGATGCATTCGTTTACGAAGAATCTGTATTATAACATTCAAACTTTATGCCCGCTCGCGATATCCTACGAGATATGACGAACAATACATTTCTAAGAGTGACGTAAAGGGAAGCGATGACAGGCCACATCCCTTCGTATACTTTCCTCCAATTTTAGTAGGTTACAATTCTAACAGGCGTGACGTAAAGGCAAGCGAGGATAGGGCACATCCCTTCGTATACTTTCCTCCAATTTTAGTAGGTTACAATTCTAACAAGCGTGACGTAAAGGCAAGCGAGGATAGGCCACATCTCTTCGTATACTTTCCTCCAATTATAGTGGCTATATCAATCCCCACTAAGTGCTCTCAGTTGACTCCGAGCCTTTATTAAGTTTGAATATTTTTATACTTGTGTTCTCAATCCGTGCACACCCATATCATATTCAAGACGTATTACTAAGCGAGGATTTGTCGCTATTCGATCGCCGATTTAGATATATGCAATCGATTATCATCTATTTCGACTGATCGCTAAACGATTGTCATGAAAGCTGTACTGTCTTGTACTAAGATAAAAACAATTTTCATTATCAGATTTGGTATGAATTAGCTTTAACAATCTTTTATAATAATTATAAAGGAAAGAAAACTGGAAGGCTGAGAAATCACACAAGATCATATTCAGAATTATTCCGAATCGAGAATCAGAGTTATTACTGTTGTACGTACGTTTGGTACTGGTACATTCATAAAATTTATTCCAAAATACAGAACATCCGTATTCCTGGTACTTCCTATGATACATAATTTAGTCCAATGAGACCCCTGGTTTATATTATTTATTTCCGAGTGTTCTCCAGTATCGAATAGTCGACTATTTGGTCCTCGTTAATCGCAGTACTTTATATATTTTTTCGGAATAAGAGGGATAAAGTTTACTAACTTCCAGGAAACGGAAATACCAATTAATAAATGAAAACAACTCATTAGTTAACAGGAGAAATCCCATATAGTGTGTTTAACATATTAACTTTCATCTACTAAGTGAAAAGCTCGGAAAAACAATTTCCAAGTGGTTATTACGTCTACATAATGCAGGCCACACACGTTAGACCCGTGATAGTTTTAATAATCAACAGGCATAAGCTTGTTTCATATACGTAACTGTATTACCCACATGCTACGGTAGCTGGTAACCCTACGCTATCATTAGCCCGATGTCACGCCAAAAACGGCTTTACGCCGAAGCAAAATCTTCGGTTTTATCGCGAACTCGGTGTAATGAAGCCGTAGTGTAATGATTGAAAAATATGTGAAATCTAACGTGTGTGGCCTGCATTAACGTGGCGGGATCATGAAGCGGAGGTAATGCAAGCGTAATGACAGTACATTGCACGAGGAAGCACTTTCCCCTGAAGCGAGTTAATTAGTCATTTCTTTTATGTTTGAAAGTAACAGTAAAATGAAAGGAAAAGCAAAAATATCTTTATTTTAACTCTTTAGTGGTATTAAATAATACTATTCAACTTTAATATAATCAATACTAGCTGTCGTGCGCGACTTCGTCCGCGTGGAATTAAATAATATAGCCTATGTTACTCGGGGATAATGTAGCTTTATAATAATAAAAGATTTTTTAAAATCGGCCCAATAGTTCTTGAGTTATTTCAATACATACAAAAATACAAAGTTTCTCTCTTTATAATATTATGTATAGATATAGATTTTTAGTAAAAACCTACAAAAAAACTAATAATATAGTCAATGGTAGACAGTTTACAGCTATATAGAAACACTTTTATACTAGAACAAATTTCTATATTTTATGCAAAGCGATAAAAAAAACACATATAAAAATAAAATATTACGATACTTAATTGTTTTTGTAACAACCCAACATATAATAAATTGCGAAAACTTATTCAAATAAATTATACAAACACGTTTTTTTATTAATATTTCACGCCCTTGGTGCCCGTGAAAGCCGATACTGATTTAATTACATACAAACATATCAATAGAGTACCACCGTTATAAAGTTATTTAAAACCTCAAGGTGATATATAATAAGAAATCTGAACTTAGGCTCCTCAAACACAAGGGTACAGAAATATGACGCACGAATTTTCAAACGCCACTTAACCCTTAAGTGGACGATTTTTTTTTTCGCGTTTTAAAAAAATATATTTGTGTAATAGACATGTATTACTGTCTAGGAAACGTATGTACGAGTATTACTGTTTAGTATGTTGTTTAAAAACAACATTGTCCATTAAGGGTTAAATTTGTTTACTTAAAATCGAAATGTGTCAAAATTAGACGAGATCTCCGTAGAATTAGGAGTTTAAGCGTGGATTTAACATGTAAGACGCTCTTAAATATTTGAGTGGCGTTTGAAAATTCGGCCGTGATACTTTTATCTCTCAGCTGTGTTTTATTTCTAAAGCTAAGGCTTTATTAAACCGATGTCACGCGAAAAACGGCCTTACGCTAAAGCAAAATCGCCGTTTTTTGCACGACCTTCGTCTAATGGAGTCATAGGGTAAGCGCAATACAAGTAATACGTGTACGAACATCTATGAGCTTATTACGTCGCTTGGAGATTAAAGTTGCATATTTAAGTATACCAGTGTACAAAGGGCCTTATAAGCGATCGTGATGTGAATTATTTCTCAACAAAACGTACGTTTCTATTTACATAGCTTTTGATTTGGTAAGAGATTGATAATTATGTTATCAAAACAGACGTGCAGAGTTTTTGTCCGGAATAAGGTCTAAGGTCGATCATTGTGTTCATTCTATAACTATTTCATAATATTCGAATTGATATAAGTTGATATAGATGAAATATGAAAAGCTTTTTATAATGGTAAATAAGTCGATTTAAAGAAGCATTGCCTTATAATATCAAAAGAATAAATCAAAGATATATGAAAATATTATAATGCAAGACAAATTAAAACTTTTATGTGTAACCAACATTATATTGTGAAAGAACTTAGAAATATCCTCCTGTGTTGCGTATGTTTATGGACGTCGTTGACAACTTCGGTGTTCCCGCCGCGCGATTGCCCCCGTTTCTGATACAGCGCGTCCAAAATTCAACGCAAAGTCAGTGCCAGTGCATCATCAGATCAGTCACTACATAGGGAAAATTAATAAAAAAAAAATAACTCGTTTAGTTTCAAAGTTATGTCAACTTATTTGAATTTAATTGTTCTTTGATACCCTACCCCATTCAATTAGCCACTGTGTCTTGAGCTATAAACATATTCCTAATTGTTTATTTACACTAACTAGCTTAGTAACATAGCTATTAATTGCAAACACATACAGACGAATTGATAATCTCCGACTTTTTGGAAGTCGGTTAAAATAGCATTGAATAATGAGCTATCAAAAATCTTGTATTCGTGTATTATCGTGGGCGGACTGTAGTCACACTAATTGTCTTTAAATTGATAATGAGCTAAATTGAACAAACATCAGCTAACCGACTAATTGAACAAAGACACCGACAATAACTAGAGCAAGGTGAAAAGTTAATTATGTTCTGTTTTGAACTAAATTACTTAATGAATATGTCGACTTATTGACAGTGTTTGTGACCAATAAATAATGTTATATTATTAATATTAAATGTGGGTAGAAAGACAAAAACATGTAATGAATTAAAGCTAAATGTCCTTGACATGATCAAAGACAAAAGAGTCACAAAATACACAAAAGGGATTATGTGAACAAAGCCAGCAAGACTACTTCTTGGTGCTAGTAAATCTCTACAGTGAAGATCTCAATATTTTACTTAAAAATTTATAGGTACCCCCTTATTTTACGAGAGACTTAATAAGATAGACCAGAGGTCTCATTTGACCATGATTCATAAGAAGAACCAGGAACGATGTTGTATGTTCCGTATTTTGAAATACATTTTATGAATGTCCCAGTACCAAACGTAGATATTACAACAGTAATAACGCTGATTCTCGTTTCGGAATAAAGCTTTAAACCAGAGTTATTCAGTTCTTTAAACATATCAATAAGATCAATTCCATTTCAAAATATAAATGGTACTTGATTTTATTCAAAAGAAATTCCACGAGAATTAAATAGTTGGAATGCTTTGCATTTAACAAACGTACAAAATATTCAGCGATGAAATTGTAGTAATTGATATTGCGTACCCTTTTTATTTGAATACCTTTTCACGATTGATACTTGAATGATCTGAAGATTTAAAATTCCTTGCAGCACACACATTAAAAAAAGTTGAAAAGGGGTATACAATGCAAGGGATTTTGTACTCTAAAGACTTGAGTGATCAAATGTGATCACACGTATGCCGAATCATTTAATCAGCGGTGGATGTAAAGAGGTCTATTATGAAGATCGAAAGGAATTCCGATTGCGAATAATCAGCTCGCAGCTGCGTACAAACGATATCGATTGAAGAATCTCGTAATAACAACCTTTTGGTCTTCACAAATGAATTTTACGATTCCTAAAATGTAAAGGGCTCTTTTATTGTTTTGATTGAATTGCTCATGATGCTAAAGTACCAAAATAAGCAGTGAATTCTAAAATATCGTTGATGTTTTATTGTTAATACTTTGTCGTTTTTAGTTAGTTTTTTTTGTGTAAAATCTTAATTATACAATAGTTTATATCCTCGTTGATCGTAAAATAAAACTTTATTAATATTTTTCCATATTCTACATACCAATCTTCACCTGCTTTATATTATTAAAAGTGTAGTTTACCTGAAACAGGAAAAGAAAAATTGTTAATAAACATTGAAATAAAATTTGGCGTCTTTACAATTTTATACATCAGACAAAGTTTTACCGTCGTTAGTATGTCTTCACCGAGACCTATTTCCTATCCTATCCTAGAGCTATTTCGAGTGCTAACTTTGTAGAAAACGATATTAGCACTTGTCGCGGCTGGATTATACAAAATCTATATGCTATCGCTGATCTACGCGTGCATAATACCGATAGCCGATAAGTCCTAGCCCTCATCCATCTCCGTCAAAGGTGAAAGTACCTCTTGGAGGTACGCCTGTGGACTTGCTGATTAGGAGGATAATGGTGCAGTGGTGGAGGTGAAAGTGTTTATGTTACCTCATGTTACTACATGTTCTTGCGAAATGTATGAGTTACCAGAGCTTTGTTACTTTGGATGTGTTGACCAATGAAACGAAGACTTCGAAGTACAAAGTAGTTCCCTTTGAAAATAAGCAATTCTCTCTCGCAGTCATGTTCAGTTGTTTTGAAATGGAATCTGAGATACTGTGTCGTCGCCATTGAGAGTAGTGATGCTTTTGTGAAGAATTACATGCGTTTATAACTTTACAATAACAACAATGCAAGGCTGCATAAGAGAGTGTAATGACAATACGTTTTATTTTATAACCTTAATTCTATCATTGACAATAGGCTCAAATTGATAGGAATCGGAATATAAAAGGTATTTGAGCGGTTCATGCTTCGAATCGTGTTAATGGTCCATGGAAATGCGGGTCACTGTGTTAGATGGTTTCCTGTCTCGTATCCGATGCATATTTAAGGTCCCCATATAGTCCCGAATACGGCACGGCCCACCATTGTCTGCTGACTGATAGCTTGTCAGCGCTCGACAAATCGAGATCGATCCAGATATTATTCTTAAAATCTCATCTCTCTTTACCATTCTAACTAATGTTAACTTGTGTATTCCTATCCTGTTCTAATTGGAAGCGTGAGCGCACTTCAATTCTATCTGTTAGTATCATTCGTCACAGTGATTTTTGTTCTCGAAGCTTCGATAAGGGGATTCAATGTGACACATAATAAATAACTTTAATATCGTGATTGAGATTATATTACTTTTGTTACAATGCAAAAGTAGCCAAACGGGCACTCGTTGCAATACTAATTTATAGCATAATGCAAGCAAAAAATTGAATTAAAGAAAAAAAAACACAAACCGTTTCTCCCGTCATCAGAATATTCTATTAAAATTTCATCCTAATCCGTCCAATAAACATTAAAACAGTTTTTTGTTACATCAAATTAACTAGAAATTACAAAACCAGATTTAGAAATAAATAAAAGATCGGGGTTTTTACATTACATGAAAATATGTACAACATTTTTATTCTTTAAAATGCAAATCACTAGAGGATATGCATACCAGTGCGTGTGGGAGGTTCCCAGAGATGTGCATAGGAAGCACATTGTTAGATGCCGTCACGTCGGGGTCGGTCACTAGAGGCCGCTGGGGACATCCGCTCTTTAAGTGGACATTATTGTTTTATTGTAACAAAGGTCAGGTATGACGAATACTGATTTATTACTACTGGCTAAGCATACCAGTGATGTAATATTATAAAATACATATATTATTGACTAGTTGTCGCCCGCGACTCTGTCTGCTTCTTCCAGACTATGATCTACATCTATACCTTTCACCAAGATCTGTTAAGAAGTTTCGAAGATACATTTATCGTTATGAATATTTATAAATCTCCTCGTTAGAACATTCATTCATTAATCAAAAGCGTTGTTAACATAAAAACAATGTACGAGCCAAATTCTTTGATTAGGTAACTAACTAGTTAATATGTACTAATCCATTGTTCGTAATACGAAGTAACTCTTACAAAATATCTTGCGAATCAACTCAGTTCCCAGTGCTAACAATTCGCATGCATTTGTAACAGTTTCGCTCCCAATTGGGGTAATTGCATGTCCCACACGGTTAATACATTTGATACTAATTTTTACCATAATTAAGAGAAATGTGTAGAATAATAACTATCTAATTTTCACTTTAAGACAGGCGATGGTGGCGTTCTCTTGTGTCGGAGTCCAAGTGGAGTAAGTCAGTAATTTTACCTCTCTTTAGTGTACATCGGGAAGTGACTTTTAGGTTGAACTAAATTAAAACTATTACGTAGTTCGTACCGGTAATGTGAAGATGTCTCTGGTCGAAGTGGGGCGATAGGTCATCGGTACAGAGTTACAAATACTACAGAGCGGCTTTGAAGCGATAAGTCCCCGGTTAATAAATACCACGTTCACACAGAACGTACAGGGCTGTCACCTCATAGGTTTTCCTTGGAGCATATTTTGAATACGGATTCGATATTGGTCATTTGCATAGAACTTTAACTAAGACGCACTAACTAAGGCACTGAATGTCTTTTTGCGTCTTCCGTAAATGGTAAAACATGGATGTAATTTATTTTTAACCTACTTCGAACAGAAGGAGGTTTCGCTACTCGTTTTCGGTTCGAATTTATTGTAGGCAGCCCTAGTGTGAGGGCACTGCGGGACGAAGCGGGGACGGAAGGCACGCGTGACCCGACATTTGCCCGATGCGCCCTCCCGGAGCATCCCGATCACGTAACGATTACGTTACGTCACCGCATCGCAACCGCATTTCCTGCTACCACGCTCTAATGACATTTAGGCTGATGCCGATTTGAAGATGAGACTTTGTTATGTCACTAACCCTACGGCTTTATTAGACCGATGTCACGCAAGAAAAGGCCTAACGTCGACGTAAAATTTCCGTTTTTATCGCGAACTCGGTCTAATAAAGCCATAAGGTAAGGAGTCTGGATTTAAACCCTCGATATATTAATTGGTAAATATCACGATCGTGATATTATAATATTAACCCTTAATAATAATAAACCCTTTGCACTCGACGTTTTTCTTCATTCGTATAACAAGCAACTCGAAACGATTTTAGTGAAAAGATCAAATTCACATGTAAGTTTGATAAACGCATTAAAAGAAAAGTCATCGTTATATCTGATATTTTTTTTGGTTTTACGATGTGTTTTTATTCTTATGTTAAAAACTGAATTATTTGCAATGTCTCCGTAGCGGAGCCCTCGAATGTGAAGACAAATTTTAAATGACTCCGGAGCCCTCGATTTCAAAGGTATAAAATATAGTAAGAAAAAAGTCAATTTGAAAACAAAAGACCCACTTGTAATAAGAACTGGGTTACTACTTATATAGACTGTCTTTACCTTTAATCGCAGGCAATAACTATAAACAGTTTGCGGTTACGTATCGAAGAAATGAATGATTTTACTCGACCCATCAAGAAACGGCTTCTTAACCGCAAACTCGTGAATACGCAATCGTAATTACACAATCACGCTTCAAAACAGGTGGTACCTCGACTCGGCCGCATTTACACCTTTCCAATTCAGTTTTACGCATCTTGTAAACAATAGTAAGCAATTAAAGTCGTATGAACTTTATCTCAATGGAGTAAAGTTTAAAATATAACTTTAAATAGAAAGGATTTTTTTGTGTGAATTGTACGCTTTATTAGATCGAAATGATAAATGTCAAACAATAGAACGCAAAATGCATTGCGAGGTACTGGATGACCAATTTAAAATGCGCGTAACGATTACGTAAAAGGAAGAATTTGACACAGTTGCCAAAACAATGGTTAATATAAATATTACGCGGCCGTGGGATTTTATTAATTCATGTTATAGTGTAAGAATAAGGTTTATTTTCTATTAGTAAGTTAAACAAGTGCAGTTATACGATAAGGAGTTCCAGACGGAGCGGCGCCGGCGCAGCGTTTGCCGCGCAATCGACGTTGTAATATTTTATACAACGTGATACAAAAGACCGTTTTACAATAATGAGGGAATCGATAGAATCAAATGGTCGTTTGAAATTAATTTTCGCTTATATTAAATTAATCAATACAAATATAAAAAGGAATAAATTTTTAGTTTTTATTCTTGTGTTTTCTATACTAATGTTATAAAGAGGTAAGATTTGTATTTTTGTATGTATTGAAATAACTCAAGAACAACTGGGCCGATTTTAAAAATTCTTTCACCATTAGTAAGATAAAAATTAACCACATTATGCAATAATAATTCGTTTAATTATAAAAGGGGATAATCGATATCAAGTAAAATACTGAAACTAAGTTTTGAAAATAATCACTTTAATTGGACGAGAAAGATCGTCGTTCGTCGTCATTCGTCGTTCGCGCTTCGCCGGATACTATCTCACTCTCTTTCTATCTCGCTCCCACACACTTTGCTCATAAATTAAATTTTACTATTTTATATTACATGTTTATTACGGTAACGCCGGAAATATAAATTACCAAACATGTGACGCAATAAAAAACATGTTTCACTTTTAATTTTAATTCCCAGTTTTTTTTTGCATAATCACAACGAAAACGAAATCATTCCTAAACCAGTATTTATTTTTCTGGGTCAATTATTTAATAAGTGACTACCAAAAAATACGAAAAATATAAAAAAGGAGTTTTCGTGTTTTGCACCAGTTTACATACATTTTTCAAAAGGGTTAGCTAGAAAAAAACTTAACTTAAGCCAAACCTTATGCTTTTTTGTGTGTTACTTTGTTATGTTTTTATTGTGTACAAAAATAAATAAATAAAATATATGTACCCTTACAATTAGGATAGTTGCGGTAGGTCAAGAGCAAAGGAGTCGTAATCCGCGATGCACTTGGCAACTTTCACTGCGGGTCAACGACCTCCGAATTGCCGCACGTCTTGCGTCACGAATAGGCATTTCATATACACTGACGAAATATTAATATCATAATAAAATTCCAAAAATAATCCCTTACGTCTGATTTTTAATTTAGATCGAGAAAAGGATATTTTTAATAATTTCAACGAATCTTCTTCAGACATTTGCTAATTTTTCGAAAGAAATAGTCGTTTCGTTTCGTTTCGAAATGTTAAATCGTTCAGTTTTTTAACTGTACAGTTTTGACTTTGCAGTTAAAACTGAGTTACACACGTAAATTTGAACTGCACAGTCGAGATGTACAGTTCTCAGTTTTGCCTACACATGTCAGTTTTAACTGCGTAGTTGAACTGCATAGTTTAAATTGAGCGTCTGTAGTCGGCTTTAAATATTAGAAATCACTTTATTCATTTTACTTTTCTTGTTATTTTCTACAGTAAAAATGCTGCCAGACCTTAGTTTCTTTTTCCATTCATTCGCACTTTCGTTTACCTTTCTCCCGATAGTATGATGTAAACTATTATCAATAGCAAAAAGTAAAAGCCAGTAATAACACCATTGATAGATGTTAAATCATTGGAGATAAGCTAAGACAATAGCGAGAGAGCGCGGCGTCCGACCCGAGGTTCGGCGCGGCGTCCGACGCGAGGTTCGGCGCGGTGTCCGACCCGAGGTCCGGCGCGGCGTCCAACGCGATGTCCGCTCTAAGTCTGGCGCGGGATCCGGTGCGAAGCTATCGTTCCACGTGGGGTCTATTGTGATTTGTGATCGATTAGCAACGAAATCGAGAAATAGAAACCGATAGATCTTGATGTGTTGCGATAATATATAGGCACGACATCGAAACAATTATACGATGAATAAAAGTTTCACTATAGCTTATATGTAACAAAATTATATCGTATCGAGGAGACATAGTATTATTAAACACACAGAAAACAAACACAATACAATTTAGATTAAACAATTGCATTAATATTAACTTAATCCATTGATGGCCGCACTAGGCAATGTCTGTCGCGGCCACCGATATTCAGAGCTACACTGTTCCTTACACAAAAATTACTAAACCAACTCTTATAGCGATTTATTCCACGCTATATGATATAAATATACAAATAAATGGCCTTCATTGCTTTATAATACGCAAATGCATTACTATACTAAATCTATACTATTATTATAAAGAGAGAAATTTTGTATTTTTGTATGTATTGAAATAACTCAAGAACTACTGGGCCGATTTCAAAAATTCTTTCATCA
Organism: Papilio dardanus tibullus; assembly: GCA_013186455.1. Lineage (NCBI taxonomy): Eukaryota > Metazoa > Arthropoda > Insecta > Lepidoptera > Papilionidae > Papilio > Papilio dardanus. The sequence goes on from QDHC01007103.1 coordinate 96,043, forward strand.
TTAGAAAGCTACATAATCCCCGAGTAATATAGGCTATATTATTTAATTCCAAGCGGGCGAAGTCGCCCACAACAGCTAGTATGATATAAATATATAAATAAATGGCCTTCATTGCTTTATAATACACAAATGCATTGTTATAGTAAATCGTAAACTAAATTGCATTGTATTTTAGATGCTTGATGACAATAAAACCAGATGATTTCTTCAACGTCTAACCTTAGTTCATAATTCAAGTTGTATTTGAGATGTCTCATAATGTGATTTATCTATATAACTTTACAAGGTTAATGTATAAATAAATAAGGCATATTGTCATATAACAATCGTTCGTCATTTACCAATCATATACATTATGGACATTGAAATGAGAATTTAATTAGACTTAAGTATGTTATACTAGCGGTTGTGAGCGACTTCGTCCGCGTGGCTAATATAGCCTATGTTACTCGGGGATAATGTAGCTTTCTATTGGTGAAATAATTTTTGAAATCGGCCCAATAGTTGTTGAGTTATTTCAATATTTACAAAAATACAAAGTTTCTCTCTTTATAATATTAGTATAGAAAAACAATTTTATTTGACAGATTCCTAGTACTACCTATTTTGGAGACGCGTTAAACCTAATAATCGAATTTCTTCGGACTGGTATTTCTGAGAAATAAATAGATCAGTTTGTTTCCACTGTTTTATTTTTATGGTAAAAATTAACATTATGAACACAGTCACACGAGTTAGAGAGCGTGACAGTCATTCCCATGCAATCGATTTCTGCGGACTGTACAAGTACGGTCGCATTCAAAAGTGTTATCAAAAATTATTTTAAATTAACCTTTTCAAACTATGTTAGCCAGTTATATTGTTTTTTAACGACAAGTAAATGATTTTAATTTGTTACTTGAATTATCAACATTTGAAGAGCTTTTGTCTTTAACAACATCTAATAATTAACATGTTTTGTATACAGTTAATTAAGTAAACAATTTCATGAAAAAAAACAATGCATAGAAACTCTAAATCAGAAATTATTCTTTATATAGGCACATGAACTAGAACCGTAATAAAATTTTAACTATTATAGAAATGATTGATTATTTATTACACTTCTCGACACGACAGTACTCAGCATTACGTCGTCGTCCCTGACTGACTTCCACGGCGATCCTTACGTGGTAAATTAACATTTAATTCCCGTAGAGCGTTGATTCGGCCGCGTTACTTCTCTGTATGGACAATGGCCTTATTTATGATTTACTTACTGTGAACGTACGGTCCACAAAACAATATTTAAATCATGGAATTACAATTTGTATTATATTACACTGTTATTTTAGGTATATTGTAATATAAATTGAAGTTATCAACTCTTTTTCCGTACTCTTCCCACACCTCTATCAACCAACATATCTCTAACTAACGACCAGCCCCGGATTCGCACGGGCGCAAATCGGTATAATGCTGATACTAAATACTGCAGCGTTTGCAATGTAAGCACTAAAATGTGTTAATTTACGACTTCATATTAAAAACCTCTAAATTATCAGTATTACCCTCCTATATACTTCCTTATGAATCACTCTATCTTTTAAAAAAAACCGCATCAAAATCCGTTGCGTAGTTTTAAAGATTCAAGCATATATGTATAGTGGCAAACATAAAAAAGCGTTATTGTTTTATACTATGTAAGGATAAGGATAAGGATACGCTCTCTTCTCATCTCTAATATACTATCTTCTTACCGATATTCTTTCATATAAATAGTTATTATGCGGGTTATTGTAACATAAAATATCGAAGTGTAACATAAAAACGTAACAGAGCACAACAGAATGCCGTTAGTTATTCAACGTGCAAGTTTTTATAACATAATTGAATTTAATAAACAGCGTCTACTTTCTTTATCGCGGGCCGATATTAATTTATTGATTTCACGCACAAGAGACAAAAATAACCCACAATTCAATCATTAGCACGGGTAATATAAAATTAAGTTTATGTGAATGTAGCCCTTATTTGTAAGTACATACAGTATAAATTCCCAGTTTGTAGTTATTCGCAGTAATAACAATAAGATTTGCCGGAGAACCGTGCGACAGTTTTGAAATTGCTTTGTGAAAAATTACTTTCGGTTGCCTTAACGAGAATTATAAGAAAAACATTATTCGATGTTTTTTTTTCGTAATTTTCGGTGTCAAGGTATTCTCAAATTATGGTGTAATTATACGAAAGAATTGAGTAAAAACAGGAAATATCAGATGACAGTAATCAAAGCAATTTAATTTTTGTCCTTCTTATGAAACGTTTCCGGTTTTTGGGGTCGCGTCGACAGTTCTCCCCCACGTTTCAATATTTCATTTCATAAGACCAATTGTGACTATTTAGTTACAAACTAAATACTTTTTAAATTCAAAACTACATAGTATGCACAGATGTTATCATGTAACACGATAAAAATACCTTTAATAAAAAAGTTAAAGTATCACTTTCTCATAATCTAAGCCCATCCGATGAAGCCCCACTATGAAATCAAGAACACGTAAAAAACTCCCAAAGACTCGTAATTTAATACTTAAAAATTCCTCTCAAGCGTTAAGGGTCTAATCAAAAATCGCCAAAGTCGATAATCTGATGACAGCTTTGTTAACCACAATGTAATAGATACTATTTTGGTATATTTTGTTATTTTTAATACATAATTTTGCCAAAACCTATCACTTTTTATTACTCCTCGTCTCGATTAATTAAAAGTAGAACGACTTTCGGCATGTTTTTGAGCCCTTACGTAATTTAGAAGCAGAAATATCAACGCGGATTTGATATAACTATTTGAATTCTTATTTAGGCTTAATATTTAGAAAAGAATCATTAAAAATCTAGTAACAGGATGCGAATTAATCGCTAATTAATTAACGTGCTTTATTTCTGATACATTTTGACGGATATGATATAACTTTGTGCCAATTTCTTGTATCAAGTAGTGCGTAGTTGGACAGGTTATATGTACGAAGCTTACATATTATGACACTTCCGTAACAAGAAAGTTTTACGGATGTTAAGTAACGTTTAGTATTTATCAACAAACTATTAAACTTAAATTAAAATTGGTTATATAATTACTTGCCAAAACAATATCAATAGAGCCACAGTTTTTAGCACAATGAGTGCCCTGGTCGAGATTTTTACTGCGACCCATTTTTTAGTACTTTCAAGGGACAGAGGTGTAAACAGGTAATCCTGTTATACTAATTCACAGACCTGTGACGCCCTTTTCTGTCCGGCGCCCTGGGCGAGAGCCCAACCGCACCTACCCTAACGACGGCCCTAAATATAGGCACAGAGCAGTCACAATGTGAGGTCTTACTGCAGAGTTCGAAACGCCCATAATGCCTTTGAAGTGTGTAAATTTAAATTATGACAAATCATTCTCAAGTGTGTGAATAAACAAGGGTTGAAACATGACATTAAATGTGCGACTCGCAAACATATTTTGTTCCCAGCGGCACACAAATCGCTTAGGTAAGGGTTTCTTAATATGCGGTCCGCAATAAGGTGAATTAATCAACCGCCCGTGAAATACACTGGTAGGGATTTCCATAAGGAACTTCTATTAGCATGTTTTTTCTATGAGTTTGTGTTTAAGACTGGAAGCCTATAATATTTTTGCATATTTTACTATGCCTCATAGTTGGTGGTCCCTGGTATATCCGATTGCTATGCAAGGCGCGGATTGGTTCAACAAACGCAGCACATTGGCATGCGATTGGCGCCCCCTACAGTACGTTACAAGGGATTTATTTGAGCGAAAGCTTCCACTATAACATACTGTAAAAATTTACTGCTCAAAGCAGTACATACTGTCATCCTTTTCTATCTCTGAGATAAAACAGAGAGGACAATATGCAGTAACTAGTAATCCGTGAGCTACTCAGCTTGCTATTTGCCAAAATATGCGGCTTGGTCATCGATACGGCGCGATGCTGGAAGTGATCTAAAACTGTGTCATTTGTTTCTGGTATTTATTATAGTAAGTTACTACTGCATTCCTTAGTCTGATTTATACCGATGTACATACTGTGAATTCATCTTACGACAGTTTGTAAAATAAAACTAGTGACATACAGAGATTTTTTTTGTTATTATGTTATTTACTTTCAAAAGAAGGAAGTTCTTAAATTCGTCTACATGTTTTTGTACAATGAATACCATAGTTACAGCTTCGATATAAGTTGAAATCATTTATTAAAGTATTCTGAAGGATTCCATTTTAAGACTGTGATAGTATATAATTAAATTGAGGGCTCTGCGTGCGGGTAATTCGTTCGTGAAGGCCGTGGTTTATTTTAAACAAAAAATACGTACATATTAAATAGCCAGATAATTAAGTACAAGCAACGTAATAAATATGTTATTTTAACAAGCGTTAAAGCGAAGGAAAAAATGTTAATAGTGGTAATGGCAAATGAGGGTGGTTCGGTGATTACATAATTCCTACAAATTGCAATGCTGGCTTTTCTATAAATAGGATAATTGTTTTAAAAATCCTCAACATATAAATCAAAATTTATCTCAGATCTCAGGTATGGTCATGTTAAGCGAAGGGATGAAGAACATATAACTTAAAAAGTATTAAAATTGAATGTGGACGGAGACAAAGGTAGAGTAAGGCCAAAGAAAGGAGATATACTGAAAAAAGGGGTAAATTCCGAAATGACGGCTGATAAGGGCAGGAGGAAGATGATTGATAAACATCAGAACAATATACATTAAAAACATTGAACTTATATCATAAACTTAAACGTAAAGATAGTCTTACTAATACGCGTTATTAATATAATAACTCAGTTATTTAGATACGAGTACATGTGTCACGTAAGGAACCAATTTTGTCAAATTTTACAATCGCCTCAACTGCTCCGTGCCGCTACTGTAATGAGGGCATTATCAACCAAAGTAATTGTTTACCAACATGCGATTTCGTCTTATTTCCACTAGCACCATTGGTTGCGCGACCGGCCTATAACTGTACTATTCACCCTAGCTTTCCGTGGTCAACAATCTCGTTTGGTGAAAAAGGGTCTTAAGCGTCGTAAGGAAATGAAACGTTTTGTATAACTGTTCAGAATACCTTACAACGGAGTCTATTATTCAGATTCCGTTAAATTATTAGGTCTGGTAGGAGGTGGAGGTGCATTGACGTACTACCAATGATGAGTGACTAGTCAATAAATAACCTGTTATCTTTTGTTGGCCGTTACTTTGCAGAACAAACTACATAAAGCAGGAAAGGTAATTCATTCTAGGTCCGCTTTCTAGGAAGGCACACAAAGGTTACGTGCCACTCATATAATGGATAACCGATACAAAGTTGTTAACGTGTAATCATCTAAAGAAAAGATGGACACGTTAGCTTTAACTTCGTTTTAGTTTCCGTATATAGATGTACTCTTTAGTTACTAAATTATTTAAATCCTTTATATAAATAAAACAGACTTACTAAATAAGTATTGTATTTAATCTATGCGTTATGTACTTATACCCCCTTATTCCGAAAAAATGTACTGTGATAAACGATCAATAAGTCGTCGATTATACGATACTTGACGACACTCGGAACTAAATAAGATAAACCAGGGGTCTAATTGTACCGAATTATGTATCATAAGAAGTACCAGGAACAAGGACGTTCTGTATTTTGGAATAAATTTTATGAATGTACCAGTACCAAACGTAGAAAATACAACAGTAATAACGCTGATTCTCGTTTCGGAATAAAGCGGCTAGTGTCGCGACCAAGACTATATTTTCTACTTTTATGTTACATTATTTATATTTTTAGATGCGTACTATTACCTCTGTGATGTTCAGATTCCCGAACGTCAAGTCAATGTCACTCTGACGAAAGAAAAAGCGCGGGAATAGAGTACATGGTCACAACATTTAAAACGTCCTTCAACGTCCTCTTCAATCAACCTATTATGTAAAGTCCAAACCTCTACATACTCGTAAATGCATTCTTTATGATTCTAGAAATCGTAATAATAAAAAAATTATTAGTAGTTTTCATGCGTAGCGGTATGGTCGTGTACGTGACCACTGCCCGGCCATTGTATGCAGATGCCACATAACTATGTGAATCTATGCAATTGTGGCACTTAAATAATAAAAGAGGGTGCTCCCCGCGCGGGAGTCACTGGCAGACCGTGGTTACTGACCGATTGTAATTCATCTAGACATGTCGGAAAGACTTGGGCTAATTGCGTATCGAGCAATATTCAGAAACTGATATTTAGACAATTTCTTAACGCGCAATTTCTATGGTTATATCATTGTTATTTGGTAGTCTGTGATCCTTGGTTGGCCACCCCTTTGGGGTAGGCTCTGTGCCTTTCGGTGGGGACTTAATGTGCTAGTGATGATGTCGATTAGCAGTCATATTTGATATGCAATTTCTCGTGTCTGTGTTTTGTCTAGGATATTTACAAACAGACGGTAATCACAATTTTCAAGCGACAGAGGTAGGGAGCCGAAGCGGGCAGTATGAATGAGTTATAAATCACATCCTGTCATTTGGCAAACTCGAATGGTAACGGTACTTTAATGCAGTTATTGCTTCACATTTAACATCTGGGTACTCGCTTGCCCTTTCAAATCTATGTAGATTTTGCCTTTAAAATAAATGTGGACTTCCTTTGTTATGCTATATTTGGTGCGGATCGGATTGTTGCATCTCAGAGAGTTGGCAGGAAATTAAATGCGATTTATGTCGTAAAATGATATGTTAATATGAGTATTGAAGCCACGACAGGTACTGCTTTAAATAGCTGAAAAAAAATGGATTCAATATCCAGGATCTTAAGTTAAAATACTAAATAGTTCTAAGATTCGTACATGGAAACTCTACTATTATCAAGTGTTATTATCTGAACCAACCCGCACTGGGCCAGCGTGGTTGACTATGGCCTAGTTACCCCTCATGGGGTAGGCTCCGCGCCCCTCGGTGGGGACGTATAGTGGGCTGGTGATGATGATTATCTGAACTTTGCCGGTACTGAACTATCAGTATAGGAATTGACAGCTTTTACTCTTTTACAATTTCACTTTTGTTTTCTATCGGCTATCTGTGTTATCTAAGATCTCATTCCTTGCGTTATCGCCTACTATCGACGATCGTAACAGACACAATGCAAAATCTATACTAGTATTATAATGACGAAAGATTTGTAATTTTGTATGTATTGAAATATCTCAAAAACTACTGTGCTAATTTCAAAAATGATTTCACCCTTGAAAAGCTACATGATCCCCAATTAACATAGGCTATATTTTTTAGTTCCGCACGGACGAAGTCGCGAGCAACAGATAGTATTCAAATAAAGTCTATATGTAGTTTATCTATGCATCAAAGTGTTAAGTAAGACATGAACCGGTAACTAATTGCACAATTACACGGCTGTATTACAATAATTGAACAAATTGTAACCATTATGTAAATGTATTGAGGGTTGAATATTAAACAATAATGTGATATTTCATACCAATGTCAGAATGTTAATTTATATTGTCTAAATTTGTGACGTTAAATTCATACAAATCATTTACAAATTATACATAAATAACTAATCTTGCACCCGATAAATAAATTCCATTTAGTTTTGATTTGATAATTTAAAAATAAAACCGTGATAACCGTTGTGTATGCGTAGATGTATGAATGTAGAAGAAGCGAGAGAGGTGTGTCAGGATCGAGCCAAATGGAGGTCCGTTGTCTCTGCCTACCCCTCTGTGTTACGAGCATGAGTTATGTTGTTGTTGCTGTTGTTTTAAATTTAGTGAATTAGATTCTTTAAAATACAAAATAGTTTTTAATCTTGTGCTCTTTATTTTATTGCTCTTTAGTGTTCACAGTATGGTATCAAGGCGTAATTCTGTTTTAATTTAATTAGACTCACCAATCAAGGAGGCTTATGACAATTGAATGCATAATTGCAACGTATAGGGTTACTCTAGGTAGAGTACAATTATTGAAGTTCTACGAAATAGAAGAGAAGTAGAGCTTTAGAAATGTTAGAGGTAAGGGTGCATAACTATATTTTTATATAAGAAAAAGGGGCAAACGAGCAGCGGGAATACCGAGGTGATCAATGATGCCCTGCGACATCTGCAATACCAGAGGAACTACAGATGCGTTGGCGGCCTTTGATGAGGTGATACGCTCGCTTCTTGAAGGACCCTACCGTAAGTAGTAAGATAGATCACCAGTTGTAGTGTACTGGCTACGGTCTGCTTGTCTCTGGGTGTCTCTTTTATTTAATTGAAAATATTGGGTTTAAAAACTACATTACTTATTTTACCCATTTCATTGTAGGATTTTTAATGCAAATTAAAACCCTTTCACAGTACATGGTAAGTGAAAACATACACAAATAGCATACAAAAAGACATGCAATGCGTGGACGTTTCGAAAGTAGAGACCTAAACGTGTGGCATCGGTGGTTAATGTAATTAGCAGCCGCGGAGTGGCGCTGTTGACGTCGACTGTTTCTATTTACGTTTAGAAAATGATTTATAACCGGCCACGTTTGGTAGCCATTAGCAAAGCGGCAAACTTGGCGCGGGTTAATTTTTTTGCGGATAATTGATAGAAAACCGTAGCTAAAATACCATACAAGTATTACAGTAGTTAAAATCATGCTTATTTTGATACATTTATAATAAAAAAGAAACTTTAAAAACTCCATAACTAGAACATTTGTTATATGGTAACTTTTCTAATGTCATAAACAACAAGATACTCAACATTTATTTATATAGTTCAACATAATATCTTCAAAGTATCTAAACGCCGGGGGCGTTAGAAATGCATCAGAGTTTCGCTTTTACCGCTAACATTTGTGAGAACGACGCAAATACAAGCACTTTTACTTTCAGACGATAGAAGGTGATTTGACAAAAGTTGTGGATTATCGCCGATAACCACGCTCGTGAGATTTGATTTGTCATAGATTAAGTAAGTTAAGAATCGACGTTAGGCTATAAACAACGTTCTAATCAATTGATATGCTTTAAAATTTAATAATTTCATAGGAATTAAATTATTGACGAGTTTTAAAACCGTAGATTTTGTATCGCAGACGTGCTTAAAATGTTTATATTATAATGTCGAAGGGTGACAAACTGAGTGCAAAATGTACATAAAAACATTGTTCACTCTGTGAGTAAATCGTATAATAAACGTCCTTGGCCTTGCGGAGTTCCTCGAACAAGTTCGTAGATACTACTGGTTTTTCCTCTTTAGCGTAAAATCAGGTTGTTAAATTACACGAAACTATTCATAACTGGTTACCTAGAAATATGAGCTTTTTGAGTAAGGAAACAGTAGCTGAAGACAGATAGTAATTGTGGCTAGGAAATTTACTGTGAGTGCTAGTTAATTGCGAAGTTAAACGTGTCTTGCGCATATCGTTTCAAACATCCTATCCTACAAATGGACATTTTAAATTATACGTGTATAGGCGATAGAATAGTATATTTAAAATAATAATTTATAATTATTTCATCACATTTAAAGCCTAAGATATACGTTCCTAAGTTGTTTATTTCACTTAATTAATTGTCTATTCTGTTTTATCATTTTTACTCTATGGCTTAACTTAATCTTTGACTGTAGTTGAACAAAAGTTCGAATCAAAGATTATAAGCTCCCACTTACAATTCCCATTCTCTGTTCTTTCATTAGGACTATTCACTTTCGTCAAAACTATTAGCAATTAGTAAATTTCCAAGAAAGTTTCATACCACATTAATAGATCTTTTGTAAGATTAATTTAATAAAAGATACTGTCATATATCGATATCTGCATTATAAGTAAAGATGAAAATCACTTAAAATTGACAGAGATCTAACGATTTTAACACATAACTGTGTATGTAATAATGATTATATCTTTACAAATCATCGAAAAGATTAATTTGGTAAAAAAAATATGACGTATCACATCTTTACTTGGAATTATAAGCTCTTAGTCATCTATGTGACTAACAGCCGAATGTACAAATGCCACTCAATATATAAGAGCGTCTTACAAGTCCACGCTTAAACTCCTTTTATTTTATTGCATGTTTATAGACATGGACTTGATTGTACTAGATATATTTTTCTTGTATTACACTAGCTGTTGTATGCGACTTCGTCCTCGTGGAATTAAAAAATATAGCCTATGTTACTCGGGGATAATGTAGCTTTCTAATGGTGAAAGATTTTTTGAAATCGGCCCAGTAGTTCTTGAGTTATTTCAATACATACAAAATACAAAGTTTCTTTCTTTATAATATTATTGTAGTATAGACATATAGATTATTTTTCAAGTACAATGGTTATACAGTCAAACATGGATAAGTGAGAAATCTCTAAAAACGAGTGTCATTCTCTGATCCCGACGGGCTATCTCCATACACGAGACAAACAGATTAGAGAGAAACCAAAGAAATAGAAAAACCGCTGTCCCTTGGACTGTCGCTTATACAGGTTCGACTGTAATTGTTTATTGCTTTTGCTAACATTAGTTTCAGTCTATTTCCGTTAAGAAAGTATTTATGTAAAATCAAATAGAAAAGTGAAATCAAACTTAATATTTACAAATATAATATTTGCGGTCGCTGCGCTGCGGTTTGAGGTTACCGTAGATAATGTAAACACGGTATTACCTGAAACAAAACAAATAATCTATTAGATTTCGTTTTTTATACACAATAGAAAATATTACCCTAGATACCGCCGACACAGTTAAACATAATCGTCGTCTCTGTCATTCGCTTTGAAAATAATAGAGATAATATTATGCTTTGTGTCTTGAGTAATGGAAACCCACAATAATAGAAACGTCATGTGACGTTGCATGTAGTTACATGATCGCATGTGCAATGGATACATGCATTACATGACACTTTCGCCGCAGACCAAGTGACCGCGGGTATCATGATTAGTAATTGACTTGTCAAAGACTACAACTCATGACGACTCGTAGACAAAAAGAAGGACTTATTTCCACGTCTTGTAAAATAACGAGATAGAATGCATTATCTTCTGTTTCACCCCGCGTGCCGGTTTTTTATATGGCAGAGCTTTATTTTGCTAAAAATGTCATTTTTATCAGCGTCTTATTACTAATTCTTATTGTAAACAAATTGTGAACTATTAGTGCAATGTCATATTTTGTCCCTTTCGGTGACACGCTGGCCAGCGGTCTTAATATATTAATAGTCTAAGTAACGACTGTAGAGTGTGACAAAGAGAGGTAGAGAAGAGAAAGAGAGAGAGAGAGATAGAGAGTTTGAATGTGTGTAAAAATATCTATCATCCTACTTGATAAATACTAATACCGTGAAATATTCTAGAGCACTTTAAATAATTTGCGTACATATCGAGTTTGTCTACATACTCGCACTATTGTTAAATGTTACGTTGTTGATGTAACTACACATTATTAATAACAGTGAACGTTACTTTCTAATTTTTAACGTCCATAGAATATTGATAACAAATAAGTTGTGACAACAACACAAACAAACAGTCGTACAATAAATTATACGCATACGTTTAATATGAGAAAGCTGAACATGATTGAATTTCATTTCGTAAAACAATGAACACATTAGAATGAAAATTGACGCTTAACTTTTCAAATAATTTGTTTGACAGTTAAATTGTCGGTTTGTCAAGTTATAAGTGAATTGTTCTTTGTTTAAACCAAAGATTAAAGGAAGCATATGAGACATGACATATGTCATACTGACAGCGACTGAGACACATTTATGCGAAATACACGTAACGCGACAAAGACAGTGACATAGATCTTTGGTCCTTTTCTCCGTATACGATTTTGTTTGTTTGGGTCCAGAAATAAGACCCAAACAAATGTGACTTATATAGTATAGTATTGTGGCGTTCCAACCGTATTTTCAGTGAACTATTTTTTATACGTCCCAAGCAAAGGCTTAAGACATGATATTATTGGTTTTAAACCGTAAAGTGATGCACACACAACATACGTATGACGTAGTCTAAAGTGTTTTTGTCCCTCAACCGTATACGTTATAGCCAGTTATATATCTTTCTCTTTCTACGGTTTAAACAGATTAATACGTGTCTTAATAATATTTAATTACTTCAATTTATTACACGATGTTTAAAACATAACTTTTTTTATAAATACACAACAATAGCTATAGTCGGCCAATGTCTTTCAGTTTTTAGTAGTTTTAAACTGTGATACTATTGTAATTAAAAGATATAATTCCCCGCGCTATAGTTGACACTATGGACAAGATTGTCAACCAAGAGTTTGTTTCCGACATGCCAAAACAAATGCCGTAAGTAACATAGTACGGGCATGGGCTTAAGGTGACCTGGAGGGAATGCCTACAATGTTCGATAGGTGATGTTAAATAAAAAATGCTTTGACAGACGTTGGCAGTACCTATGATCCATTCAATAGGATTGCGTAAGACACGAAAGCCGCGGAACTGGTCTCTCAGAGTCATATTACTCAACAGTGAAATTTCTGAAGGAGAGATGATTTGTGAAACTAGCGCCATCTATAGTTACTTTCTTATATTAATTGGGTAATTAGTGGGAATCCGAATGACTTGCCAAATGTTACGTCAAATTAATAATGGGTCGGCGGATTGATTTACCTTTTATCTTTTTGGAGAAAGTTAGTAAGTATCGGTTGTAATATTGTCTGATCTATATGTGAATTGACAATAGAACCTTTTTAGAGTCAATTAGTATGTAATTTCAATTGTCAAAATTATATTTTTCTAAGATGTTATTTTTTATGAGAAATCATAGAACATTAATTAATCTTTACTAAGATAAAAATAAGAGTTTTTAGTTATGACTGTACACAATTGGAAAATGCTAACTAGGTTTTTATTTAGAAACTAGCGACCCGCCCCGGCTTCGCACGGGTGCAAATCGGTATAATGCTGATACTAAATACTGCGGCGTTTGCAATGTAAGCGCTAAAAATGTGTTAACTTATGACATCATATTAGAAACCTCTAAATTATCAGTGTTACTCTAATATATTGTGAATATATTATACATGAAAACCTTCCTTATGAATCACTCTATCTATTAAAAAATCCGTTGCGTAGTTTTAAAGATTCAAGCATATATAGGGACAAACATAAAAAAACGTTATTGTTTTATACTATGTAAGGATAAGGATAAGGATGATCCAGATGCAGAATAATTGATTTCGGTATAAAAAAGAAAAGAACAAACACGTACCCACTAATGTATCAATATTGATTTATATTATTTCATAATTCGAGTATAAAGCCGGCTACAAACGGTCAGTTTTTTATATGTACACACGTCAATTTGAACTGCACAGACCTGTAAAGTTCTCAGTTTTGCCTACACACGTCGTCTGTCTGTAGCCGGCTTAATCCAGTTTCAAAAGTCTTGTGTAATAAGGAAAAATATAAAAAAGGTTGCATTAAAAGCTGCCAGTTCAGATTATTGCAGCGCGCAACACTCGACAACCTTTTTTATTCCGTGAAAGTTGACGTTAAAGCCTAACAAGGCAGTGTAAACACTTCACCCGAGACACTTTCACACTTTACTATTATAGGAAGTAAGAAAAATGCACTAATAGTTTCCACAGGAAGTAAACTGGTCGAGTTAATTATTACAGATAACTTTAAAGGTATTGCTTTCATTCCTAACTCTCCAAAAGTCAAGTTTTAAATCAGCTTCCAGTTAACCACTAACCGGGGATTATATTAACTTTCTTAGTCTTTTAAGGATTCTAAACGTATTTAGTTACGTTTATGGCTTGAGTCGTGTCTGTATCAATTAGAAATTAATTACTTTACGCTCAACACAGATTGAAAGCAGACGTGAAATGTCTATATATAGACAAAGGAAAGTTAGTTTTAAATAGACTGTAATTGCGATTAATCAATTAAGTTTAGTTTTTATACTAATCAAGTTAAGTTAAATGGATATTTACAGAGTAGGTTAATAGCTTTGACTCATGTTCGTTTTCACCAACCAAGCCCTAAAGTAGTTTTAGATAGGTGTCATTTTGCTTAAGGTTCTCCCTAAATAAAACGGATCCCTTGCGGTATAAAGTGACACTTAACTGTTGGTGAAAACGAAAGTAGTATTCGTAGATATTTAAAATGCGTCAAGAGTTACCTACAATTTAAGGATTGTTGATGAAAACGGCCATTAGCTCGCATTTACACACACACTTTTTAACGCGCGGTAAAAAAACGTACGACAACAAATGCATTTTCATGTATCGAAGCGACGCTTTTAAATGTCAATGGCGCAGTGTTTTATTTTGAGCATTTCACGAACAAAAGAAGGATGATTTCACAGTGCGGTAAGTCAATAAAGCGACCAAGAGATGGCGCTCAGAAAATATGTGTCGACATCTCAATTAATTGAGAAATTGAGCACAATGTTCTTTAATAAGCGTTCGTGTGTATGCAGGCTAATAGGAAATAACAAAATTTAACGTTTTTATTTGCTAAATAACATATAAGATATGACTACCCTAAAGATATGAACTGTTAAACAAGTCAATATTGACTGCCACCGGCAACAAGTCATCGACAACTCGAATTGGGTAAGTCAACAGAGGGCGCTAACGAGCGGATGCAATATTTGAAGTCCCAGCCGGACCCAATACGAAGGTTACTAATTATATACTTTTTCACACGTCTTTAACCGAAGAAGCACTCCTCTCAAGGACTAGAGGCTAAATCACGACATTTGACATTGGTGAAGGTTACAGAGGTATAGATTATGAAGATAAGAAACGTTTTATAAAACAAAATAATATACAATTACAGAATAATAGACATCAATATTGGTATTATAGTAATACACAATTTTATCATTAAAAACCACCATTTTGACTAAAAGTTAAAGGTCTCGACCCATGATGGACTCCATTTTCCGCAACTCCACGACTAGCGCGTATTTTGCGTGAATACACATATCTTTAAATTTCTTCGCCGATATGTGCAGGTTGCATCACGATGTTTTCCTTCACCTAAGAGCGTCAGGTAAATATGTACACATGAAAATCGAAAAACACATTGGTGCATGGCGGGATTCGAACACGGGACCTGCAGTTTACAAGAGCTAAACCCCTGAGCCACCGACTATAAAAAAATTTTAATTAGTTTAAATTAAAACAGTTGCCAATTCGAAGGTCTATACGTGATGTTTAACATTTCTTTTTGCCGTTCTCGCGTTAGAATCGAGAAGTAAAAATTACAAGCAATTAGAGAGGGCGATGAACTCTGGTAAGCCGGTACATCACAGATGAAAGTCCGACGTGTAATCGCTTGCTATTGACTGTAACAAGTAACACGTTGCTTATTTGTTACAATTCTTGATAATATTATTTGTTTAATGTGTTTTGATAAATTGTTATTTTATACTAAACAGTAAACAGACTTTTTATAAAAACAGTAAGTAAATAGGCAATACACCATTTCCTTGTGGTAATTGAGGGTGTACTCACTTCCTAGTCCGCTCTATAATAGGTCCGGCGACCAGTCCCAACCACATTGTTGCTTAGGAAAAAACTTATTATTGTAGCGCTCGCACGCACTGTGCTTTGAGTATACAGGAAAGGACTAGCCTGTATGATATTATACCATCTTTTGGTGCTAAATTGTGCATGAAAATTACACTATGATAAAAAATACGTATAACAAAAGGAGCACACAAGCGAGCAAGTTTAGAACTATTTCTTCGTTTTTAAATTATAAGAGGGAGTGCGTGTTTGTCAGATCCTGTCTCTTAAAAATCAAAGTCTATATCTCGCTCTCAATGTCCTCACAACATTTAAATGCCCCATCCTTTATCTATATAGCTATATCATGATAATAATTGCTAATCACTTTTTGTACTGACTTTTGTATATTATAATTCAGTTTTAAAATTATTGTAGTTACATACTTAGTTCACGTTGTGATAACGTATCGTAAAACATGCTTTGATTAACGGGTTACATATTTGTAATACGTATTTAAATGTTAGAAATAAAAGAACAACAATTATGATGTCGTACTTTTTACATCGTTTAAACAATTAATAAAAGAATCTATACTCCTTAGCGAACATTTACCGCTTTTTTCTGAAACGAGAATCAGCGTTATTACTGTAGTATTTTCTATCTTTGGTACTGGTACATTCATAAAATATATTTCAAAATACAGAACATCCTTGTTCCTGGTACTTCTTATGATACATAATTTGGTCCAATGAGACCCCTGGTCTATCTTATTTAGTTCCAAGTGTCCTCCAGTATCGTATAATCGACTTATTAGTCCTCGTTTATCGCATTACTTTATATATTTTTTATCAGTAAATCTACATCATTAAAAAAAATTATGCGTTCTTAAATAAAGACCCACAAACTTGGATAGTTTGTTGGTCGAAACATAACGCATGTAAAGGTCCACCATCCGTTAAACGAGTTCGAACAAATGAATGCAAAAAAAAACCCTAAAAGGCGCCACGACGCAGCGCCAAAATAAATTATTGACAATTGACAGCGCAAAAACGGATGTCATATGCTAACGAACCGTGCAAATTATCTTTAATTATATTAAAATACATACAAATGAAATAACCTTTATGTGTTGTTATTTTTATATCGTTTTGCAATATTTTATGCAATGCAACACAGTCGAACTTGGCTAAGTGAGTCAAGGGACCACGACATTTGTCTCGCTTATACAGAATTTCTCGCATATGAAGGTAGCTCGACGTGACTATAGAATTACTCTCGCCTATCCATGTTTGAGTGTATACCAAACATATTAATGTTGTCAAAATGTCATAATGAAGAATCAAATTGCACTTTACATTTTTGTCATAATTCTATCTGTTGTGCGCAACTTCGTCCGCGTGATATTAAATATTATAGCCTATGTTACTCGGGGTTTATGTAGCTTTCTAATGATGAAAGAATTTTTGAAATCGGCCCAGTAGTTCTTGAGTTATTTCAATACAAACAAAAATACAAAAATACAAAGTTTATGCCTTTATAATATTAGTATAAGATTGTAATTGTGAATTATAATGTTACGTGTCAGATAAACCTGTTATAAGATTTTATAAACACATGAGGAAGCACGCGGACGGACTTGTTCCCAGCTCGTGTGAAACCCATACAAACACATAAATTACAAGACCGCCTGTCTGTCAGTGCTTCCGCATTGCGTGGTCGAGAGCAAAAAGTAAGATTAGAACCTCTACATATAGAATACTTTGATAGTAAACAATGGATAATAACAAATGCAATGCGGTTTTAAATTGAAGAATAAATTGCACCTGACTTCATACTTAACATTCTATATCAAAAATATCATAAAACTAGGGACACGCCACGGCTTCGCAAGGGTGCAATGCTTGTACTAAATACACTACAGAAAAACTGTGAATGTTGTATATAACAGCCATACTAATAATAATTGCACCCGAGCGAAGCTGGGGCGGGTCGCTAGTTATACATATAAACCTTCCACTTCAATCACTCTATCTATAAAAAAAAACCGCATCAAAATCCGTTGCGTACTTGTAATGATTTAAGCGTACATAGGGACATAGAGAGCGACTTTTTTATACTATGTATTGACAATTAAGGATTGGTCACAACATTCGGCCGTTAGTTAATCAATTTATTTTACCTTTTGGAACAAAAAACAGCCTTACAAAATCTTCTAAGTTTTTCAAGCTATTGATTCAATTGCAGTAATTGGGATTGACTGTACATGTCTGTGACTATCGCTGTAGAAGGAAGGCTGGGGAACAAACGTCACTAAAGCGGTCAACTACCCTCGGCCCGTTAACAAATGCGGACTTTAACGAAGGCTCAAATTCAAGTTACGTAGAACTGGAGTTTTAAATGGTATGGATATTTTCTTTGACATTTATTAGAATAAGAAATAGTCTTTTATTTTATAACAACGAAAAATATTTGGACAAATCCGTTTCGTAATAAGTAAAAAAAATTTGGTATGTGATGTTGTCGCCACCATTTCCGGTGTACGATATAGAGGGGAATAATTTGAGTCAGTATTAATAGAACTCGTAGCAATGGCGATGTTCTTAATGATTAGTTTTACTGCTATTGTAGTTTCAAAATCAAATATAAAAAAAAATAAAGCCCTCTCCACACGAGTTGGTCGCGCGGCGTACACCGCGCGCTCTACGCGCAGCGTACATCGCGCACTCTACGCGCTGCGTGACGCGTGACGCGTTACTAGACTAGAACGCACCGAGCCCGTTCCTTTCCCGCCTCAATTTCACACTGTTGCCATGCAAATTAAATGTGCCCCACTTTCTACTAATGTTATGTTTCAATTATGACAGCGCGGCCATTTTAAACTACTAGTATAATCGGTGAACGTTTCGTTATGTACACCGAGCACGATTTTGTTTTGCTTTATTTCTACTGCGAACTACCAGTTCTATACTATAGTACCATATCTTACCGACTTTATTTACAGTAAATTGCAACCTTTCTAGTTACTAAATAAACAGCTTAGTTAAATTCAGACTTACAAGACATGAGTCTGTTTGCTAAAATATCGCAACCAAAGGACTGGTCTGGACATTACCATGCGTATAGCGCCGCAGTCGCCGCGGGGTCGATGGCAAGCCTAATGACGTTTTAATGATGTCCTTTAATGTATAAATAATGCGTGCATTAGTTGACGGGAAGCTCTCACGCAACGTGATGTAACTCCTGATATAACCTGGGCGATCTTACGTAAGGTCTACGGCTTTTTTTAGCAAGGAATAGAGTAAAAGATTCCTGGAGAGTTCTGACTTAGGGTAGAAATTATTTTGGAAAATATTTATATAGTAATATTATAAAAGATTTGTATTTTTGTATGTATTGAAATAATTCACTAACTACTGGTTCGAATTTAAAAACTCTTTTACCGTTAATAGCAAAGGCTATATTTTTCAAGTCCGAGCGGACGAAGTCGCGAGCAACAGCTGGTACCTAAAAAATAGTGTTGAATTTATAATGGGATTAAAATTCAAACGAAACAATACGTAATTGGTACCAAAAATTACCCTCTACGAAGATCTACGAATTTATGTAGCTCTACCAAATAGCGTTGTCGTAACTACTGACCGTGACTCATCTTCTTCATCTGAAATACGCTCGGAAAGTGAAAGTTATATTTCATTTTACATCATGTTTATGTTTTGCACTGATATTCACATGTATATGAGCTCTCTCAACTCTTTTAAGCTTGATTTACAGTGTAGAGATACTATTTATTATATATTAACACATTGTAGTTGTAGTTCAACCCATTATGGGCTCCGTTTTCCGAAACTCCACGACTAGCGCGTATTTTGCGTGACTTCACACATATACCTTTGAATTTCTTCGCCGATATGCGGGTTGCATCATGATGTTTACCTTCATTAATACATTTACGAAGAAGACGAGGTGCGTATTAATAGTATAGTATTCCCGCCTTCTTAATAACGAGATGTACAGTCAAACCTAGATAAGAGAGAAACCTCTATACGCGAGAGTCATTCTATGGTCCTGACGAGCTACCTCCATAAGCGAGAAACAGTTTAGAGCGGAACCTCTATAAGCGAGCCAAATATGCACATTATCCAGGTTCGACTGTACCTGTTAGCGCCGACTAGCAATGATTACAATAAACACATCTCTCATTTATCTATAACAACATCCATCACATCAGATATAAAATTGCCTAGAGTATAGAAAGCTAGATCAATCGCGGGCAATCATAGTAATTTAAGTGTACGCGAGACCTAGACCGCAATCCTTAGATATTTTATCGGTTATCGATTTTCAAGTTAATGGTTTTCTCTGTTTAATTTATAACCTGCGTAAGCTTGTTCCGCAATGTTATAAACGAAATAATTATTAAAATATAATATTGTAATCTATTCTAATATTATAAACAACTTTGTATTTTTATATGTATTGAAATAACTCAAGAACTACTGGGCCGATTTCAAAAAGTCTTTCACCGTTAGAAAACTACATTATCCCCGAGTAACATAGGCTATATTATTTAATTCCACACGAACGAAGTCGCGCACAGCAGCTAGTTATGAATATAACAGACAATATTTAAATTCTATATTTTCATTCTCTTATAACAATAGCAATTAAAGTTAACACGATAATCAAATCCTCGTTAAATTTGAACTTTAAAGTTCATATTTAATAATCTTTGAAGTATAACAATATCGAGCGCGAAATTACAGAATCATGGCTACCATGAGATCAATGATTCTGAACAGTCCCTCATAAATAAATAGCGAAGGCGTAAAACTCGCACCGGCGCGGTTGCTTCACAACGCCCTATAAAATAACCTATAAATATAAATCTATTATCCACTGCAAGCTATGCTATAGCGATAAATTAGAGTTAATTGCGATTAAAAGCGAAAACTTTTCACAAACATCGAAAATACGAATCATTTGACGTCATCATCATCTCATCAGGATATCGTCGTCCACTGATGAACGTAGGCCTCCCCCATCAATTGCCACAACGCCCGTTTCTGTGCCTCATGCTACTTTAAAAATCGCTACATGAAAGCGTATCCATTCATATAATGTACCATCGCTAAAATATTTTTACTTTAACTATGCCTTTTGTCCGCACTTCTACCGCTACTTCTGTCCACCAGTTTTTAACTTCCAATACAAAGCTTCCGC
The DNA here is from genome assembly GCA_013186455.1 of Papilio dardanus tibullus. NCBI lineage: Eukaryota > Metazoa > Arthropoda > Insecta > Lepidoptera > Papilionidae > Papilio > Papilio dardanus. Next base: position 116,811 of record QDHC01007103.1, read on the forward strand.
AAATAAAATTCAGAGAGCATCATTAATAAGAATACAGACCATAATATAATTTGTTGAAATGGCCATAAAACGGACGGGTTTATTATCGCTTTAAATTTTGGATAACCTCAATCTTTTAAATTATTTTCATTTAAAATGTCACAAACATAACAAGATTTTAGCAAGTACAACACTTTTTTCCTACCTCATATTTTGATAAGACAATTGTAGTAAAAGCATCGCTATAGCTTAGCTGTGTGTGTAAAACTAATCTAAAATTATTTCTGCCACACCTCAGCTTACTCAATGCGCAGGAGTTTGAAAATAAGCAAATTTTAATATCATAACCCACTCGTGACTCCGCTCTGTCGACTGAATACACCAACGACAAGATAACTACAATTCTACAGATAACACAGGTCTACAGCATTTTTGTGCACGGGTTAAACGTAACTTATTTTTATTGCTTTTATGTCTATAATTAAGAAAAATAACAAAAAAAAGTTCTGAATTTGTTTTTATGAGTAAAAAATGGGAAAATAAAAATTACTGAAAATGCATCAAAATTTTACATAGAGATGATATATTAAAAGATGCCGAACATCCATTTAAGATTTATTTTACATTAAAAGTTTTACAACAGTGTTACAATGTTTAAAAATGAACGTTTTTATTTTTCCTGGCATGTTCAGTAGAAGTTTCTCTAATTAAACCTCAAATATAATCACCCATCATGCTTTCAGCATACTGGCTTTGGTAACGTCTCTCAAATTCCTTTATATTCTTGATGAAAGCGTTCCCCTTATTTATCCAAATAAGCTTCCATATTATCCTTAAATTTATACAAATGAGAATGTAGCATATGCATTTTTAAAGACATTCTACATCACATGATAGCAAAATTCGAAATCATTTCAGTGATCAGCTCTTCACAATTATTTTGAGAAAGTAGTTGATTTCCCAACAAAGGAGGAGCAGGTACAAGATTTTCTTCTGTATGTGGTATTGGAGCGGATGTCGATGGTAGATCAGGATAATATGTTTTCTTTGATTTTTAACCTCTGTGTGGTTTCACTATTTGCAAAAATAATAATCGGAGTGATGATCACTGGGCTCCCTCCAAGTTCTCGGCACAGCAAATTTCATTTCTCTTTTCTCACCTCGGTACCAGCCTACAATATAACCGAACGTATACAAAATCTAAGTAATGTTAGTACGAGTATAAAAAAGTTAATATAAGAAAATAAAGAGTTAATAAATATAAGTTAATAAAAAAATAAAGAGGAAAGAAACTTAACGTCCAAATTGCATCTACAAGAGTTACATGTGACGTGTGGCGCCCATTTTTTGTCTTGGTTTTTAACAGGTAGATTGAAGTAAGCCTGATATGCTTCGCAAATCATTAAATATGTGTTTAAGTCATACTTTTTCTCTCTTGCTTTAATAATTGAACCGCAGATATAGGAAAACGAGCCAGCGTTTCGTTTACAACGTCTAGTCGCCATTTTGTACAGGTTAATAGAGCGAAAAATAAATGAAACGCGTTATTTCTCTATAACAGCTTAACTGATACTGTCGTACGTAACAAGCAGCCAAAGAAACACACCCTCTACCTTTTCTTTCTATACCAATAGAGCGCAAAGATCCGTATATATTGGACGCGAAAATCAAACATGGTTAAATCACTCTAACTTTTTAAAAAACAAATATTTTCGATTTCTAATCACATTTTTGTTTATATTTGGGCCGTTGTAATACTAATTTCATAAGTAAAACCCATGCTCAAAAAAAAAATTTTTTTTGTTGACCTGTGTAATTGTATTTATTTAATAATAGCTGGCGCCCGCGACTCCGTCTGCTCGGACCTAACCTAGGTAAGAAGCAGATGAATTCAACCAAATATGTTCTATATCTGTATAAAGTTTAATTGAAATCCGTTCAGACGTTCTGGAGATAAATCCATATAAATATCGTAACTTTTGCATTTATTAGAAAGATTAATGGCCGTTTTCACCAACAATCTATAAATTTTAGGTAACCCTTAACGCAATTTAAATATCACCTAACACTACTTTCGTTTTTACCAACAGCTAACTGTCACTATAGACCGCAAGGGATTCGTTAGATTTAGGTAGAACCTTAAGCAAGAAAACACCTAAAACTACTTTAGGGGTTGGTCGGTGACAACGGGAATAAATGTTTTAGATACATTGCTCATAATAAAAAAAATACATTTCATCAACAAAATAAACAAAACAATACATATAAGTGAACGTAATTCCAAGAACTCAGTACAAGTTGCTTAATAAAATAACAATAATAAAGAACGTAAACAAAATGAGCGTGCAAATTGAACGAGGTCATTGACATGACAAAATTATTCACAAAATTACACTAACCCATGACACACGATTCTATAGTACATATACAAAAATACAAGCAGTGAACACGTGCTGAACAGGAACGGAGAAGAGCCAGTGAAATGGACTTAAGGAGCTAAAGCACAGACTGCACGAAGGAAAAGCAGGTTTGCTGAGACCACCCCCACGAAGTAATACTTGACGGTAGAGTCGTGGGGGTACAAAAAGACCATAGAGAGGGTTGTTTAGTCGGTATGGGACTCATGTTAGGATAGGTGAACACCAATGAGCCTGAGCCCGACACACCGGACGTGTAGCTCCCATGTCTGACGGCGCCTTAAGGCATTTTTCCCTCTACAAAAAAAAGCAGTGAACACTTAAGATATTTATTTAAAAATAAACTTATTTCAAAGATTGTACCCGTGTTCATAATTTTATTATTCAATGATAAGAAATTTCAATTTATTTTCCTTTAAGCGGGTGTTTTAAAATCATTTAACTGCCTTTAACACTTAGTTTGAGTTACAGTTCAAACGTACAGATAAAAAAATAATCACTACAAAGTACATTCGCTACGAAGCGATTCTATATGGGACGCTACGTTCGATATCTCACACGTGACAATCACATGACTTATCGAATGTCAATGTCACTTTCGTACATTTTTATCGACTCAATCAGCGATATCGCCAATCGAAAAGTACTTTGGGTAGCCCTACAGGACATAACGAATGTTAATTTTCAATTAAAAATATTCCTTATCTCAAAACTGTTTGTCAATTTCTTATCAAATAATATAAAGGATCCCAGCTCTCGGGTGACATTTTAATTAAAATGTCAAATGTCTAGATCAATTGAATTATCATAAAAATCATTAAAGATAAATGCAAAGACTCTACTAAAGGAAATATCTTCAGATGACGCGTTTAATAAAGTTAATAATGGCGTAATAAACTTTTATGAGAAAACTTGGCGCCTCTGAGCTATTTAGATACGAAAAAAATATTCTTTCCTACCAGAATAATATCATATTTTTTGTTATAATATAAAGTGGCAAACGAGCCAGTGGCCACTAGGATTCGCTGAAATATCTCAAGCGACCCCTGCCCATAGACATCTGCAATTGCAGATGTGTTGCCTACCCTTAATCTACAGAGGAGGAGACGCACAGCAAGAGGATAATACCTCTTCCTATGCGCCCCCTCTCCCGCCAATCTACTTCCCCTTCCCATCATTTCCTTATAAGGAAATGCTAGGAAGAGAACGTGGACTAAAATTAGGCCTCCGACACCACACTCATCAGACGACACACGGAATAGCTTCCATTTGACGCCTGTCTTCTGTGTGGTCGTGGTATTTCACCGGGCGAGCCGGACAATTCGTGCAAAGATCTTAAAACAGTCTCTACCACTTTTACAATTAATGTAATCTTGTAAATATAAATTAAACAAAAGAATTTCGTTACAAAGCAAGATGTAAACTTCAGATGAACAAAAAATATAGTATGGAACTTTTTATGAAAGTTTTTCTATAACCATTTCTGACTAAATATTTAGACGCGATGATTTCAAAGTTATTAAATAGTTATTTACCATATAAAAGATTCATAACACAACCAGTAAATTGCAGCAAAAAACTTAAGCGTAATAAAGGAGTTGGCTATTAAAATTCACTTAGAAGATTTGAAGGTAATTTGTACGGTTGTAAAAAATGCAGGTATTTTAGACGTTCAGGTAGCTTTGTTATCTTAGATCATTTTAGGATGGATGACTTCTAAGTCAAAGAACGTATTATGCAAAAGAGGTATCTTGAAACTTTGGAGTTACGAATGGCGTATATTTTAGGAATTTTCCTTGCACATACTAATTTATATCTATGCTAAATTAACGTGGACATATCTTGCTTTTTAATATAGTCAAACCTGGATAAGCGAGACCAGGCGGCTACCCAAAGTAGTTTTCGATTGGCGATATCGCTGATGGAATTGACAAAAATGTATGAAACTGACATTGACATTCGATAAATTCGAGAAACTGGGATCAGAGAGAAACCTCTATAAGCAAATATCGGGGTCCCTGGGACTCTCGCTTTCCCAGGTCCGACTGTATTTAGATATTCTTCAGTTACTTATAAAACTTCATTACTCATATTTAAAGTAGATAGCATAAAAATAATCTGTCTATGCGATATTTACTACAGTCTAATAACCCAAGAACTGAAATCCAACTTTTTAAACAATAAGTTATCCGATGCAGTAGTAATCGTAGTTCGACCCCACGATGGTCTCCATTTTCTGCAACTCCACGACTAGCGCGTACTTTGCGTGACTTCATACATATCTTTGAATTTCTTCGCCGATATGTGCAGGTTAAGTTATCTGATACTATTTTTATCTCTAACTATTTTTTTAATAAAAAAACGTTAAATTACCTTGTTTCTTGTATACATAATTGCAATTATTCCCCGTTTTATAATAAACGACGTACGAGTAAAGTGCAGTTAATGTGTAAAAGTAGAAACGTTCGCGGGCAGCCGTGCGTGCACCACGCACTAGTTGGCATCGGAATTGCGCAGCAGAGGATAGAAAGTAGGGAAACGATTGCAAATTTAAACTAAAAAAAGACAGATGTGAAGTTGTACGAAGCTATGATTCCCTGGTACTTACTGAAAAAACACAAAGACATTTGTTATCTATCTTTTAGACAGTGGAATTCACGTTTAGTTTTTTTACTGTAGTTTATATTGTTCCCTCTTGAGCCTACAGACTTTCAGTTATAACTACGCAGTTTAATTGTATTGATTAAACTGTGCAGTTAAAACTGAAGGTCTGCAACCAGCTTAAAATGATCGGCATCTTAGTTTGCTTCCAGTAATGTGAGTGGCAGTTTAATATTTTTGAAAACGTTTGACGCTTCCCAAATTGTACTTTTGTTCCTTTTTTAAACTTCAAGTTAGTTTCGGCTGCCCAAAATAAATAATTGAACAACAATAAGCACTTTATTTGATACTAAAAAAGAACTTCGGCTCTGTTCCCTGACATGTGATAAGGTAAGATCTGATCTGTGCAAATGATTAATACCCAACCGCTGCGTTCGCGCCTCGGGTTTCGGAAGATTTTTTTGACACTTTTTAGCGCCGCTCGCGCCCCCTGCTGGTTATCGCAAACGCAGATTTATCCCCGTATTCAAATATATTGCGATATTTTGTATATATATAAATAATATTTATTTGACGAGTTATCGAAAAGGTTTTTCGGAGTTCGATAAAGAGTATATTATTTTTACATAGATTATAGGTACTGTGCTTACAATGACGGTCGATATCTCACACGTGACAAGCACATGACTTATCGGATGTCATTGTCAGTTACATACATTTATGTCGATTCCATCAGCGATATCGCCAATCGAAAGATACTTTGGGCAACCTTTCTGGAACTATATTTTATGCTCTTGAGAAATCTTTATTATATTGCGGGCATCTTTGTGAACTGTAATTGGTGTAAGATTAAGTCAGTTATTATTGGAGTTCATCGATATATCTGACATGTAAGGCCTTTAGTAATTACTATAGAAAGCAAGCGAAATCGGTCAGGAGGGCTGTGTGACGGCGCTGTCAAAGGTTCAACAAATAACCTTAAACCGAATCAGTTTAATCTAATTAATTCAGTTATTTTTCACTGCGTCCGACACTTCTTGATTAAAATTAATCATTCTCCTTGAATTTGAATTGCATGATTTATTTTTATTTGCAATTTAAACTTTATGCTGTCGTGATAAGGATGCTGATTGTGGGCCTCTTGAATCTCCATCAAGGTTGCAGATAAATTACCAAATTATAATTGATCCGCCGGAATAACCGACACACGAATTGATTTATAGGAGTTACTTTCGAGAAATGAAATTGAGCTTCTTGTTAAGTATTATTATGCTTTCTATCAATACTGTATTTTATACAAATTTTAAAAGGAAGAATCGAATAGTAAACAAATTTAACGAAAAATAAACTATTTTTATATCCTCCTAAGATTAAGGGTAGGCAACGCATCTGCAATTGTAGTTGTCTATGGGCAGCGGTCGCTTCGCTATTTCAGCGAATTCAGGTGGCCGCTTGCTCGTTTGCCACTTTATAATATAAAAAAAATGTAGTAAAAATATCTGATACGAAGTGTCATATAACTTAACTATAATATTGATAAAACAAAGTTAATTTATAAACATTATCATGCCAATTCCATTTCAATATACATAATATGTAAAAAGCTTAAATGTGCACGGAACGCGTAAAATTTTATTTAAATTAACTAACCTTCTATTTAAACTTCAATTTAATTTAACCGGCGTTAAAAACTAAACGATCAAACTGAAACGTAAACGAAAAGGTGAATATGGATTACCATAATAATTATATTAACAACTATGAATTAATTAAATCTTAACAAGTTATTTTTTACAAGATAATAACGTAATTCGATAGTTTTATTAAACGCAATGTGTCCATTACTGAAGGATACAAAAATATTGACATTTTTAAAAACAATGGTACATTTTATGAAAATAAAAAACCAAAAATAATAAAAATAAAAACATCTTTCAATTTACGCGCTTAAATGTTTAAAACAATCCATATTATAAATAAACATTATTATCAGAAAGATCGCAAAATCGCTCTTTCATTTTATTGCATCGCTAAAATTTCACGGTCGCTTATCTGATAAATAAAAATCAAATACAAAGAAAAATAACAATACTTTTAGCAATACGATAATAAATATGTGTTCCCCGAAACACGTTTGAAGGGTCTAAATATATGAGAATTAAAAAAAAACAACCGATTTGCTTCATTGTAATCCTGAGGAACACGATTGAGTTTTGTAACCAAATAAAATTAAGAAGTAATTGGTACAATCGCATACAATGACTTTTGTTCATCAAAGATATAATTATGCCTATTACTAATTGTATCCACTAGGCTTTCAAACTTGTAAAGAAAGTTGTTTACTATTAAATATTTTGCCGAATAAATAAATCAAAATGTTAATAAAATGACTTTATTTAGAAGGAAGAAACGAAATAAGGAAAGTATATAAAATATGTATTAGATAATGAACGCGATTGTACAAAATTGCATTTTTCTATTTGGTTATTAAATATTTTACAATAAAATGTTGTTGAATATTTTAAAAAGAATTTGAATATTTTCGTGAGTCGTAAAATAAAATATTTATTTTTATTAAGTTATATTTTATTTTATTGATTTGTCACGTTTTAACCTTAACATTTTTACATGAATTATATTTCTTATTACGAAAAAACAAAGCTGTAATTAATTATTTCGAACAGTTAAAATATAATTTGATAATTCGCTGCTTTTCATGAATTTTAGCACTATCCAAAATTTTGAATATACTAGTTTATTACACAGCATGATCCAAAATAGTCTTTATTTCATGACCAGTAAGACTCACATTCGTATCGGCAACGAATTTTCAAAATTTTGGATTATTCAAAAACTATTATTCATGAAAAGTAGCGACTTGTGAAATAAATATGTCACTAACTTCACATGATTACTGTTAAATCCTGACAACTTGACAGTCTTTAATGACTGAATGAACAACTAGAAACAGTGATGTCAAAAAACTTGATAAACGAGACATTAAAAAAAACCATATTAAATTCAGTAAGTTTACTGTAAAAAATCTTAAGCCATATCTGAATCGAATATAGATGAATTTTTTTTACATCATTATAGGAGCTAAAAACAGTTACTTTTTATATGATAAAATATTGGTTTTATAATCTTTTCTTACCTTTGTTCTGTAGAGCGGATTGGAGAAGTCCCAGCCCGGCGCCACAAAAAGATATCCACATTTCGATATCTTTCTGCTTGCCTGGAACAAAACAATACAAATTTATACTGATAAACATATGGATTTCTCAATAAATTACTACAAACAAATTAATAACGTCAATAAACAAATTGTATATAATATAACAGGCAAATGGTGTTTAAATTTGTGATGAAAAATATATTTTACCTCTGGCAACACACGGTAATAAAATCTCCATCAGAAACGATAAGGCGATTATGAAATTGTACAACGAAAATAATATCCGAGTAACAGTAATCGATGTGTCACCGTCACCGAGGGCCGTCGACCTGCATTACATCACAAGTACAGTCGCACAGACAAGTCTCGCTAAACTGATCTCGATTCGCAACCGCATCGAAGTCTAAACTTATTAAATACGTCAGGAAAATAAATCGGACCGGATTATATGAAAGTACTAGACAGTAATTCAAGAAATGTTTTTAATTAAGAAAAAAACACGACTTCTGATGTAAGAGCGTCTCAATGTATAAAGACAAGTAACAAACACGATAATTACAACATTTCTTTAAAAAGTTAATTGCAATCCGATGAATAAAATGCGTGTATGACAGTACTTTCTTTGCAACAGTAACACAAATATTTGATGCTAAGACTCAATACAAAGCCAAAAGAAGGCTAGGTTACCACAGATTTGTTGACAAGGAATTAACTAAAATGACACTATCATTCTGACCGCAATGCAGTCAAAGAAAGTAAGTAGTCAAGTCATTTTAACCTGTGACGTTAAACTTGACCGATGCCAGTGACAGTGGGCGCAGGACAACGACACATCTGTCCGTCTGTCGCCAGCTAATGCGAATATAAGAGGTGTATTGCCCTCGCGCCGCTCACCGTTTTAATGAGGATCGCCGCTTGGGAAACAGGGCATTGAATGGCTACAATGCAACTCTACACGACTCTACAATGTTTTAGAAGTTTGAGCAAAAGCTCAAAGGAACATATATTACATAGATTTTTATGTATTTCAAAGTCTCCAGACATTTGATGCGGTAAAAATAGGTGAACATCTTTTGTAATCAGTGCAGAGCCCAAAAAACGGTTTGAAATATTAGGGGTGAAAAAGCTTTTACTTAATCATGAAAATTCTAGCATTATGTCTATTTGAAGTTCGGTTTTATTTTCTTTATGATTTTATATATCATTGACATTCACTCAACAAAGTTCAACATGTATCTCACGAAATAAATCGTGTTTATAGGTCAAGCAGAACAAACAGAGATGTATAAGTAGCCATTAGCGTGAGCTGGACACTTCCGACGTTAATTCCTGCGAGATAGGACAGCACCAATCGGCACCGTAGGCGCGGTAGCTTTCCCCCATATCAACAAACGGAGTCACAACAATATCTGTGTCAGGGTTCTACGGAACCGGTCGCGGTGGCGGGACCGTTAGCGGCCAGATCGAATTCGTACCGAGCCTGCGCCTGTTCCAGCCGTCGTATTGTCGCCGCAGATGACTATCGTCTACCAGCCGTTGTTTACCTCGCCGTTATTAGAATCTACATTAAAATCTAAACACCGGAGAGAATCTGTGATTACTAATACCTCGTTTCTTTATACAGGAACCCTTTCCCTTTACAATTACACTAATGTAACGTCTTTAACACCTTATATAAATGCTATAATAATCTGTTATTAAGTTACCAGTATTAAACTGTCCAATGATATAATGAAGCTAAGGGATAACTGTCAATGTAATCTGAAAGTAATAAAATTAAATGAAATGTGGGAAAGTTTCCACATTGTTGGTTATGTGAGAACGTATTCTTATGGGTTGAGAACTTAACATTGAATGTCATGACTATGTCCAATAAAGTCAAGACAATGTCTTTCAAGTTATTGGCGATAAAGAACTGAGCAATGCATTTACCGTCCAAGAATATCCTGATGATACAGTTCTAGTTTTTAAGAAGTCAAAAGAGTATCAAGGAATCCTAAACATCTATCATGCAGAAACAAACGATATGTTATAAGATTAAATAGTCAAAAGTCGGATAAGCAGGGCAATGGCTCGTGACTTAAAACATAATGAACTAATACTCTATGCAAAGCGGACATAAATTTGTCGCGGACAAGCGTAAAACTACTTGCCTGTGGAATCGGTGTGCTTGCCTTATTTATTACTATCTCAAAATTTAAGTTAAAGGCGATTTGTACACCTTTGAGTATGTAACATCGAAGGTCTTGCTTCAGATATCTATTTTGTATCAGATACGAAAGAAACTTCAGATAGTCCTTTCTTCTTTTAAAAACTCTTTGGAGTACTTTCAAGCTAGCTCCAGAAATGGTCATTTTGTGTTGTTCATTAATAAATTGTTATCATTTAGAAGCCTTTTGTAGTTATACGGATTTTCAAGTCAATCATAAGTTCATTGTAAGACATTTTGGAATGAACTTTTACTTTATATTTAAGCAAGAAAAGTGTGTAACTTAAACCAACAATCTCGCCGATAATGCCAAGCTCTATATTATTTATATCAAGTAACACCGGCATTAAGCCCTGCATTACTGTGACGTACCACTTAATCAAGTCAAAATTTCGATATTTATAACCGCCTGATTGGCCTCCGTGGGCGTTCGGACGCAGGAAGCGTGGAGGTCAACTTAGAATGGCCACCTCTATTGGCTAAGATACTGCGATTTATGGGATGTAGAAATTATGCACATCCTGTTTTAATAATTTAACTTAACGTAGTGTAAATTAAGTTACGATTTCGTATCTGTATAACTTAAATTTAATGTAAAACAGTTATAAAGGTTCAAGAAATTTAAATTATCAGCGATAACTTTTGGTAGAGTCGTGATCTTTGATCGCTTGTTTATCGTTCCGCTTAACTTTCTAAGATAAACTTAGAAATTAAATGATTTGATGTAAACAGAAATAAGACAGTGGTGATCAAATATAGTGATAGATATTGACGATAAAATATGTTGCAACTTTTAAGAAATGAACGCTTGTTAAAATTATAGAATTACAAATAAATCAACTATAGATTGGACGTTCCTGACATTTCCCTTGAAGAACATAATTTAAAATATGTATTGTCAATCTAATATTAACAAATCTTGGAACTATTGGCAATACATTGAGTCGTTTACATTCGAGGCGACCTATTTGTACAGATGTTATTGCGTTCGGTAGTCTTCATTAGCCGTTAACATTCCCTTGTTTTCATTGGAACAGGTAGCGGCATGTTCCGGAGGTCGTTGTCGGAAGGAGGGGCGTGGGAAGTAGGCGCTTGCACTTTCGTTGCGCCGCGACTTCTGCTAACTAGCTGATATTCAGTAATCATGCCGCGGTAATGATACTAACAAGCGAAGAGAAAGTCTTGAACATGATACCTAGGACCTTTATCTAAGGGTACACGACATGTAGACACGATGTATTAGCTGGTCGCCTAACGGTCGAAGACTGAAACGAATAGGAACTTTGCTAACAATCTGGCGGACGGTCTTTTTATAGAATTAGGTGTTTTAGGGTCTTAAAACGCTGCAACATTTTTAAATGACGTTTCAGTATTTGACAATATATGTTTTATTCTTGTGCTTAAGCCAACAGACGCTCGAGCACGCCTACACACGTGTAGGCAAAACAGAGAACTGTAAAGTTCAAATTGACTTATGTACAGTTTTAACTGCACAGTTAAAAGACTGAACGTAGTCGGTTTTATATTGCTGAACCTAGTTGAATAATTACAACTAGCATATTTTTTAACGTGACTCCCTAATTGATTCAAGAAATATTTACCGAGAGACTGCTTAAATAACTTTTAAACTACTCTGAATGCGAAAGTGTTTTGTTTTTTTATCGAAACCGAATAATCGTAAATTGTCGGGACAATAATATAAAATGTCCTTATTATAAAGTGACATCTTAAAATAAACCAAAACGACCAAATTATCCGGGTCTTATCAGATTACGACTTATTTGATATCGTTGCATTTAAAATACTTTCCGTGAAAAGTAAAATTGTATCGAATCGATAAAAAAGTCCAGTAAGACCCGCCATATAAGAACCGATTCCAGCAAACGGTATCTTTGACGATGAACACTCGATGAGCACACGACCCATAGTTTACAATCACAACGTCAGTAAAACATGTGCTGTTCCTTCAAGGCTCTCGGTACCGATTGCTCGAAGTTATCCGTGTATAGCAGCTCTAAGTACCACCAAGAATAATTTAAAAATCAACAAGTCGTCACTTTCTAAACGTAGCGGGGACAATGCGATATGAAAGCTGCAAAAACAAGACGGAATAGATCGAAGATATTGGCGGCACGACATACAATAACTATATGGATATTTAATGAGAATACTCGTTTACATGACTGTCATTGTTTTACTTTAGTAAATATGGATTCCTAGTCCTACTTTACTTCTTGTTACAAAGAAGATACTTTTTTAATGCCTTGTTTTAGACTGCTAAATACAGAGGAACTGTCCTCTGATGTTGCAAATGTCGATGGACGTCGTTAACCATCTCGTTGTTTCCGTCGGTCCTTTGCCCCCTTCTCTTATAAAAAAATGCGTGAAAGGTTCAATAACTAGATCTTTAAATATTGATAACACTTCCATCTTCAAAATCAGACTTAGTTATAAAATAACCATTCAATATAAAGTTAAAATGAAAACGCTTTTAAATTCATTGTTATTACTAACTATATTTAGACTGCGATAGACTTATTGTTCACTTCGATATTGTGTCTATCAAATATCTGATGATCAGTTAAACATCTCACGAAAGGCCCGAGGCGATACTCTCGGGGGGTTCGGAGGGTCCGGGGGGTGTTTGACAACACCAGCAGTGCCCGGCGGTCGTTCATCACGCGGTCATTGACGGTCACTTTCTCGACTTCGAATCGCCTGACAGATTACATCGAAGTTTTTGGTTCGCTTCGGATATTTAATTGTCGGATTACATGTCAATTGAAAGTAAGGTTCAGCAATTAAAATAGCGATATACATACACTGGATAACCGAGAGTCCAAGGGACCGCAATATTTGTCTCGCTTATGGAGGTTTCCCTCTAAACCGAGTTTCTCGCTTATGGAGGTAATTCCTAGAGACCAGAGAATGACTCTCGCTTATTTGTTTCTCGCTTATCCAGGTTTGACCATGATGAAAACGGAGAATATTTTAAATATCCATAGTAAAGGCCTCATTAGCCAAAATCTCTCACTGCATCGTCTCCTCATTCCTGAGGGTCGCGACCTCTTCTGACCATCTCTCTAATGGAACAAAAATATGCATATTCAATGAATAACGGATTAAATTTTAACCTGTCCATTTCGCTTGAACCTATTCAGTATTAATTATCATAAGAATCAGTTTGAGATAACTTTATTCTTAAGCAGGCACTGTCATCAGCTGACTCCTGAAGAGGCGCGGGGCGGGAGACAATAGGCGCGAAGCTGACGCGCGTCACGGCGTGCGCGGGCGCAGCGCGGGCGTCGACCACGCTACCGCCACAATTATCAAATCTAGACCACTCTCACTGAATCAAAAAGAGCAACGAGACGTAAAGAAAGCAACTAAGCGACGTCAGGTGCGCCCCCATTTCACTTTCCAATGACTTATCTTCGACAACGCGACAAGCAAAAATCAACCTTTTAGGCTATAACTTACGATTGATTATCGTATGGCTGGTTGATTATGAGGCGTAGAAGTTTTCATTATCAAGATTTGCACGGGAACCCTTTAAGTGCCGCTAATTGCGAGCGTCCGTTTTGCTGACCGAAGGTTTCTGTTAATGCTCATATATTAGAAAATATCTTTCGCTTTCGCATTAGACGTAAATGATCGTCGTAAAATCTTACAGATCTATGAAATATTTATTATTATTACCACGGTAACTCGATTTGTATTTAAAATTGAATCCAGAGCATTAAAAGTTAATAAATAAATGCAACCTAATTAATTTTGTATTTAACGTCCAAAGTTAACTTTCTTAAATCAGTTATTAAACAAAACTGGTCGGGTAGAGTATTTTTAAATTCCAAAATATATTACCGATATCTTCCAATATTGTGTTTACTTTCTTTTCACTTGATTTTTATTTTAAAGCTTAAATTCATAAGAAATGTTTTGACGTAAACCGGAACGTTGGAGGGTAAATATTCTTTAAAAAAATAAAATAAAAAACAAAATGTCTGCGATGGCGCTGACTAACGAAGTAACAGTAAAACTGCACATGGATGCAAAAGGATAACTATTTACTGTGTTTTGCTTTCACGATCCTTATGAGATGAACATAAAAACACAGGAACAAAAGCTACATATCACTTTTATGGAGTGCTACGTAACATAAAAAGTAACCTAACTGTAACCACTAGCGTCTTTGGACACGCGTGAAACTGATAAGCATATTAAGCTGATATTTTAGTGAGAGATTTCATTAGAGGCGGTGACTTGGCGGAGAAGAACACAAGTATATTCGTTGGGATCGATTGCATTAAAATAATCATTATTAAAAAATGTGAGTAACAAAAACACTTTTAATCTACAGCATATGTTAAAAGCTTTAAGCTAAGTAACATCAGCTTAATGATTTAAATCATAGGCTAGCGTCATCCAAGGTATACTAACGACTCGCCATTCAATTGAGCTGTACCGACCGACAGACTGACAGATTTTTTTATATATTTAGACCGGAAGATAAGAGTAGAGTCGCCGCGTCTGATCTCTGCCGTTGATTGTTTGAAAGCTGATTGTTAGCGAACTAAGTATAATACAGTTATATCCGAACTTGAGTAGGCATCTTGTTAAATGGTAAACACATTTATGAAGAAAATCTCCATTTTTTGATAATAAAATAGAAAATTGTACCACAAATTGAAACATATATGAAACAAATTTTGCAATGTAAATAAAACAACAAAAAGACTATTAAAATACTTTCGGAGGTTTTTAGTCTCAAAATAATGTAATAGACATTTTTTTTATAATTTATGGTGTCAAACGAGCAAGCAGTCCTGAATTCGCCGTAATGGCGAAGCGTCCTCGGCCATAGAAGCATTTGCAAACTCCTTGCCTTCCTTAAATCGACGGAAGAAACTTCGTATATGTACTATACTGTATCATATTCCCTTTGTACAATTCCATTCATTGAATCAATAGTCATTCATTAATATAGCGGGACTAGCCCGTCCACTCGTGCCACATCGACACACAATCGAGAAAAAAGTAACATAATTTACTATGATTTATATCCGACACTATTATACCAGTCGACTGCTGATTTGTGCTAATATTTTTTAAATGGTAATACTCTGATGCAATTTTTGCTTCATAATATTAACTCTAAGTCTATGTTTCTTTGAAGTTTATTTAGGTTGTCTAATTAGTAAAGCTAAATTTCACTAATATTACTACTGTTGCGGCGAGAACACTCCATCAGGAAGAAACCTCTTTGGTCGAAATTATACATTCTTTAATTTAAATTCTTTCTCTTCTTCTTTTGTTTTGGCTTGTACTGGACCGGTTTCTTTACAGTCTTTTTTTCATTTTTCTATAAGAAATACTTATAAATAGCTATCGAAGTTAACAACTAGCACGTCGTTATTTGGAACTAGAGCACATGTCGATTAGTCTAGTCTAATCAATGGTTTCGTGATAAGCAAATGAATCAATCTAAGCAGTTGTCAAGGAAGGATCTAACAATGGTGAACCGTCAGTTTTCTCTTCAGATACACACGTTTTCCATTTACGTAGAGTATCGACTTTCCACACAATTGTTGGGAACTTCGCTCACTTTCTACGTCAATAGAAATTATCATCGACTTGTCGACAGTAATTACATACGACTTTGAACTCTAATATTATAATAATAAAGATGTTGGTTGTCAAGTTAGATTAGATTTATTGACAATTGGTTTTTTTTGTTACCAGCAACCCATTAAGCCGACGTTAGCTATTGGTAGCAATGGCTCCATGCTACAGATCCTAGCATTTATCTACTTCGTCCACGTAAAAAAATAAAGCAAGCCTTTAATATCTTTGTTCATTAATAATTGCGAACAGCACGTCATTTATTAATGAATAGCTACTTATCAGCTGATTCACTTCTTCGTCTATTGTGTAAAAACCATGCTCCTTTTTTATAAAGAACTTTAAAAATGTCATCTGCACAGACGTTTATAGCACGTGCTATAAAAAGACACGCTGGCACTCGCTAACGGCCGAGTCCGGTTTTGTTCATCATTAATAAAATTATAAAAAATACGAGTCTGTTATCGTTAAATTGTTCTTCAAGGATAACTGGATGAAATCTCGTCTGTAACAAAGCAATTTTAAAATCTTAAGTTTGAAATATTGCTTCAATCGAGCGCTTAAAAGGGTTACAAATTAAGCAATTGCACTGCCGTTGACCCAGTTCGTTTTGCCCCGGTTGATATACTGGTAAGATTTAGAGGACGCGTTGGGAAATTGTAACGCCGTCGCGCCGGCGGATGCCACGGCTTTTTTCTCGAATTCAATTCCAATTTGTTCGATGTGCATATTGTAAACACATTAATGCCATTTAAAATATTACAGTAAAATAAACATAGTTTGTCAATACAAGCAAATAAATATTTCCTCTTTATAATAGTATAGATAAAAACATTAAAAAAACCTTATAGAAACTTGTTTATCAAGAAGTACATAATTTAGAATTATGATTTTTATATATCTTATTCGTCCATGTTAGGTCAAAATAAAAATTAATTCCGAACTTGAAGCGACCTTTAATTTTTTACTGCTGTATCTTGCATCAGATGGCAAAAAAATATTTTTTTTAGTTACATTTTTGCGCGAACTACCATATTGCACCTACCTGTTAATGCAACTGACTCAAAACATCCGGTCAGTAATGTTACTTTTTATTATTTACAAATAAATCGTGTGAATATAATTTTTACTGTAGAATCTTAACCGTGGATTCCCACTGCTGTAAAAACCAACTGCTAAAATTTTAAGTTTTAACAGCACGGACAGAAAATACTAAACTACGTGAAGAGACAAAAAGTCGTAGATTATATTCAAATTTGCGATTTTTATTCTTAAGACTGTTGCTTTGTGTTGGCTGGTGAATGGTCTATTTTTTATCCAGTACAGACTACTGCTAGATTAAGTTTTCACAATTTTGTTTGGAAATTAAGTTTAATCGCGGTCGAGTGTAAATTATATTGTCTTGTTGATTTTTACCCTTCTCCAGGGAATCACTGAAAACCGACTCTGCGGTCCTACCACAGCACATACCGAATGAAGTCCTTTTCTCATTTTATTGTGATTTTTTTTTATTTAAATGTCTAATGCCATACCTAACTTTTCTGTCCTCGTGTGAAACTGGTATAAACGCTCCAAATAGTAGCGACCAGTGGGAATGTTAATAGGCGGGCGCCTGCGCTATGCGGTGTGCGTGTTTTTCAGCCGGCCCCACTGCGAATTGTCGGCCGACTGCATTTCGTCGCATGCCGCTTTTTACCGCCCCATTATAAAACTAGCCTAGCTAAACTATGTCTAGGAGAGTTCTTTGTTTATAGAAAACAATACGAAATAGATAAAGAAAAACATCGCTTTGTTTTTTTTTTAGATTTTTTTATCTTTGCATTTGATGAAAAGCAGAAAGTTCTATCTGGTAGTTCTGTTCTAGTAGTTCTGGGAAGTTAACCAAAGTATCTTTCGATCGGCGATATCGCTGACGGAATCGACAAAAGTGTATGAAACTGACAATGACATTCGATAAGTCATGTGCTTGTCACGTGTGAGATATCGAACTTCATTGTCAGTTCCATAATATTTTTATGTTCGTTATCGAATCGCTTGGAGCGCATGTACAATACTTTCGGTAACCAACACACCTTTGGGCTGTAACTTTGTTGTGCGTAAGTTTATCTAAGCTACGGCAATATCATGTAGGCATAGTCAAATATTAAACGAGAAGAAATGTTTTTATTTATTTGCATTCCTCAAATTGTTTACAGCCACGAGCCGAGACCTCAATTTACGTTTTATTATCTTACATCTAGAATTAATTAGTGCAAAGGTATAAAATTGTTATTTTCAAAAATTTTATCATCCGACCCGTTAGTCGAGTTAAATTATTGGTACTTCAAAAAAAACAAAAATTCCGCGTGTTAAGAGTCGTTTTAATTATATGGTACAAATGGGAATTCGTATATTGCATCTCTATCTGCAATACTAAATATTTGTCATTATTTGAGTGTCGGTAGCTCAGGGCTTTAGTGCTTGACTTGTAAACTGCTGATCCCGAGTTCGAATCCCGCTTTGTACCAATGTTTTTTTAGATTTTCATATGTACATATTTACCCGACTCTCACCGTAAGAGAGTCGGGTAAAGAAAACATCGTAAGGAAAACATCGTGATCCTTACCCTTACATAGTATAAAACAATAACGTTTTTTTTATGTTTGTCCCTATATATGCTTGAATCTTTAAAACTACGCAACGGATTTTGATACGGTTTTTAATAGATAGAGCGATTCATAAGGAAGGTTTTCATGTATAATACATTCACAATATAGTAGAGTAACACTGATTATTTAGAGGTTTTTAATATGATGTCGTAAATTAACACATTTTTAGCGCTTAATGGCAAACGCTGCAGTATTTAGTATCATCATTATACCGATTTGCACCCGTTCTAAACCGGGGCGGGTCGCTAGTATAAAAATAAATAATACATGACAATATCAATTTCAAGTGGCAAGTACAATTGCAACATACCACTGCAAATACTAATTGCATTGCAAGCGGCATGATATCACATTGTGTTCGTTACATTATAGTTTTTGCGATCAGGCAATAACAGGTGACTTCGAAGGAATTACAAAATACGTATCATTCCTATTTACTTTGTAAATGATAGAAATAGCACACGCAGGGACAGAGAGAGAAAGAAATATGGGGTCCACAAACAACGCTGACACGTACTGTAGCTAAGATTAATTATTACTTAAGCATAGATTAGTTCTATTAATATAACATCGTTTTTTTTCTTACAATTGTTAAGGAAGCTACGTTTTGCTAGGTCTTTTGGTCAAAACGTTTACTTAATATAAATTATACAAGCTGTTGTGCGTGACTTTGTCCGGGTGGAATTAAATAATATAGCCAATGTTATTCGGGGACAATGTAGCTTTCTAATGGTGAAAGAATTTTTGAAATCGCAGTACTTCTTGAGTTATAGCAATACAAACAAAAATACAAATATACAAAGTTTCTCTCCTTATAATATTAGTATAGATATAGATTACAAATTCTAAAATCTCATTAAACTTTAAGGGAACCAGTTTTTTTTTTCAAAAATTATTAAATGTTCCACCGAATATTTTATTTATATGTGTAATAACATATTAAATATACATTAACATAATTCCCGAAAATATAAACATTTCAAAAAATCATTAAAAAAGTTTTTATATATTTTTTTTAATTTAATGGATCGTTATCATTTAAACATAATGTTTTATCTTAAAATAATTTTATGCAGATTTTATTGAGTCTTTACACGTATTTAAGTATGTATTTTATTAATTAATATTTTCATGAACTTGTTTGCGTTTGGAATGATTTAAAAAAAACTTTTAGAACTAACAAGACTGTTAAAATAAAATGATATTGGCGTATGGATTAAAAATAAGAAGTAAATATTTTTTTTTAATAATAAAAGGGGGCAAACGAGCAGCGGGAACACCGAGGTGATCATCGACGCCCATGGACATCTGCAATACCAGAAGAACCACAAATGCGTTGCCGGCCTTTTAGGAGGTGATACGCTGGCTTCTTGAAGGTCCCTAAGTCGTAGCGTTTGGAAATACCGCCGAGGACAGACCATTCCACAGTGCAGCTGTGCGAGGCAGGAAGTTTCGCGAAAACCGCACGGTGTAGGATTATCAGCCATCAAGGAAACAAATAATTTACAGATCAAAAAATAATTAAAGTTAAAGAGGCATTAATTAACTGACAAATCAAAGTCACCATGAGTAACTTTCCTACTGTAGTTCACCATACATTACAGTCCCCAAAGTTTTAAATATTTATATAATCACAAACAATACCTATTATAGTCATTCTGAACGGTCTGATATTGATTAAACATTCAACAAAAGTTAAACATCTTATTACAAAACCATAATATACAACGATTGGCTACAAACCATGACTCTACGAACCCTATAATCAATCTGAAGATATGGATATGTAGAAGAAACCGAATTGATTGCCTTGTAATGTAACAATAGGTATTTTCTATTGGAATCCTAGAATCGGATTAAAAGTATTTTAACCCCACGGCTTTATTAAACTGAGTTAACGCAAAAAGTGAAGATTTTGACTCGGTGTGACATCGGCTTAATGGAGCCTTAGGGTTAAAACTCTTTGTCGTGGACGATAAACAGTGCCCACGACCCCGCCGTAATACGTGTGAGGGCCGTCAGGTTTTAGTGGGTATTACGGTCACCTCCTGTGGCCGGCGAGTCCCACACTCTCTACACCATTGCACGCCCGGCGTAGAGGTGCCTAAATGCATTTCCTGACGTTTTTTTTAAAAAAAAGGGTTAAAACTCTTAAAAAGAACAAACGGATCAAGCTAATTTATTAGGTTCGCACGTAAAATCGATAATTTTTACGTAAACCGAATTAAACTTTGTTATAAATGGTAATTACTATAGCCGTAGCAATCCGTGATCGTGTAAACTATTCGACTTGTTCAGAAGTCAACTTTCAAAGTCACCTCCCGCTGTGATTGATTCACTAATTTGGTTAGATAACAATAAATCACTATGCAAATTAACACCGTTTTGATTTACGCTTATTATAGACATTTCTAACTAAAACTTGATTTCGATAGGCTTTTGATATTCGCTTTCGGTTTAGAATTTTCGTTTCCTTTATTAACTTAATCTTGGAGTTTTAAATTAAAATAGAAATCGACAGCCTTCCTTATATAGGCAAATTCCGAAAAGAAAACAAGTAATTAAGATATCTCATAGTTTAAAAAAAACGTATAGAGTGTAGCCATAACCCACAAACACCCACTAAGTAATTAACCCTTAAATGGACGATTTTTGTTACACGTTTTAAAAAATATATTTGTGTAATAGACATGTATTACTGTGTAGGAAATGTATGTATTACTGTTTAGTATGTTGTTTAAAAACAACATTGTCCATTTAAGGGGTTAAGTTTCTAATTTTACTAAAATAATAACACTAGAAATTTTTAGGACCACATAAAAAGTTTATTGGGACTAAAAACACTCGGCACGCATCCAGTGCAAATTGGGTTGGTGTCAAATGAGTCAACCGTGACTCGCTCGAATCAATTCAGCACAGTTTTTATTGGTCACCGCGACTCGCAACCTCATTCGAATAACCATTCGGGACATGTGCGAAATATCGTTTAATTATGCAACTGCTATTTATAGCGTAACGCAATAGCGTAAATGGTGAACTATCAAGTTTCGGGGTAATGTTACCTATTCTGTCATGCGTTATTTTAGGACACTACGTTATAGGAATTATTCAACGATTTTTATTATTAAACTAGCTGTTGTGCGCTACTTCGTCCGCGTGGAATTAAATAATATAGCCTATGTTACTCGGCGATAATGTAGCTTTCTAATGGTGAAAGAATTTTTGAGATCGGCCCAGTAGTTCTTGAGTTATTTCAATACAAACAAAAATACAATACATATATACTTCTCTCTTTATAATATTAGTATAGATAAAGAATTGAAACCGATACGACTTCAATACACAAAAAAAACTACTATCACAATGCAAGGTTGAACAAAACCTGCAAAATATATTATTTTTTTGAGAATACGGACCTTTTATATGGTCTAATAATGGTCTACCAAATTATCATCAAAAATCTTTAAAAATGTTACTCAAAATTACCAAATTGTAACAAAAATGGCGCATTATCGTTACCGCAAAAAATGTTACGCACGCAGACAGCACGTTCCGCTAGAGGTCACGCCTCTTCCCTCCTTTATCTGTCCGTCAGTCATTGTTAAAGTTAATTTATGGAGATCAGTAAAAAAACTGTTTTACTTACCTCAGATAATGTTTACTGGTTTGGAGGAGGATAAATAGAACTAGAAAAAAATAGTAAATACGAGGTAAAATTAACTAAATTAAACCCCTACGATTAGGATCCTTTAAGAAGCGAGCCTATCCCATAAATGCCGGCAACGCATTTGCGGTTCCTCGAGTGTTGCAAATGTCTATGGGCGTCGAAGATCACCTCGGTCATCCAACCGCTCATTTGCCCCCGTCTCTTATAAAAAAATGATATAATTCTGACGAAAGAAAACAATCCTGTGCAAGCATTCAAAAACAAAAAAATGACTAATACGATGTTAGAAAACTTGCTTCATGACAATAGAATATAAACATATTTGTGACCAGGTTAACAAATAAGTCACGGTGAAGTTAGGAATGTACCACAACTACCGCTACTACCTCACTTTCAATTCCTCGGTACCTAAAACAGATACATTCATAATTTTCTTTGGGTCAAGAAACCACCAGTATACTTAGACCTACCAATTCGTTATACTATACGATAAGTTTATATATTGTCGATAGTTGAGAGGTCTAGTCAATTTGGGTGAATGCTTACACGTCCCTTACAATATGGCGCCAATGTGTACGTGACAGTCGTAATGGCGGGAAACAATACGGTAGTCCGTTATGAATATTGAGAAGTGTAGGGATAGTAAAACGATGCCTCATTTTTCGACTCATGTATTATGAATTCACACATCGGAATGTTTAAACTATGTGACATACAAATATCTACAAGAAATTTAATAAAAACATGCGAGCAATCCAACTACATTTGTTATGTAAGAACAATTCGTGGACAACAGTTTGGTTCGTATTGTTCCTTCTATTTCTACTTGGTGTCTTCTGTAAACATGGACTATAAAATATTATTTTTTAACATTAAAAAGCGTAGATTTTCCTTATATTATTTCATATTATGTAAACAATATCTTATTTGTTTCCCCCACAGTAGCCTTAAAACCACAAACAATGTTCAAAGAATTTGTATTGTGGTTTCGGTCAATGACAAAGTCCGATGTATTCTGCATATCGTTAAATGTTATTTCTGTCAATTTGAAGTCGCTGACTCAAACTTAATTTGATAATTCCAAGACGAAGCCGGACTTGATATAATTCTTAGTATAATGAATCAATATGTGGCGAAACATTTTGTTTTAAGTACAGATGTACTTAATTGTTAAAACATAAACGCAGACCGAGTGCAAAGAAGACTTTTGAAAAGATTCAGTTACCTGCTTCAACAATTCAGAGTTAAATCTTGCCTTGGAAATAGAAACAAGCTTTATCTATGAGATGAGGAACAAACAAGTTATAGACAGAACATGTATGTAAAATGACAATCACTAATTAATTGAACGCAGTGACCGGCGTGACGCGACCGTGAATAAAGCCCGATAATCCACTCACCCTGATGAAGGACCCCAGACGGGTCTGAAACTAGTCGGTACCTACACCGAAAAAACGTGAGTTAAGCTGTGTTTTTAATTAATTAGTGTATAATGTCTCACGAAAGTTTTATTAAATTTATGACAATCACTTTTGTCAAAATATTTCGCAATGTCATTACACACGGAGTTCAGTAGCGTAATCTTCGAGAGTTCTTTAGTGCAATTACAAAGAATGCACCAACGTAACCAGATTACAGAAGCCTATAGTAGCGGCAACGAGCAACGATTACCGAGCTCTCTGGATTCTACGAAGCGTCTGCGCTTGCGCATGCGGTCTAGACACACGCTTACATTCACACAAATCACATCCTTATGACTAATTAATAAAGATCATTTTTGTTTAAGCTTATACCAGACATTGAACGCCCTCATTATCCTAGCATTTGAGTGATGTTGAGAAAAAACACGGTGATGTTGTCACTACTTTTATATAATTAAAGATTTACTCCTACGGCCCCGTGGCGGCGAGTTACGTAAATTGTGATTGTCGTGAAAAGTTAACGCTGGCTTGTAAGCCAACGAGCTACGTGTCGGCAATCAGACCGGGTCTACTTAAGTCTGAGTTATAAGCCATGTTGGAGGTCTGTTGTGCTGGCGTCAATCGTGCCCTGCAATTTAAGGCTCGTGCTAAAACTAAGCGGACGCTACAAGGACGTTTAAAATGTGTAGGTTTTAGTTTTTATTTTCAGCAGGATGTGTCGTAATTGTGTTACAAAAAAAGAAAATTGGTCATAACTTATATAATTATACCAACAAATGGGTTCATCTTCCGAGTAGTAAGTTTTTTTCGTCCTTATAACAACGGACCGTAATTTAAGGAAGCTGTTAGGAAAGATAAAAAAGTATAAGATACGAAACGTGGTGTAGAATTAAATAAATTATGTGTAGTTTTGTATCGTTCCTTACAAATGAGTTCTGAATGGCCGCAGAGAGGGCCCATTGATTACGGACTTTTGTATTCAGAATTTAAGAATAAGGAAAATGGTTCATTAATGATAAGTAATAATACGTTTAAATTAAGCTCTTACTTTGTTTTTTTTTTTTTATAATACAAAATTCCAGATGTGTTCCCTATTCTTAATCTACGGAGGAGGAGACGCACAGTAAGAGGATATAATACCTCTTCTTATGCGTACAACCCTCTGCAATTCACTTCTCATTGCCAACATTTCCTTATAAGTAAAATTTTAAGACCAGAAAGTGGACTAAAAATAAGCCTCCGACACCACACTCTTCAGGCATACACGGAATAGCTTCCATTTGACGCCTGTCTTCTGTGTGGTCGTGGCCAATTCGTGCGATAATGTTAAAGTGGGCTTTACCACTATTAAAAATGGTTGGTGGTTATTTTTCAAGTTCGATAGTAGGCAAAGTACACTTCCAAAAAGAACAGTAATCGAAAAAGACCAAATTTAATCTTAAATAGAATCTTTCACAAAGGGTATACCCGGGGGCTACAATTAGTCCACGCTTTACTCACTCAGCCAGCGTGGGGTGCAGGTCAAGGGTGCGGGGTCCAGGGTGCAGGGTACACGATAGAACGAAGATACGATCCCAAGCGATAGTGACGGGTGCTGGGGGCCCGCTGACCCCGGACGGACGGAGCGCCGAATCATTTTAGAAGGAACACGCAACTTTCGTTCAAGCTTCATTTGCTTGCCTCTCTTTGGATAAAGAGCCGTCAGATTTAATTATCTAATTTAAAGTAACTTTAATATTGAAAAGAAGAAACAATGATGAAGTAGGTAAATAATCATCGATATATTTAGCAAATAAACACAAAAAATGGTTACATAAATCCGTAGAAAGAGAATGATATAGAACTGGCTATAGCGTATACGGTTGAAGGAAGGAAGTAAATATGCCTTAGACTATGTCATACGTATGTTGCGTGTGCATCACTTTACGGTTTTAAGCCAATAATATCATGTCTTTTTTAATAAATAAGCCTTTGCCTGGGACGCTTGGAGCGCCACAATACTATAAGATACGTCACATTTTTTTGGGTCTTATTCCTGGACCCAAACAAACAAAATCGTATACGGAGAAAGGGACCAAAGATCTATGTCACTGTCTTTGTCACGTTACGTATATTTCGTATAAATCTGACTCAGTCGCTGTCAGTATGTCATATGTCATGTCTCATCTGCTTCTTTTAATCTATGCATAAATCCCAGTTGCATCAAGAGTTACAAATCATATTTACTAGCAAGTCGCCAGCTTCATTGTTAAATCTTTCCCACGATTTACCAAAATTTACGATTGTCAAAAACAAACATCTCGCACGGCGCATTTCACTCGCTATGTGGGTCGGCTGTTAAATGTTAATTTTTATACTTATGTGAAAGGGAACGGTTTTGACACGGTTGCTGGCTGCCGAGACATGCGACAGAGCCCTTACCTGTAAGAAAAAAAACAATTGTAAGTTTTTAAATAAAAAAATATTAGTATGCTAATTTGCTATAGCATTTTTTAGAATATATTGTATATAGATTGATATATAACTACAATTTGTAAATAATAAAACTTATTTTATCTATATCTGTACTTATAAAGAGAGATACTTTTTATTTTTGTAAGTATTGAAATAACTCAAAAACTACTGGTCCGATTTCAAAAATTCTTTCACCGTTAGAAAGCTACATTATCCCCGAGTAACATAGGCTATATTTATTAATTACACGCGGACGAAGTCGCGAACAACAGCTAATTAATCATAAAGCATGTTTGAATACATTGAGATATTACTATTATTTGTTAACAATAAAACTTATTTTAAAATTTTCACACATGTTATGTGAGCTGCATTTGTCATGCGTAATTTTTGCAAACAATGCAATAATATTTGCTTCTTTTTGTGGTCTGTGCGGTAAACGTCATTTGACTAACAATTAGGTTCGCTTGGACAACTACATGAGAGAAACGATCAAAAAGAACTTTATTATTAATTCAAATAACTTAATAACGTTTTAGTTAATAGTTTTAAAGATATACAACGTTCATAATAATTGTTTGCAAGAGATTTTTTTCTGACTTGGCAAATCTTACTTTACGACTCTGAGGTCAAACAATGTTATTTCTGCTAGCAGCGTTGACATTGTACATAACGATGATGTAATAAAAAAAACATAAACAGTACCCTGAATGTCATTGAACTGGAAAACCCACAAACACAATAATGAATAAACTATTGATATTAGCTTTAACCTAGTAACTACATTTTGTCATCTATAGTAATATTATACAGGGAGAAGCTTTGTATTTTTGTATGGATTGAAATAACTCAAAAACTACTGGGCCGATTTTAAAAATTCTTTCACCATTAGATAGCTACATTATCCCCGAGTAACATAGGCTATATTTATGAATTCCGCGCGGACAAAGTTGCTAACAACAAAAAGTATCATATAACCCTATAACTTTATTAGAGCGAGTTCAGCATAAAACGGAGGTTTTGCCTCGGTGTAAGGTCGTTGCGTGAAATAGGTCTATTGCAGCCATAGCTTAGAGATTTTGTTCCTTCTTAATTGTACACATCTTTTGAAGTGTTAGATGAAAACATTTAATATAAATGTGTATCCAAAAGTGTAATAAAACCTTAAAAACATTCTATAATGTTTAAAGAATGACCATACAAAAGAAGCATAATGACTGAATATTCGATAAAGAGGAACGATTAATTAGTTTCAAAAACGTTATCACGATCGTACTCTTTAGTATTAGCATATCGAGAAGGTAATCAAAGACAAGCCAAGTGCCAATTTGTCAAACGCGGCTACAATTTCAGTCTATGCAACTCACCAATAGTACAAATTGAAACGAATTTATAAAGCAATTTAACTCATAGTACCTTAGTTATAAAGGATATTATCGTATGATTAAAAAAACTGGGCGTACGGTTTTTGACCAGTGTAATGTTTGAACTGGATGTCGACTCAAAATGTTTTTTAACGCTGAGAGATGGTTTCAAATTAAGTGGTTTTATGAAATGTAAACATGCACATAAACAAACTAAGTTTATCAATAAATTCAATTCGTCTATCTCTATTAAAACTAATTCAAGCTTAAGCAGGCTACAAACGATCAGGGGGGTTATCCAAAGTATCTTTCGATTGGCAATACCGCTGATGGAAACGACAAAAATGTATGAAACTGACAGTGACATTTGATAAGTCATATGTGGTGTCATATTCGGTAATCCCCCTGTGTCTACGCAGTTACAGTTAAAAGTGGAGTACATCCGTCAATTTTAACTGCAAATTCGAACTGTACAGTTTTCAGTTTTGCTTACACGTTAGTTTTGAACGTCTGTAGCCAGTTTTAACATTGGCAGCTTTAAGTGTAGCACAATGAACGCGAAATATTCAGTGGCCGCTCGCATTACATCGGGTCCACTCATAAAACATTTACATCTCGAGATCTAATCATTTGATCTTGGAATAAAAAAATCTCGCGCCGGCATCCGCGTACGGCGTACGTGAGCTCACTTACACATGTCACTTCCAATTATACGAATATCTATAGGAACACGTCTATGACATTTAGATTTAAAGCTAAGTGCAAGGCGCGAAAAAATATATTTGTATACTACTTTTTTCTAGTCTTACTTTAACACTACAAGGACAGTACGCCGGTTATAATGTGTTAGATTGTCTTAGGAAATTAAAAATGGTGTTAACCAATTTCTGAATTATCTATACAAAATAAATTGGGTGGCAATTCTTTGACAGTCACCCCACGGCTTCATTGGACCGAGTTCGCGCAAAAAGTGGATATTTTGCTTCCTCGCAAGGCGATTTTTTGCGTGACATCTCTCTAATAAAGCCTTAGTTACAACTCTACACTGCTTCCCTATTTTAGCGACGAAATTAAATTATTTAAAGTGACATTTCAAATACACGCATGACCTTGTTATTGTGCCGTGACCTTACAGATTATTGACCTCATTTTTCAACAATAATTCAAATATACGAACGCTTAATATAATCCTTGTTCACGCTTAAATAGCTCTCATTAGATTGTTGTATTGAAACTCAGTGACCTAGTAAACAAAACGTTTGTTTGTTTAACCCTAACCTAAAAGGATTTAAAACAAAAACTATTGCATGCAGATGTAAAAAAACTTTAAAATATAAAGCTCTATCGTGTCAAGAACATTAACATCTCCCTGCCCTTATAGACTCTATGTCAAGATTTGTTTTTTATCTTGTTTTTTAAGCGGTAAAAACACTGAGACAGGGACAGGAGTCTAAAGTTTATAAGATTAGTTGTTCCTATTAAACCTTTTCTTTTTATATTATAAAGTGGCAAACGAGCAAGAAGCGACCTGCATTCGCTGAAATAGCGGCGAAGCGACCGAGGTCCATAGACATCTATTGCAATTGCAATTGCAGATGCGTTGCCTACCCTTAATCTTTTGAGGAGACCCATAGCAAATGGATAATTCCTTCTCCTATGCACCCCCCCTTCTTGGTTAGTTTTGACAAGAAAGGTCCCTTGAAAAAGGTAATATAAGTAGTATTACCGATATAATATCGATATCTACCAATACCCCCGGAGTTCAGCAATCTAATGAAACCAAACCTTTACTGATGGGTTATCCGTTCAAGACATATTACTCTTACGAACGAATTCGTGATTCGTGCTTCAGATAGTATCATGTGTCAAAATATATTTTAAAATATAGATATTTAACTTATACTGTACGTTACATAACTTTATAGTCATTATAATAAGACCCTGATTTAGTACGAGTATTAATTAACTAGTAGTAATTTTTATTTTCTTAAATATATTATTTTTTGTATGTATTGAAATAACTCAAGAACTACTAGGCAGATTTTAAAAATTCTTTCACCGTTAGAAAGCTAAATTATCACCGAGTAAAATAGGCTATTTTATGCGGACGAAGTCGCGATTAACAGCTAGTTATTGATAAACAAATATACCGGCGCACGAGTCGTTAGCAGCGTTCCTCATCAACTAAGCGACTGTTTAAGTACCTAATTAAAACTCTAGGAAAGAGGTTATAAGATAAACATTATTCTAATGAAACAAACGATTTAAGATCAATGAGACGAAAATAAATTCAGATTAACACAGAATAATTGACACGAATAAACGACTTCCGATTCACACTTACAAAAACTTCTATCGAGAAAAAAACTTAGGTAATTACATACATTAGTAGCGAGTTAGTTGTCGCACCTGACGGCCTCTGGTGGTAACACCATTCACTAATCCTCGACAGGGCCACCGACCGGCCCAATTCGGACCATCCGATGTATGCAAATTTATAATCATCCGGTTGACAAGTGGGCCGCGGGGCGGAGACGTAGGCAGCTTAAGTCCGCTATTTTGTCATGCTCAACCGGTCAATTATCGCAATAGCTTTTAAGCTATATTATGTTATCTAATTATCATTTAATAGCATATTTATGTTATGCTTATATAAGTTTGTATATTTGCTTGGAAATGAAAGTAAGTGTAGTGTATTTCGACCCATGATGGTATAATGGGTTCGTAATTTCCAAATGCTCCGAACAACGCCATGTTCTCGCCCGAGATGCGGGCGACCCTGCAGCTGCGAGAAGCAGGATGCGTTCGCGCACAGTATAATTTAACTTAATAATTTTGCCTCTATAAATATTTAATTCGTAACATTCGTCCATCGAGTCTCAAGAAAAATACACTTAATTTTTGGAGCGAGCAGATTGAAGAAATTATCGCGACATCTCTTCAACGGCGGGCGACGAAGATTTCACATAAGGTCGAGCGGTCGCGGATGCGTACGCGCAATGTAATTTACCTCTGTATTTCTCAAAATAAATCGTGTTTGGTCTTAAAAGCCAAGTCTTTCCAACTCCAAAACTAATACCTATTTATTCCGTAACCAATATATCTAAAGATCAGATCCGATTCTGATCTTGTAATTGCAACAAAAGAAATACTATATTTTCAGATAACACGTCATAATATATGCTGTAATCCTGCCAAGTAACACGTGCAGAACATGCAAATTTTAAAGCATAATTAAATTGCAGTTCTATTAATTTATGGTCATCGTATGATATTATATGCAACTCAGGTAACTAATTAATGCACACTCCGACACGACAGGTGTGGTGTGGCTCATTCAATATGGAGTAAAAGACAGTAAAATAAAAAAAAGACATAACAAAAGCATACAGACGAATTGAGAATCCTCTACTTTAAGATATCGGTTAAAAAAGGACGTAGTATAAGCAACGAGTTTAAAGTTATCTCCAGGGGGGTTACCCAGAGTAAGAGTGAGACAATGACTTATCGAATGTCATTTTATACTTCTTTGTCGATTCCATCAGCGATATCGCCAATCGAAAGATATTTTGGGTATGGACACAGATATAAAATCTTGGAAGAACACACAGGCTACTTATTAAGCATGTTTTAATTACGGGCGGATGGAGTCGCAAAAGACAGCTAGTGAAAAATAAAGGAGGCTTTTAAATTATAGAATAAAGAGCTCTATATCGTAAAATAACCTAGTTACACTAGCTACCGTTTTGTAGCACTTATTTATTCTAGTTATAAACTCGCCTAGACAGCCTATTTTTTTGCACATGCATTACATTAAATTTAATATAAGATGTACGGTCGGCATTATCAATTAAAACCGCTTTAATTGTAAAAATATTTGCATAAAATGTACATAAACCTTAAATTAAATCAAACGATTGCCGTCATGGTTACTCAAAATTACTTACAAAAATTACTAGTTCTCAGTTTGACCCATGATGGACTCCATTTTCCGCAACTCCACGACTAGTGCATAGTTTGTGTGACTTCACACTTATCTTTGAATTTCTTCGCCGATATGTGCAGACATCACGATGTTTTCCTTCTCCGTAAGAGCGTCGGGTAAATATGTACATATGAAAATCGAAAAACACATTGGTACATAGCGGGATTCGAACTCGGAACGTGCAGTTTACAAGTCAATAGTTAAACCCCTGAGCCACTGACTTACTAATGGCAGCAATAGTGTGGATGTCATGCAGTTACTAAATCTCGAATAAAATTACTTATTGCCATATTAGAATAACTGCGTAGGAAGGTAACCGTTAAGGCAAAATTACATCAAAATATTTTTTCATTCTTTTTAAATATAGATAAATGTAGATTTTATTAAGGTCGTCATACTAAACTATTTTTATTATCCATATCTATACAGTATACCAAAATTATATTCGTATATCATAGACAAATTGCTTAGATGTCAAATATTTATAAGAATATTATAGTTAACACATCCAGTGCTACTCACTTTGCAAGTCGGTAAAAGCGTTGTGACATGGTAAGTGTTAAATTCCTTAATTAATCGGATTCCGCAATGATTTAGTATTATGTTAAAATTTAGGAGAAAATCGATTCCATGACCTGAATATTCCGTAACCTAAATAGCTATGTTATTGACGTTTTTATCTTAATAAAGCCTATTCATTTATATTTATAAAAACATTGCTAAATTAATAGGAAATACTGCTAAGTTAATTAGCATTGATACATCCTGTTACACTTGGCGCCTTCCTTTCATGTCGTCAATATCAAATATGGCCATCAAAAATTTACCGCAATTAAACAGTTATGACAAACGTCATCGACTTTAGTTGAAAAATATAGTGCGACAAACTCATTTGGCTCAATAAGAGAGGAGTTATCGTTATTCTATCAAAACGTATACAATATTGAATACTATCTTAGCATAGATCTTTGGTCCTTGCTGGTGATGTATCATATGGGATTGTGGCGCTCCAAGCGGATTTTGAGTGAACTAAGGCGAAAAGAGATGATATTATCGGTTGAAACCCGTATGTGGCATTTTTATCCCTCTATCGTATACGCTATACCACTTCTAAATTTATCTCTTTCTACGTTTTTTAGCACGGGAAATGACACGCAAGGTGACAAGCTACACTTTGAGAAAGATCTTGAGACTAGTGTCTTATCCACCGGGTCAGAAAACTTTGTCAATCTATAGCCCCCGCTGGCTCGCCGCATCGTCAGTCGCTTCATAATGTCACCTTTTTATACAATTGCCTTGTAATTCAATTCGACAATCAGACACGTACACCCTGTGATTTAATTTTAAAATTATTAAATGAATACCTGTTCTCTGACCTACTGATTTTTTCCATACATAAACTTATTGCAACACTTTTCGTCTGCACTTCGTAATTTCTACAAATAAGGTTTGATTATAAGAAAAAATCAATACCAAATAAGAGAACATGGTGCGATGTGAACAATAACCATTGATTTAAGCAACTCTACCGCTTGCCGATTTAAATGTACCTTTAGTGACTTTCTCAAAAATAACCCTTATGATTCAAGTAGCACCGATTTTCACCAAATATAAATATTAGGTAGGCTTTTGCCTCATTTCTTTTGCCATTTTTAACCGAATTCCAAAAGAAGGAGATTCTCATTTCGTCTGAATGTTGTTTTTTAATTTGTAAAAATAATGCGTTTAAAATGTTGATTAAACTATTCAATAATAAAGCGTAACAAATTCATAATTAAAAGCAAATATTGAATATAAATGTAAATTTATATGACTCAAAGCGTCTCCCACGCATACAAATTGACACAGAATGCGAAACTATTAGAAGAATACCTAGAAAACTGGGTTTTTAATCACTTTTACCTCTTTACTTAATTATCTGAATGAATTTAGGATGTTTTACAATTGTTTAAGTCATAATTTAAAGATGCTTTTGCTTATTAGAATATTACGAGAAAATTAACAAGGACACATTCAGAATCATGAAGTTTTTCTGCCCACTGCTGGACATACGTCTCCAACGAATTTCACAGATGGGACAATTTGGTAAGAATTCATTTTTACAGTAAAAAGACCTCTAGAAATATAACTAATGGTGCACGTGCAGTTAATTAAGAATTAAGAACACTTAAGTTATTTAAACTTTCGTGACACATCTTTATGAACTAAAATTAAGTCCTACTCATCTTTGAGGAAGAGCCCCCGAGGGTTCGAAACTAGTCGGTACCGTCACCGAAGCAACGCGTGAGTGTTTAGCTACTTAATTTTAGTTTAATTAAAACATTATCAAGCGTAAATTATCTGTCTTCCAAATAAGTAATTCTCCTCAATGGATGTCAAGTGAAACTGTTGATATCCTTCAATTGAAGGTGAACATTGTGGAAACCGTTCTCTCATTAAAGGAGTTTCTCATTACGAGATAACCAATGCATCCTAATACGGCAACTGAAATAATATGTACACACAATATAACAGAAGTAATTATTTTAATAATTAATTAATCTCGTTTATAACTGCATGACACCACGCGGAAGAAAAAAGATATTGACACCTCAATAGACGAAATAGGTGTTTAAACTAAGAGCTAAAGCCGGCTATAAAAGCTCAGTTTTAACTGTACAGTTCGACTGCGCAGTTAAAACGAAAGTGCGAAGGCGAAACTGAGACCTGTACAGTAAAAACTGGATGTTTGCAGCCGGCTAAAAGATCACTATGGGAAATATAAATCTGCTTAACACAATAAATTGAGTTAATTCTTAACATTAGGCAATCATAACACATTTTATGTATTGTATTATAAACAGGAATGATTTGTATTTTTGTATGTATTGAAATAACTCAAGAACTACAGGGCCTATTTTAGAAAATATTTCATTGTTAGAAAACTACATTATTTTCCACGAGTAATATATGTTATATTTTTAATTCCACACGGACGAAGTCGCAAACAACTAGTAGTTTGATACAAAAGTTTAGATGATATCAATTTTTAACCATAACAATTTCTCCTTATTCCATGTTGTGTGAGATTAACTGTACAATATAAAATCATTAATAAAAATGCACCAAAAATATGGAAGTGGAAGCAAATTAAAATAATTATACGCACTTGTCGAAACTTCAGTTATGACACCATGTAATTATTCATGACATTGATAATGTAAATTGAATAATTCTTGTTCGGACATCGTACTCGAGGAAACGACCCCAATATTGCTGTACCAAAGACATGATACACCAATAGACTGGACGTTATAAGAAGTGTAAACCAATTCATTAATTAATTCAAGGAACAATAAGCTCATAATTTGTTAGTAACAACTTAATATCTTTTAAAGTCACAATTTTTAAAAAAATAAGCTATCAGATTTCATAATCCACTTCGACACTAGCAGAGAGCGTTAATTATGTTTAAAATATTTAATGTTAAATGTTGATATTGTCCGCTCTATAACTATTCATATTTGAATATCTTTGAAAGGTACAAATATCTGTCATAACCTCAACGCTAACCAAGGTCACTATCAATTATTCAAAGTTAATGTGCATGAAATATTTTGACAATCCGATAATTCTAAGGTCATTCGTTGAGAGTTAAATGTATTAAAATATCAATAAATATTAAAGTATCATAACTCTATTTTAAATAGAAAATTTACCACATTTCTGAAGTTAATGTTGCGGAAGAAATTTAAAACTTATTTTGGTCACAATTTCCTTAATTTTGTGTAGTAAGATGTCTAATGGAATTCCGTAATCTCTAGATGTCGTGTATTGCCTATGGTCTGTGTTGTCTTTGGGTGTTGAGCATCACGCCATATGACAGGGTCACAGACGTGACTTCGTACAAGATGCCGTGCGGTGTTTGATACGATTATATACGTGTTAGGAGAAGGGGCAAACGAGCAGCGAATCAACTTAATTAATTGGTCCAACGCCCATGGACATCTGCAAAGCCAGAGGAATCACAGATGTGTTGCTGGCATTTGAGGGAGGGCTACGCTTTTTTCTTGAAATAGAAGTTTCTTCCCTTAAGTCGTAGTGATAATTGAGCCATAATATAGCCCAATGACTAGAACGTTACAATACCAATCCTTTTTATATAACGGGCGTAAGTCTGTTATACGGTAAATGGAACATTGTAATGTCGTAAAGCACAGGTACCGCGCAGGTACCACGCAGGTGAAACCACGTACGACCGCGTGGGAGTTACATCAAATCTTCACCGTTAAGGTCAATGTTGACTCGTCTTTACAACATTCAGTAAAATGTTAAAGACTCTAGAATTAAATGTATTGCAAAGTAAGTAAACACATCATTTATTTAAACTTATAAATATAATAAAATTTGGTTCTTTTTTATATAAAAATGGTCACCTAATTAATTGTTCCGACACCCATGTACATGCGGAACCCCACAACCGTAAGATATGTCCCGCTTCTAAAATCAAATGTCCTACACAAACTAGAATATCGTTAGAATATTTAGTTTTAGAATACTTAATTATAACGGGACTCTTAATAACATATTAAATTCAATAACTTATTTATAATAATTACATATTTCTCACGAACGCATAATATTGTCATAATCTGAAAGGCATAACGCAAAACGTCCAACTATTGGCTGTAAGAGTTGCGGTACTGTTGAAACTTGCAATCCTATTAAACGTCTAAGCGGTGAATTGATATACGTAGTAATCATCGTACAGCCGGTAAAAGCGATGATAAATCTGTCGTATAAAATGTAATGGCGACTCCGTTAACTCTTGTTCGCACCAGGATAGTATTTTAGTCGAGTAGCAAGTAGCATTTATCCGATCAAAGGATTTACTACTGTTCGGACTCGTTTAAGCCTAAACCTACGCACAAGGGTAGTAATTTAGTAACTAAACGTGTCCGAACAGCAACATTTTAATTGAATAGATTAGTAAATCCTTTGTTCGTATTCTTGCTACTTGCTACTCGACTAAAATACTATCCTAGTGCGTACAAGGCGTTAGGCGCAAGGGAATAGCCGCGCGAAAACCGTAAACCCAGCGTGCAACGCTACGGGCGGTGGAGTTTACCAAAACTTAGAGAATCATAAAATTCTTTTATTATAATCACAATAGTTCTAATGATCAATTTTACGGTTCTAATCGTCGTTTTATTTTGACATTTGAAGTTACCCATGACGATTTGTTAAATAGTTAAATCGTGTAAATTATATACCATGAATAAATTAGGGAAAATTATAAAGATCCAAACATAGATAAGCGAGACCTGGATAATCAAGAAACCTCTATAAGCGAGACAGGTATTACAGTTCGATTGCATGATTTTAAACATGTTCAAGAAAATATATAATTTAACATAACCGAATAGAAAGTAAAGATAGAAGAAATATCAACAAAATTGACCTAATTAAAAATTAATGCTTTTTTTGGCATGTCTGTTTTCCTAGTATTTCAATCCGTTGTTCTTTGTGGGTTAGCAGTATAAACAAATCACAATAGGCAGTGTTGTGCGGACGCGATGTTTAATGCATCAGTTAACGCGTGCCCGTTAACACGATTAGCGTTACTGTTGCGTCAGCGACTGTAACCACAAATCTATGGATTTATCGGAATAAGTCTTGTCCTTCGTAGTAGCTACGCGATTTTATACTATAGCCCCCTTATTCCGAAAAAATGTATAAAGAAGTGCGATTACCGAGGACCAATAAGTCGTCGATTATACGATACTGGAGGATATTCAGAACTAAATAATATATCGCAGTCCCTTGGATTCTCGCTTATAGAGGTTCGACTGTATTTACATTTTTTTTAAAAGTTTCGGATTAACTTCAGAAAGCGAAGTGAACACTTTGCCAATCTGCGGTGATAATATTTTAAAATATTTTCATGATAGTGTCGCTCATTACGACTAATTAGAAATCAATTTTATAGGAAGGTTAGTCAAGAATTTTAGTCCACTATCCCTTCCTATTCTTTTCTTCTAAGGAAATGATGGGAGGGGGAAGTGGATTGGCGTTGGAGGGGACGCATAGGAAGAGGTATTATCCTCCTGTGCGCCTCCTCCGTATATTAAGGGTAGGCAACGCATCGGCAATTGTCCATGGGTAGCGGTCGCTTCGCTTTTTCAGCGAAGCAAGGTGACCGCTTGCTCGTTTGCCACTTTGTAATATAAAAAATAGACAAAACTTCCTAATAAATTGTTGCATTAGCCCACCCAGACATTTGTCTATCATCATTTTATACCAAAGCAATATAAAGTTGTAAAACACTACTAAACAATAATAAAGGCCATCCCACACAGATTCACGAGAAACAATGTCTTGTAATCATCTCAAACTACTGTTGCCTACATTCAAATGCAATACTAATAAAATGAAATTGTCATTTCCCGAACCGTTGTTCGACAAATCTGTTGTGTAAACAATTCCAAATCACTTCAATATAACTGAGTTTTCTCTATCGGAAACTTGTATAACATTATATTGCAACTAGCTGTTGTGCGCGACTTCGTCTACGTGGATTTTAATAATAATATAGCCTAGTTACTCGGGGATAATGTAGCTTTGTAATGGTGAAAGAATTTTTGAAATCGGTCCAGTAGTTCTTGAGTTATTTCAATACAAACAAAAATACAAATTTTCTCTCTTTATAATATTATATTACAATAGAGACAAAAATATGTAAAACTAAAAATAAAAAATCGTGCAACGGAGCCGCATGATACGGCTATTAAAATTAAAAATGATAATATTAATATAACATCGATGTAACATTACTTTTACGTCAGTCAATGCTTAAAATTGCTCAACACGCAAATGATTCGCTACAGACTTCGAATCCTATATTCACAGCAATAGACACCTTCGACGACTCAGCTAATAGAAAACGCCGATAATTATTATGTACGGCAAGTGAGATGAGCGGAACTTGCTTTAAGGCGACATTACTTCGATCGTCACATAATAGGTTATGACGGCGCCGTCGAGCTATTGAAAGATTTCCTGTCCCATTGAAAAGCTTTTCAATGCTTACAGTCACGATCTTTCACATCAATAGGTGTTTGACTACGTGTCTGATAAGGTTGAGTACCATTTTAAGACCTTAAACTATTGTACATAACCTCTAATACGTCAACTGAACAGGACCAATTTCGTATAGCGTTGCTAAGAGAACCCAATATAGTTGCGCGAAAAGAAAATATCAAAATTATAAAGAAGCTTATTCATGAGTCATGACCAAAATAGGCATTGTGTCATCTGCCAACTTTGATGACCCGTCACGTACGTAGGGTGAGCGAGGCCACCGCGGTACCATCGCGGTGTGCTTGCGCCGTTAATTGCGCGCACGTACAGACCCGGCCCAGGATAACGGTCGCCATTGTCTTCCCGTTTTCATTTATGTTTTGATATGTTGATGCTTCCAGATTATATAGAACGAATTATTATTATTAATAATATTATTATTGCAATTTTCTAAATGTTACAACCCTAATTCAGACTTTCGAATTAGTTCTCTAAACCTAGGGTTGCCAATATTATTGTCAGCAATGTAAAAGTGACGTTTTTTTCACTATCAAACACTTGAGTTGGTATTTTTTATAATTTACCATCACACAAATACATTAAATAATAATAACAAAAAGGTATAAACATCCCTAGGGTTGTACAATTATGGTGAACGAGTAAAACTTGTCTCCAACAGGTTAGATCCTCGGCCATAAATTCATGTTGTAAAGGCGTACGAAGCCACGTCCGGGAGTCAGCAGTACGTAGTTTTAGCCACAATAAATGACAACGGGAAATTATTATATTTATGTAGTACTTTAGTTAATTTTAAAACTAAATAGCTACGTTAATTTTATGATTATAGCCAACGATTTTCTTTTTAAAACGTCGATTAAAAATGTGATTTGATTTTACGTTTATTATCGTCTTTTCGCTTGCGTAATTTTATGTCGGGATAATTTATATAATGAAAAGACACCTTAGAAATTACATTTAACATCCTTCCTTTTGTATGTAATTCATTAATGAAGATATACCAAAAAAAAAACCTTTAGTTAATACCGCCGATAAACAAAAACAAAGCGGACACATCCGCAGTATTGCACGGCCACCATATTTGGTGCTACAAGACTACAGACATGAATGCATGTCGTCGTTTGTAATACAAAGTGATCGCGCGTGGGCAACCGATGATCCCAGGATACACAGGACAGACGAACAAGTGCCCGCTACAGAATTACAGACCGGTTGTTTATCATATATATTGAATCCATTGACGACTTATCGATGCGCATGTAACTCGTAAGCATGATTAGAAATTGCACATGATTTTGTTTCTTATATTTCAAATTAAATGCGAAACATTTTGATGAAACATTTCACAGTTAAATAAGGCGTATTTAGGTCAGAATAGTCACAGATAAAGCACCCTTGTGCTATTGCAAATTAAAACTGTTTTGGTTAATTTTACAAGTTGGAGAAAAATACTTCAACAGAATATTAAAATGGAATCTTATACCATCAAAATCTGTGATAACATATAAAACACTAGACTAATAGTGAACGGTAGACGTTACCCGATTTCCCAATGACGAGGCAAAAACTATACCTTGTACAGACAGACGGGGAACTTCATAATACAATATTATCTAACGTAACATTACATCTGCAATACAAGCCACAAAGTCAGGAAATAGCAATTAACACTTACGTAAACCGCAAATTGTATTGTGAGAAACTTTGTAAAGTTCTATTATGCATTTAAATATAAAAAGACAAGTTTTTTTCTGTGATTCCATTCGAAATATTAAAATAATAATAGCTTATGTATCTTCCAAACTGTGTTCTATATCCGTGCCAAATTTGTTCACCCGAGAGAGAGAGAGAGAGAGAAAGAGAGAGAGTGAGAGAGAGAGAGAGAGAAGAGAGTGAGAGCTTCTGGAGATACGCTCAAACAAACATCCTCAAACTAACCATCAAATTTTTTACATTTATTATGTTAGTAAGATTGTAAAATAAAAGAGCGGGAACAATGATAGAGCCCGCTTTAACATCTTCACACGAATTATCCAGCTCCCTCGATGAAATACCACAACCACACAGAAGACAGGCGTCAAATGGAAGTTATTCCGTGTTTCGTTTGACGAGTGTGGTGCCGGAGGCCTAATTTTAGTCCACTTCCCCTTCCCATTATTTCCTTATAATCCTCTGGCTGTGCGTCTCCTCTTCCGTAGTTTAAGGGTAGACAACGCATCTGCAATTGCAGATGTCTATGGGCAATACTGGCTTCGGATTTTTCAGCGTATCCTGGTGGCCACTTGGTCGTTTGCCACTTTGTATGATAAAAAAAAGATGTTAACCCTTAAATGCATGATTTTTCTTTTTAAATACAATAAATTGAAACCGGTGGATAACTAAACATAGATTATGTGAAAAATAAAGATTGTTTTGTTTTCTAAAATGTATATTACGTAAAGAAGAAAACACTGATGTGATGATGATGATGATATAGCCAGGGTTCATCTACGAGTGAATATATTTAAATGGGTAAGTACACAAGGAGTAAGGACGATGTAAGGGTATACTGATGTACATATACATCGTCATGCATTTAAGGGTTAAATCTATACTTATCTTCGTTTTACATCGATATTGTATATGTTTTTTTATTAAATAACATGAATAAAACACATTTGATCGCTTGTTTTCTATGTATATTCATATCCAAGATATACGCGTTGTATAAATTATCTTAGATCAAAAGAATAAGACTTACCGCCATGTTTCTTTCCAAATGGACAGGACGCAAAGTAATTGAAAGTGAAGAAAAAGCGACTTATCTCATTCTACAAGTTAATGACTTCAAGTTCTTTGAAACTGCACAATAAGTCTGCTTACCGTGGTGTAGGAAACTATAAAATTAACATGCATATCAAAAAAATATTCAAAAAATTGATAGTTTACTCAAATCGCTAATGAGATATCATAATTAGGAACGAGGTTTTCATTTCTCCTAAGTTTGCATTGTTGACAAACCTCCATATAAATGGTATAATTAATTACAAACAAATAAAAAAAAATCTTTGGAACAATATACATTAGCGTGTAAAATTCCATTATATTAAACTTTGTAACCGTAATATAAAAATTTCCTCAACTACAGGGTGTAAAAAAACCCGACAAAACAAGTTTCTGTCTTCGGTCTCCGGTCTCATCATACGGAGTGATTTGTCTGCACGCGTGCGCAGTAATTACTCGCACGACAGAGATGGATGCCCGCTAATGATGGCCCGAGGATACGCCGCGCAAACCTCCACACTTCTTGTAACAAAGCGGATCTTCTTTGAAATTTAGTAAAAAGTAACGTCCTGTACATGAAGTTAACCTTTATGTTACCATGTAGGATAAAAAAATAACAACCTATGTGTACTCTATGTGTATACTAACATGGACTCCACGACCCAATCAGGAGACCGAGGAACACCGTGTGTTTTAGTGGGCAGTCCGACCTGAGTTCATAGGCCGGGAGCCCCACACGAGGCCGTCCCTGCTGTCCTCACACGGACGGCGAAGTGAATCAAACAATTTCTCGCATCAACACAAACATACAACTGTCAATTACGTTTTTTATTATAATACAAAGTAGTAAACGAGCAATTGGCCACCAGGATTCGTTGAAACATCCGAAGCGACCCCTGCCCATAGACATCTGCTATTCCAAATGCGACGCCTACCCTTAATTTACGGAGGAGACGCACAGCAAGAGGATAATGTTACGACTGCTTTCTCGTCACTATTTCAAAAATGTATATACAATTCAATTTAAATATCATATTAATAAATCTATAGATTGTATAACATAAATAATAGTCTGTCTGTATGCATACAATAGTCGTAATGGTTGACTACGATTGCGACATTGCCATTTGTTAAATAATGAACTCTTAACATTAACAAATCATTCTAAGTAAAGTAAATTATAATAAATGATGGACAATGTTAATCTTATGACAAGCACCTATGACCTACTCGTTACAAAGTTCCTCTTTATTAAGTTTGTATTTTTCTATATATAGTCTTCCATAACAAGAAACCTCTATAAGCAAGACATTCTATGATCCCGTCG
Organism: Papilio dardanus tibullus; assembly: GCA_013186455.1. Taxonomy (NCBI): domain Eukaryota; kingdom Metazoa; phylum Arthropoda; class Insecta; order Lepidoptera; family Papilionidae; genus Papilio; species Papilio dardanus. Next base: position 159,520 of record QDHC01007103.1, read on the forward strand.
AGCTACCCCCGTGTTCGAGAAACTCTGATTAGAGAGAACCTCTATAAGCGATACAAATATCGTGGTCTTTTAGACTCTTGCAATTATAAAAATACACGTCAGATACAATCAACATAAACGCAACATAAGTAAATTATGTGAAAGTGTAATTTACCAATTATTTAAAGAATCCGCGACAATAACATCTGATGTACGAAGCCGCAACAATTAGCGCATGCTAATTTTTTCTGCCAACATTTAATTTCACACTCTGAATGTTTCAAATTGCGTCGTAAGTTGAGAGCGGTAGCGGTTTATATTTTACTAGCTGTTGCTCGCGACTTCATCCCAATAGAATTAAATAACGTAACTTTCTAATGGTGAAAGAATTTTTGAAATCGGCCATACAGTTCTCGAGTTATTTCAATACATACAAAATTACAAAAAATCAAAAATAGAAAGTTTCTCTCTTTATATATTAGTATAGATAACTATTTTTTTAATTTACTTTTACTTTGAAGGACTAACCTACAAAGATTTAAGAAAATGTTTACCATTACACCGCGTGGGAAGATATAAGTCGGGTGGCCACAAATTTGTGTCATTAAGGAATAAATTATCAACTAAAAAAATCCCAATAGGGTATCGACGATGAGTATTTTTTTATTTTACACTGTAATTAGAAGTGAATTACAAATGCTAAACATACCATATAGGTTACTAGTCCAAGCTGGAATTTAGAAGTAAACAAAGTGTGTACGGGGGGGTTACTCAAAGAACTTTTCGATTGACGATATCGCTGATAGCATCGACAAGAATGTATGAAACTGACTATGAACTTCGATAAGTCATGTGCTTGTCACGTGTGAGATATCATTGTCAATTCTATACATTTATGATGTTCGCAATCGAATCGCTTTGTAACTCAAGTACTTTGAGCAACTCCCCCCCCCCCGCTAGATTACCCAACCGCTTTCAGCGTATGACTTGCGCCACATCACAAGCGACGCGAGTACAGCGCCACGGTCTGATACTTCTGTCTCCAGCTTCGAGTTTCACGCAAACACTTTCTGTTAGTAGTTTTGTGTTTCATGTACTGCGCTTGTGGCCGTCCACGTTCAACAAATAGAAAGCACAGATAAAACTTGTGTGTACAAAACATGCATCTTTATAAAAAAAAAACAAACTGAACTATTTGATACCGTGGATGAAAATATTAATATGGTGGACTTTGTTTAAAGCAAGTTTCGATTTGCTAGTAGAGTATTATTTATTGCATATAAAATCCGGTCTGCATAAAACATGCAGTGTAAATAATTTCCTTGTCGGTGTACGATCTGCCCTATTTCATTTCCCAGCTGTCATCGGTGTCGCCAGTGCGCAGGCGCACAATTAAGCGGGCAACACCGGCCAATCAAACCAGTTACCTTATCTATGGTACATTTAAATCAATAGTCTGGCAACTTTGTATCGGTCTTCGTGTTTGTTCAACAATTTTATGAAGCAATATGCTATCGTCTTCACAAATTGCAATTTATAGTTTGCTTTATAGTATTATGAAGATAACGAAGCGATATGGTTCAAGTCATTCAACTTGGTAGTGTGAGAAATACAAGAAATCCGTTAGTTAGGCATTTAACATCTTTAAACAATGTTTAGGGTCTTTTGCATGCTTCGATTGCAAAGAGGTTGGTTATATTATGACCAAATTGACAGATATTGGCTCAATAATCTGTGACTGGCTCTTTTGTTGACCACACAATATAATATTAGAGGTTATTTTATGTTTAGATGTAAAAAAATGTATTTAAAAAACAAAATAAGAATTGATCTACGAACTAACCTAACTTCGTAAATAAAAACGGTTTCATATTCGTTATAACATAAGGAAATTAACCTGTTTACTATAGTCGCAAAAGTAATAGACAATATTTTGATATTTGTTTCAAAGACCCTGCATCCGGCGTTAATTGGATTGAACGTTGCCTACAAATAACGGCCAGTTTCCTCAATATTAAGTAATGGTCTAATATTTCCGCAAGCTTATCGATCAAGGTTTTAATTTGTATTTATATATACAGTCTGGATAAGCGAGAACTGGATTAGTGATAAACCTCTATAAGAGAACCTTACGGTATGTTCCGTAGGGACAGTTTCCATAAGTGAGAAACTCTGATAGAATTCTCTTTAAGCGAGAAAAATATTACGGTCGCTTGGACTTTCGCTTATGCAGACTGTATTTTTTTTTTAATTTCTTGTAGTGATATTTTGATTAAAAATATACTAGACCAGATGTTTGTGACCATATATTCATTAAAGTACTTTTATAGCAAATGCAAAATAACAAGGTAAATATAACTTCAATACTATAATACATTATGAATGTTCAACATAAGGAATATGTGCATTTAAATGCGTTATAACTTTTATAAAATCGTAAGAACATCGACATTCGATCAGGAACAAATCGATTTTCTAGCCGTCAATCGATTGCGAATGATTTATACCAGGGCTTTCCAAACTTATTAGTAGTGTGACGCTCTTAGGACTTTGCTATTTTTACGATGCCCCTCAACACAGACCTCAAAAATACATACCAATTTTAGTATCAATCTACTAACAGGTTATAAAAAAACGCTATTAGGGACATTTATATTTTTTATTTATGCGCCGCCCCTAGGACAATATCACTCACAGTTTGGGAAACCCTGATTTATACGATTCCAAGCCGCAGAAAGCCATAGTGAACCGCACTGAGCCAAAGTGAGCCTCACAAGACGCAGTGAGCCGCATAAGCCACAGTGAACCGAGCCGAGTGAAACAAGTACTTTTTGCATTCACGTCGCGTTAACTCGAGCACAAATTGCCCTCGAAGACCATAAGGAATTCCACTTAAACTGTTTACATTCAATACTTGAATAACATTATCGTAATTGAATTTTATATAACGTTTAATATTGTAAGCTATAACTAAGTTATGCAAACTCAAAAGATGTAAAATCCTTTTTAAATTATCATCGTTTTCCTCTACGAAGGGTCGGTTCAGTAGGTATTATTCCATCCATCTCTATCGGCCTTAAAATCTGAATCCATTCCCCTTTGCACGTCCACTTTTACAAAATCGATCCTCAGTCTTCCTCTACCTTGCCAAATCTTATTTCGCAAGACATAATCCTAAATTTCAGCTACAGTCTTATCACTCCACTTTATCAATATCACGAACATCATCAAGAACTCTACTAGCTTTTAAAAGTAAATGCAACGTAAAATTTACTTTACTCGGCCATAACATATTATCATTAAATTAAATAGGCTATGACGATCAAAACGCTACACGCGAACTTGACCCATAAGTTCGACGTAATACTGTTGATAATGGCTCGTGGTATTATGCCGGTGGTTGATATGATAGGCCCGGAGCGGCCGCAGACCAGTAAAAGTACAAGAGAATTAAACGTCGTCATATTTATTACGAGGGAGACGATCACGGACATTATCCGTCAACGGGCAACAATTTAGAGACATTTCGATGGAAATCACAACGGGTTTTTGATCATTTTCCTTTTATATAAAATACAATAAAACGGTATTGAATTACGGATAAAAATTGCTTGCGTTTAAAACTTTAAAAAGTTAACTAGATAAACTATTGTTGTTGTACATTTATAAATTGCTTTCGAGTGGTTTGATTACAAGAAACAAATAATTTCCCAAGTATTTGATGTGGAGATAATTGTTTATAGCTATTTAAAGAATGTGGATGTATTTTTTTTTCTAAATGATAATCCCGATTTGTGCATTTGCTTTTATTGATGGCCAGTGAGTTCAAAATTCCTCCGACTTCAACAAGTAACACATACTATAAACATTTTACAGCGAAACTAACCGCTTTAACGCATGACCACCATAAAACAATTACATAAAAAGTAAAAATATATCTCACTGTTCTGCTGTACGTATTCTGACAGAGCATAAAGACATTTTAAAAATGTAACAAAAAAGAACAATTCGCTACTGTAAGCGATAAAAAGCCGCCATTTAAATTTTAACAACAGTGTTGCAAGTTACAAACTGAGAAGAAAATGGCGGGAATTATTGAGGTGTGACGTAATGGCGGACATTAACAAACAGTAGAATTTGAAATAATTTAAAGTAAACTAGATGTAATAATTTTAAAATCATTGTCGAAAACTACACAAAAACACTCCTTGTCTCTCTTCACGGTAACCACAACAACGTACCTGAAAAGAAACAAAAAAATAATTAATTTGATTGCATAAAATACGAGGTTTATACTAAAATCTAGTCATATGTAGGAAACCAAATTAAATCTATAGAACATCAATAAAAAATCTACAAAATCTCGAATTGACCAAGTTCATGACACGAGCAGAAATTCATAAAACTAGATAAATATACTAATAGTGAATCCCCGAACGTTATTAACATGTTTACTTGAAGAATGTGGAGAAACCAACAACGTGATAGTTCTTGCTTAGTATTCAGATCAGGAAGGAATAGGTCATCTCTTGACGTAAATACTTTTTATTTGAGTAGACGAGCATAGCATTTATTTATTGTAAAATAAATAAAGTAACTTTAAAAGAATACTGATATTAACATATACGCCAGCGTAATAAATGTCCGTCAATCAAGCCATCACTCCCTAAAGAATTATCTGTCAGTAGAAGCATGTCAGGTGTATGGTTAAAAAAAAACTTGTACAGCAGTCGCGTACCGTTAAAGTTCTAACATAAACCTGTCGCTTGGCTCATTCAAGAGAACGCGGTATTTCGGCGCACGCGCAACCCACTACGGTGACCATCACTTCAATGGTATTATCTCTGTCGATCTTATTGGTGGAGCAAGGTTAACTGCGCTGAGCCTCTCTCCCCGCGTCCCTTTATCACCACATCAAGTAAAATTGTCTCATGCAAAGTATGTTTGTGATCAAATATAACAGAGGTATTCGATTTTTATCAGTTTACAGGATTTTTTTATAGTTCTGGTACAAGGAAACGTTTTGTCCTTCCAAGAAAATATTTTTTTGAATAAATAAATTGAACGATGTCAGTAACGAGATTCTTGGGAATGGGATTTTTTGTTTATTTAACCAACATCTTGTAATTAAGAAATAAATTGAAGGCCTCGAATATGATCGTATTACATTAGCGGGAGGTAAATATAATTTAAATTATCTGTAGGTAATAATTTTTAATATAAACTTGATACGTGACTAAAAAATATATAACTAGCAATATTATTATGGAGACAGGCATAAATTCAATATAATTCAATGCATTTTTAAAGATAGTGTAGGGTTAGTTGGTTACTACAACATTTGATTCAGAGGTCACAATATAATTGTACTAATCTAGATTCTAAATTAAACACATTATTGTGCTGTCTCGAATACATCAGCGATTCCAATATAAATATTTTAGTTACTTTCACATTCTCAAGTATCTACACTACGTCGTAGTTTTACCACTAAAATTTATAATTTAAATATTCTATAATATTCAAAGTGAAATGCTACACTTTTAATATATTAAAACGAAATGACATCTTAGAATATTAAGACAATTTTTTAAATATTTTTTTTTTCATTTATTGTCACCCTACACTAATAGACAGGACAAACGTTGGCAAATCTATACAAAAACGGTCACATTAACTTGCATACGATAGTTACTCGTAACAAATCAATCCGTTCAAGCGTGAAACTATAAAACAAATGGAGGTAAAAAATAATAACTGTTCCGTAATTATTAGAAACTTGCGATTAATTAAGGCTAAGATACACGGACTGCTTTAAGTCTCAAGACTATTCATATTTTCTACAGTATTTTTATAACAAGACCGGAAACATGTATTCGTTCGGTTCGTTTATGGAAGAAACCCCGACTGTTTAAAAGTCCGTGGATGTCATTGTTCGGGTTAATATTTTTTGTAAATTCTTCAGAAAGTAATTGCAATTAAGAAAGCGCTGCAAAAAATAACAGAATTTTTAATTAATTTGTTGATTAAAATGATCAATCATCACATTTAATGACGTAGTTTATAACCTTCACCTTATTAAGAAAAATATTAATCATAATGGATTTTTTTTAATAATTAAAATTACATAATTTATGCACTAAAATAATAAAAAGTAAACTCTAATGCGGTGTTTCTTTATAAACATAGTAACACCTGTTTAAATTCAAAACAATGTTTTCAATTAAGAAGTACCAAAGACCTCTATAAAATAGATACAACGAACTAACATAATGACACGATAAAGGTAAAATGTATGTAAACTTTGTCATAACTCGGATAATTAAAAAAAGCGGGAAATTAAAGTCTTATTTGTAATAACTTGTTAAATCAACGGTAGAGTCAGAGATAGAGAGAGATATAGTAATCAAACTTTACTAGGCATTAATTCCTTGTAATTAAATTTTACCAGCCACCTCCCTGAACTTATACACTATATCTATGTATGATAGGAGAGTAACGGCCCAATGTTCAAAGGCTACTCAAATATGTTAAATCCACGCTTAAACTCCTTTTACGGAGATCTCGTTATATTTGACGCCACTTAGATTTTAGCGACGCTTACGTATTTGAGTGGCGTGTAAAAATACGGCCGTAAGATGATTATTATACGTAAAACAAACGATATATACTTATTTGTGACTTCCATAATAAAACTTATCTTTAATCTTGCAGACGAAAATGAGTCACAAAACATCTTAAATCATAAAGCAATTGAAGCGCTTCAAAGCGCAACACTTGCTTATCTTAGTGCCCGCATTAGACGCAGTCCAAAGTATAAATCGCCTCATAGTTATTGATCATAAAAAACTTGTTTGTTATTCATCAGACATCTAAACGGACAACGAATACCGACTGACCTAATTGTGTAACGTATTGAGGTCGAACTATCGTGTTGAGCTTGACGGTAGCTAACTTCCGAGAAACAACACCGGCGAGCATAACAATCGACCAAAATATTCCTATTAAACATTTTTTGCATACTCAAATAGCGGTCATAGTATTTATAAAATGACAACAGAAAAATCGATTCATCATTTTTTCTATACTGATTAATATATTGTTTGGTTGGCCCAACACTTTTAGTCAAAAAGACTTACTAATTGCTATTCGCTACAGCAATTAACAAAGTATCAAAACATCCCTATTACTGAGATAAATTAACAAAATATATAGAACCAAACAAGTATAATTAAGATCAAAAAAACAAAAGAAAAAAACAAGTGATGTAAAATGTCAAATTGTACACATAATTGGCCACTTCTCATTAAAGTCTTAAAGAGGTTGCAATACTCAACTGTAAGTACGAACAACAAAACCAAATCATAATTTGCATGAAATAAGCTCGTACAGTGGTCCAACATCCATTCATCTCGCATGTTACAAAAGCACACAAATCCGACTGAGTGTGAAATGAGAGGCGATAATAAAAGGCAAATATATGCCAATAGAGCGGTATCGAGGACTCGCAAAACAACTATCATTTTCTATTTTATTTTTATAACGGTCGAAACTCTTCTGCAAAAAAGATGAACCGCCAACAAACACAGACACCGGCTCCGCTAATTGTGTATCAAGCATGAAAGTTTGTTTTCTTACGAGGTTTGTTTTCTGGATATCTGCATGGAATCGGGACACAGCCAATAGTAGGGACTCGTGGAAAAAGGTTTGTTAAAACTGGAAATGGACAACACAACCTTACAAAATACTCTTGCTAAATACCCATACGGTCAGATTTTTTGTATCATTTTCCTCGTGACCTTTAAACTAAACATTCGAAGTCAAATCGTACAAATGTTTCTCTTAGCATCATTTATAAAACCTGTCGACATCGTTCGTGTTTGCATTATTGCTAAATCATTAAGTTCTGCTCATTGAAACGCGATGGTTTTATGCCAATGATAATAAATCATTAACCACCTTCTCAGAATAATTATCAGCCGAGTGCAAATAATAGAATTATTTGTAACCTAACCTCAATTTATGACAACAACCGTAAATCTGTTGGAGGGTTATAGAAATTAAAACTATTGTTTAATTTATACTTTTTTAATTGTTTCTTACATTACTACTCATAAATATTCTCACATTTAAACAAAAATAGCCTATTAATAAGAAAGGAAAGTTTCCCGCCAAATGACCTCTAGACGCCCACGTGCGCGGGAGCACGTGGCCGAGCTCCTATTAAAAATGGCGTCGCATTTTGTGGTTATGAATGAACTTATTGGCGACAAGACATAGATCCACAAGTATTGTATTAAATTATATTTATCATAAACGAGTTATTAAAAGTTGCTGTAACATCCTTCACGAATAGGTTACCATCAATGCAACGAATCTTGCAAAATAATAAACTTGTTCAGACAAGTTACACTGGTTGATAATATCAATGCATTTCAAACTAATACCTCTGAGTAATATGATAACAGGTATCACTCGTACATCACGATGTGACGAATGCAAATGAACAAATATTTCACAACTAATGACTGCAGCTAATTGGCAACTTGATCCGACTTCTCTTCTATAGTTATTTCGTAATTGTTTCGTACTGCATTGATACGAAATAAAATAACTAGTGCGTTAATATTGCAAAAGAAACCCAGATGCATTATATTGCAAAACTGGTTATAATTTGAACCTTTGTCACATTTGGCTATTATTTAAAAAATGTTAGTGATCTTTGTCAAATTAAGTAAACTTATAATCAGTCCGGGATATATACGGAGTAGTACCAAAGTATGACAAGGTTCTATCTACAAAAATAATTCATTAATAAACTATGAACTATTATAATATGACTTCTATAGGAAATTGGACGTTGTACGATTTAATTATTGTTTTACGTTCACGTTTAAAACTAATTGTAGCAATGTTTTAAAAAAAATTACAAAAGTATGTGTCCGAAAACATGCCAAATTATTGGCATAATTTGTCATCAAAACCGCACGTAGTGGGATCCTTTTGAGGTATCAGTCACGAGGGTAACTTGATATGATGGGGCATGCGGAAATAAGGCTTTTTTTTCGAAGGTATAATGTCGGCTCGTCGGCGGTGTAATGAACTTAATGAGCGGGGACACGCAGCGATACTCTCAGGTATTTTAAACGCATGATTGTAACTGCCTTTGGAAACACGTTTGTGAAAGACAGATGTTTAATTTTTTTCTTATATTTTGATAGTTTACGTATTAACTTAGCCAGTTCAAAAATAAAACTGTAGTAACGTTTAACTCGATAAACCATATGAAACAAAAATGTATGTAATATTTTTATATCTTAAACTAGTACAATACTAAATAGGGAACTGTATTAATAACCATAACAATGTCGTACCATTTGTCCTGTTACTATAAACGATATATAAAAATATCTAAAACCGGTAAAGGCTCAAATACCAGGTCAAAGGTGTCTTGATTCCGGACGAGGACAACTAGTGACGCGCTGCGCCGTTTAAAAAGTAAAAACATCGATAAAACACCAAAAACAACTGTCACGAATACCTCAAAACTAGCAACGGTCGATTATTTTTTTCCTCAGACACGTCTTCACTATCGAGAACCTGTCGTTGAGATTTGTGAAAAAAAGGCAAATTGGCCTACATACTACGGATACAAATAAGAAGAATTTTTCACAGTTCGCCATAAAACCGGTAGAACCGTTATCGGTTATTGTATTGCGCAAATCCAAACGGTTTAGGGCAATGGACCGTTGACTTGCGATAGAAAGAGATACGATCTTGAGCAACGCGTTACGCAACGAAATGTTTTGATCAATAGATATCGGCTAATTTTACGGCTGACCAAAGAAACAAGTACACGCCTCATGATACAGCGATACTACAATTGTTAACGTCTACGTGCGATAAAATTGTTAATTCGGAACAAAGGTAATACGTAACCAATTTTGTAATAACAGAGCGGAAATGAAGCAAGGAAGGAAATAAATTTCTTTAATAAATTGCTATTCTTAGCTAACTGCACGGAATACTTTATGATCTCCATTAGAAAAGATTTTAAATCTGAAATCTATACTAAGCTACCTCCTTATTGACCAATTAATGACACGTACGCCAGTTAAGTTTGCTTCACTATGTCACCGTATTCTATAAATAAATAGTCATAAATCCGTTTATAAAGTATTGTAATTTAAAAAAACAGGACAATGCCAAGCTTTTATTTGAATCTCTTTATTTGCGATACCCTTTTATGGTATGCAACGACGTGATAAAAGTATACCTACGCGTAAAAATACTACATTATTAGTATTAAGCCCGATGCTCCGCAATTTAGAATGAATACTCTGTATGCAATAAACTATGTAAATGTATAGCGAATTTGTTCTGAAGAATTTAATACAGGTGTATCAATTTTACGATTTTGATACAATTTTTATTGCTATTAAAAATATATTTTTTTTTTAGTATCGATATATTCGAAAACACAACACTAGCAACACATGTCACCTGCTAGGACACATTATTAGGTATCTTTAACAAAATTATTAAGTTACTTGTTTGAAAGAGAATGCTTAGGAAAAGGACAGCTGTATTACTCAAAGAGATATTATACATAGAGGGAGCGCTCCATACTAATTTGACGTTTAAAAGCGTGCCAAGAAAGAAATTATTAAAAAAAAACTTGCCAGTATCATCAAAATTTTCCCAAGTTTGGGAAAACGTGAGACCTCCGGAGGTCAAAGAAAATGCCTCACTTTTAGGCTTCGAGTGTTCCATCTACAGTATAATATATCTTTGGTATTGCTGTAAAAACTATAGGTATATTATGGTTTAAAACAATCAGACAATTTTTTAAATAAATCTCTATAAAAATATAAGGATCTATAATCGATATGTATTGCTACTATAATTTATCCATGTCATCTACATCACTTTTTTTTTTAATTTAAGTCCAATTTAAGGTGTGTCCATTCTTGTTTTACGATTAACATATTTTTTGCAATAAATTTCACATTCATTCATAACAAAATAATTTATTAATAAGCACCTCAAAACATACTAACACATTTTATTAAAAACTTAAATTAAAACAATATATTGATTATTCTAATACTAATTCAAACTTTCTTTTATAAATCTAAATATCCACATCTCAAAAGAAATCTGTAAGTTTCTTTACAAATTTATACGTTTTAGTATAAATTTTATTTAACTTTCTAGTCTGAGAATATCAGTTTATTACTAAAACATGTTTGAATTTCTTATTTTAAAAGTAAATCGGTCAAATATTGTATAAAATGTATGTTTTGTTATATCTGTTACAAAAAAATGGCAACACTCTGGTTATGTTCAACTGTGACAAATATTTTTTGGGTAATCCACCATAAAATTGAAATAAAATAAAAAGTCAATGTGCAGAACTAATTTAACATTGAAAGACCTAAGCCGATAAGGTTTTAGCAAACATTTGCGATGACGTCATTCAGATAATTTTAATAATAACATTGTTAATTCCTTTCTTATCGATACAATCACTTATTACATTCATGATAAGATTTTACATTCATTGTAGAAAGAAAACAAAAATAACAATGATGCGGAGTCTTTATGTATGACAACACTAAAGCCGTTTTCGCATTAGGATAGTATTTTAGTCGAGTAGCAAGTGCCAAGTATCCGAACAGAGTATTTACTAATCTACTCTACTAAAATGTTGCTGATCGGTCACGTTTAGTTACTAAATTACTTGCTACTCGACTAAAATACTATGCTAATGCGTACAAGGCATAAGAAATTCACTAATTATTTTTTTTTAATTAAGGTTTGCAAATTCAAAACCCATCTATGTTATAAAATATAAATAATAAAATTTATAGGTACCTATAAATAATGTAAACTTTTTATTTTTAAACTGTATTTTGTAAAATAGTTTTATTCGATAGTTGTGTCGGTCGCTATCTGTTCGTTCTCAGGCCGGAATCGATTGGGCTCTTGATATCATTTACAAATATTTCGACAACGAGATATCGATCAGGTCGATGCAGTTAAGCCGAGTGTAACTATACTATAATATGTCAATTTTAACATTGTAATATTCATTTAAATACAGGTACCTTATACTAAATAACTAAAATAATTATTATTAAAAAGTTCTAATCTGTGTGAAAGAAGATATGCTGGTAAATTCAGAAATGACGGCTGATTGAGAAGTATGGAGCAGTACACACTGTGCCGACCCTCCATGGACAAGGGCAGGATCATGGACGATAAGAAAGCTCTGGTTATTATTATTGATAGTGGTCACGGTTGTAAATTCCATTTTATTTTACATTAAGAAAACCAAGAATATACTAGTGAATTGAGTAATATGACAATTTCTAAACATGAACTCTATGGTTAGTAACGTAAAGTTCTTTACACTTGGATCACATGAATTCTTGAAGACATTAAATTAATGAAGATTTACGTGAACGATACGTTTACGCTTAGATTTTGTTTACAACCTAATTAACTTTGTTTTTCTATACCGCGGTAAAGGCTCATAATAAATTTAATTATCAGAATTACGAGATTTATCAATTTAAACATCTCAGTGGAACTTGAGTTAATTGCGATGAATTTTATTATAACGATAAAATGTTTAATGGCATTGTAAATAAGTTTTGTCATCTCAATCTTACTTATATTAGAAATACGAGTAAGAAACTCATGATTAATGGATGTATGGATGTTTGAAGGTATCTCCGGAACGACTTATCGTATTTCGGAGAAATTTTGCACAGATCTACTCGTAGAACACAGCCTGGAAGCACCGTAAGGATGTTACGTCTTTGGACTTAATCACGCAAAATACGCGCTAGTCGTGGAGTTGCGGAAAATGGAGCCCATCGTGGGTCGTACCTTACCTTACCTTTGAACCTTTGAACTTAATCTTTTCATATAAAGAATATTTTAAATTTACATTTTAATAAGATTGACATCCCATCTTTGATGTATTCCAGAGCGGCCCTGCAATGTGAATCTATTTCTTCCCTCAGATAAAATAAACAGTTTTTATTTCAAAATACCCGACCACCTCTGAACCCTCTCCCAAAGGCTCTTACATAGGCTAGTTTTATAAAATTCCACGCGGACGGATTCGCAGGCGACAACTAGTAAATAATGTTTAATTGATACTGGCAGGTTTATAAATAACGGTAAACCGAACGTCTCCTGGAAATACTGTAATAATTAAAAGCTGATTTAATGATTATTGAATATATTATAACTCTTAACGGTGATTGGCGATAAATACAAATCAAGGATTCGATTACTATGCATAATTTAATAATTACAACGATCAGTAGCAGTTTTTTTATTAATTTAATTTAGAAATCATTGAGTTTTAGATAGATACATTTTTGTAAAGAAATTTAAATTCTAACTGTACTAACTTCTTAAAGTAACTTTTATTTTTTTATTTTGATTGAGTTTTTATTATGATAACCATACTCTTTTGACCCTTTTCAACTAATTTACTATTGCCTTTTTTATTCCTTAAGCCCTATAGAACACTTTGCAGTTTACCAATATCAATACATAAATTGCACAAAATATATTATTCATTTGTCTGCCTACCCCGTTTAAGGTTCGCATGTTCCGATGCTCCATTCATCGCGTAGTCATGTCGTCAATTACCTTATCCGGTAGAACCTCTCGCGCTAAAGCCTTTTCTGCATGATTGTCCTTTCGTGATGCCCTCTCTATATTAGAAGGTGACTAAGTAAAGGCTTTGCAAACATTTAATTTTCCAGTTCCTCATTTTTGAAAGGGTCATCGTCTTAACTTATTAACTGTGATAAATAATGCCACACGCAAAGTCGCTATAGAGTCGGAGTCAGTCTTACGGCCGAATGTAGAAATGCCACTCAAATTTAAGAGTCGCTTACAATCTAAGTCAAAACTAAACGAGATTGCCGTAGATTTTAGAGTTTAAGCACAGACTTAACATGTAAGACATCTTAAATATTTGTGTGGTGTTTGAAAATCCGGCCGTTAGTAGGTTTCTCATACAAAAGCAGTGCAATAGTAGCATACAAAAATATTTGTTAAGCGAGACTCAACAACTATGTTACTGTACCAAATAATGTATGAACATGTTTTAAAACAAACCAACTAGTGTCTAGAGTCCTTGTTTGTTTCTCTAAATATTAATTTACTTTTTTTTCTTTGTATTTAAAGTGTGACCATAGAGATAAGCATTCAGACAGTACGTGCTTTCTACTGAAATAAAAATATCTACGCAAATAACGTAGTGACTAGTCCCGGAGAAATCGCCATCCATTTCCAGGCAAAGTGCGTTCAGTAAACAGTTGATATAAGTCCATGGTTTTGTTCAATTTACTTTAGCACTCTCGGCGTTGTTAGTTTACGTGCTTGCCTGTCTGTTTGTTTCTGTCTTCGATCCGAACGCGGCTTTAATGATGGACGCAAAGCGTATTTTGGTTTTAAAATTTCATAAGGTTCTAATGATGCTTTTGTAGTTTTTAATTCAGGGAAGCTAGGACTTTAAAAACAACAGCCATTAACAACTAGCTAAGTTCTCAATAGGTCAGCATATTTAGACGTTCCCAACGTAAATTTAAGTATATGCAAAAGACAGGGAGAGCGAAATTTAGCAATATGTAACAAAATTAGTTCCAAAATATTATTTTTGTATACAAGTGCAACTTTGTTGTAACCAAGGAAAGTTCATTCATAAATATGGTCATGTATCTCCTATCGTTTTCTCTTGTACCACGTCTTTATTCATTTGTAGGCGAAGCATCTGCCGTGTTTACAGCAAATCCAGTATTCACGCATTGAGAACCTTTACATTTATTTGAAAGCTTGTTGAATTTTGTCTTTAGTGCGCAACGTGTTGACTTACAAGGGATCCTGTTTATTTCGTCACCATTTGCATACTAAATCAATACAACAAAGAGGCAGTTTACTTTGTTAGCCATACACGGCTCATACTGCACTTTGCAAACTGCACGAGGGAAGGCCTTGCCGATATTCCTACATGTATTCTATTTACAGATTTTTTGCAATTTTGTTAAGCTAATACTTTCAACAATTTTTAATTATCTGCGAGGAAATGATGGGAAGGGGAAGTGAATATGTCGAGGGACGTGTAAGAAGAGGAATTATCCTCTTTCTGTGCGTCTCTTCCTCCGTATATTAAGGGTATGCAATGCATCTGCAATTGAAGATGTCTATGGGTAGCTGTCGCGTCGCTATTTCAGCGAACCCAGGTGACCGCTTGCTCGTTTGACACTTCATTATATAAAAAAATAAAATCTTTACCAAAATACTTGTAAAACATGTTTCGGGGATGGAAACTCAACACCTCCGAGCAGCTAATTCATTAAATTCTAATCTGGATTTAAAACTCATATATTTAATATCAAAACCCAGGACAATGGTAGCAATGATTATAAACAAAGATTGTTAAAAGTCAACAAAAGGCGATCGGAACGACGTCTATGTTTACACTGGCTGGATACGTATAACGCCTGCCCACTGTTATCATAATAAAGGGTTCCACAACGGACGTTATTAAGAAAATAAATCGGTTTTTAACACGTCAAGAGATTTATATGACTGAGAATTGAGATTGAATAGAATTGATTCGATGCTCGTTGACTTGCGCAAACAAGGTATGAAATGCAATATAAATGCATTTACTATTGAATGAACTATAAAAGGTTAACAATATAGAGCGAAATTATTGATTATTTTAGACAGTAATGAAAGCAAGTCAACATTTTGGGGCGAACTTCATTTATTGAATAGTAAGGTACCTACGAGTATTTTAAATTTTATCTAATGATAATTTTGATTATGAAAACAACACATTATCAGCTTTAATTCTAGAAAAATCTAACCAAATAATTAAAACCTCATAATGTGCTCCCAAAACAGAGTGTGCACCTGATTATTCTTGGGTGAGGTGCCGTGAGTGCGAAACTCCCGTGCCTGTGGCTCTGCCGTTTGAGGGCAGTCAAGGTTTTAGTGGGTATTACTGCAACTTCGTGGCCGGCGAGTCCCACACTCCCTACGCCAATACACCGCCCGGCGTGGGGGTGCATAAACACATTTTCTGACGTTAAAAAAATGCCGTAATAAACTGTTTTTCTTTCACCTGTAGTTACTTAAATTAATAACAATTTTAATCGTAATTCGTACAATTGGTACCTTAACTAAAACGCTCATTTAAGGAGTATTGTAATTTTATATTAAAAGTCTAGTTAAATGTATGTAGTAATAGTTAGGCAAGTCGGCGCGTGACCGGAACCATCCGGCGGCGGTACTGCTATGTTAGGGTGACCATAATAGGAAGAAGATATATCAAATAGTTAAATGTTAACATAAAATCAATATTTGTAAACCGACCCTCTTATGGTGAAGGAAAACATATTTATGCAACCTGCACAAATCAGCGAAGAAATTGAAAGACGTGTAAAATCACGCAAAATACGCTGTAGTCGTGGAGTTGCGGAAAATGGAGCCCATCATGGGTCAAAGTTACTACTACTATTTGTGACTAAACTTTGATAAGACATACATACTCTTGACGCCGGGGAAACTTATTGATCTGGAATAAAATATGTTTTACAGAGGTATTGAAATGATTTTCCGTGCGCTTTTTTGATTACACGATTGACATTTTCTACAGTAAAAAAATTCGTATAGAAAGTATTTTATACCAAGGAAATAGTAAATCCAATCACCATCCTTTAAATTTTTTTCTACATCCTTTTCCGTACATTTTATTTTTTTCGTAATGGGTTAAAAAAAAGCTACGGATAAATGGAACAAAGTGTGGTCACCGTACACATGCATCGCCTGCATTGAAGACTGAGCAACCTTATTGAATTAACTGGAGCTCATTATCATGAAGGAAGGTCACAACTACTTACATGTATGTCTAAATATAACTGTTCACATTCACAACCATATACGACAAATTATAAGAAAAAACTACGTTATTTACCACACTCATTTTTGCATTGTGACCGCCCGTAGGTTAGACTAATGATGCGATTTTGACGTGTTCAGCGTCTTTCTATTCGCATTCTTCCCTGGATTGTCCAAGACAGTATGCCCTTGGCGGTATTTTCAAAACATTATGACGTAGGTCTTGTACGCACCAGGATAAGTTAGTCAAGGCTTCAGAGTTGTTCAAGAAGCGTGTGTATCTATTTCAAAGTCCGGCAAAGTGCAGTTCTTCATGTGTTGCCCATGGGCGGCGACCACCTCGTTGTTCTCACCGCTCGCTTGCCCTGTTCTCTTATAAAATGCAGTGTTTTTTTTAATAAAAAATGAGTTATTACCTTACTACAATATGGTCGAATATGTACAAAGCCTGTTAATCAATTTTAACTGCACAGTTTTACTGCGAAATTAAAACTGACGTGTGTAGACAAAACTGAGAACTATACAGTTCGACTGTGCAGTTCAAATTGACGTATGTACGTCAGTTTTAACGGCACAGTTAGTAATATGGAGTTAAATCTGATAACGGTCACAAAATAAATAAGCTCATTAAATCTGAAGCTAGCAACGAGTTAAAACACATAACTGCACAGCTCAGCACCGTGTAACTGAAATTCCTTAAATAACTACCGGCATTAGAACACTGGACGTCGACACAGATACAGTCCAGGAATTTAATTCCCTTCCCATTTAGAAACAAATAAGACATAGTAAACATAGTAACCGTAGGCTTGAAAGATCGTGTACATATCGTTGTCTCCTTCATTCGCTTTAAAAACAAAAAGAAAAACAATACATGGTGCCTACGTCAGGGTAAAACCTTTTATAAAGTGCATTGGAAGTGTCAAATAACAATTAACATGGTCGCTGCGGCAATGATCTTCCTATTCTTTACATACCTGTAATACAAGGCGTTATCGACCTTGTTTTACTTTATGCTTTTATTAGCCGCATTGTACGCTTATTGTACAGGGTGTTTTAGACCCCGTTACGGTGAAAACGTGCTAACGTCTGGGTAGGAAATAAATGTTCACGATTGTACATTGCCGTGCGGATTACCGATGCAGATTGGGATAGCAATTGTGCTTCCATCGACACGCCAGATAGGAATTAGACGCAATAAATTTTATCCATTTACAAACCCTTTTATTATTTTCTAATGCTACAAGTTAAAATAGATTTTCTAAGTTCAATAAACGGTTTCGTTTAGTTTGTCTTAATACTTTTTTATTGCTCGAAATCGTTCCGTTTTTTGTTTTCATTGCAATAAATATAAAAAAATAATTTTCCTGAATCTTGTATCAAATATATCTTCGATCTCAATGACTCCTCAGATCCCTATATTTCTTTTATTGTGACTTTATGATTTTATCAACAAATTAAGAAACCATCCACAATAACTAAGCAGTTCTTAATAACAAAATATGTAATAAAACAAAAAATGATTTAAAAGTTATCGATATAGAAGGCAACATTACTAATTAGCGATGTAACGGTGCGGATATCGACACCTAGCCCGCCAGATAGCTGATAGGATATCTAGATCAGTCTTGATTCATTGTACTTATCCGATCCTGCTAAACTTGCTTAACAAGAAATACTATAATAGACATTATTAGATAAATAATTTGCTATAAAATGCTATGCCAGTGGAGTGTGATAGAGGTATCTAAAGTTAGATAAGCATGCTTTTTCTTTTACTTCGAAAAAATGTTAAGGTAGAATGTCGATGGATACAAAGGACCGCATTCTATGTAAGGTAAAGGTCTTAAGACATAAGTCCAGCAGATACCAGAAACAAGCTGATCATGATGATGACAATGATAAAAAATCAGATCTTCAAACCAAACAGCAGACGACTAAGTAAGATTTGAATATTTATGAGTTTCCTAAGTAATTGTGTGGTATTTTCTCATAAAAACATTAACACGATGAAGCAAAGGCTGAAAACACACGTCTTCCCCATGCAGGGGGGCGTCAGAACCGGAGTGGCAGACATATAAAGAGTACCCGGACGCTTTGCGCTAAATATGTCGCGATGCGTCTAACGGACATGCGCGGTCTTCTAATTACCGTTGACTCCTAGACTATACTGGACTGGTCTTTTATTTGAATTACATTATTCTAAAAGACAAAAACTGTGATTAGAAATTGACTAACAAAAACCTAAAACAAACTATGTACTGTCAAACCTGGGTAGGCTTGAAATCTATACAAACTAGAGTAATTGTCTGGTCTCGCCAGACGACATACATAAGCGAGAAACTCTGCTTAGAAGAAAACCTCAATTTCGAATGATCAAACGCCAGTAAAATTTAGGAGTCGCTTAAAATCTAAGTGTCAAAATTAAAGGAGATCGCTGTACAATTTGGAGTTTAAACGCGGACTTAACATGTAACACTGTTAAATATTTAAGTGGCGTTTGAAAATTCGGCCGTATTTGAGACAAATATTTAAAAATCACTTTAAAAATATCTTAATCTTCTGGATACTTTCTGTGTTACTGCATGATATAGCATCGCTTTAGGATGCTATAATTTAATTTCATTCGTAACAATGCTCTACAGTTTTTTTGTTTAACATAACGTTTGTTCATTTCTACATCTTATTGCATTTAGTTGAGCGTTACGTGGTCACAGCTGGACTGCTGAATGTGCAGTAACGTCGCATCAAATAGACCGAGACCAATTGAACAGGTCCCGTTCACATCACAAGATATCGTCGTTTGCTATCACTAGGTTTTAGTTTTTTTTTATATTATATAGTGGCTAACGAGCAAGCGGTCGTGGATTCGCTGAAATAGCGAAGCGACCGCTGCCCATAGAATCCGCAATTGCAGATGCGTTGTCTCACCTCCTCAAATGCCGGAAACGCATCTGTGGTTCCTCTGGTGTTGCAGATGTCAATGGGCGTCGTTATCACCTCGGTATTCTAAGCGTCGCTTAAAATCAAATCGGTGTCGAGATCGCTTTAGAATTTAGTACAAGCATGGACTTCACATATAAGACGATCTTAAATATTTGAGTGTTGGAAAATTCGGACATTAGACTCTCCCAAGATGAATAACTAATTTGTCTCAGTAACCCTATCGCTTTATTAGAACAAATTTGCGGTAAAAACGGAGATTTTGCTATGGATTAAGGCCGTTTTTTGCGTGGCATCGGTCTAATGGAGCTGTAGGGTTAAAGACACTATAAAAATCTTCGATATTTTCATGTTCTTTGTACACTTGACTTAAGGACGTGGTAGGAAAATAAATCCTTAGTTCTTTAATCTGTGCCGTTAATTTGTCTCGATTAAACGCATTAATGAAACTAAGCGGAGGAAACTAATATGGTTAAAGATAAACCACCATTAGCAAGAAATAAAGGAATACAGTCGAACCTGTATAAGCGAAGAGTCCAAGAGACCGCGATATTTGTCTTGCTATGGGTACTCTCTAATCTCTAATTTATCTCACTTATGGAGGTAGCTAGTCGGGACTATGAATACTAGGTTATAGCGTTTCTCGGTTATCAAGGTTTGACTGTATTCATTTACTTCTATCCTATACCCATATTGCCTTAATCGTAATTGCTCGCGGAAGTCTGCCGGATTCCTTGCAATATATTTAAGTACACTTTGAATAGAAAAGGGCTGACTGCAAGAATGTGATGTTTAGAAAATAAATTACTTTTAAAAGGCATTAAAAATGCAAAAGTTTAATTTAACTTTACTATTCAAGAATTACTGTCTAATATACGTAAGAAGAATTACTATTTTGTCAGATCTAGAGGACAGAGTATTTGCGTCCTTTGTTCCATTCTTTTCTTAAGTCGAATATGATTTTAAAATGTATAACATTAAACTGTAAATTGACTTTAATTAACCCGAGGGCTGCATTAGACTGTTATCACGCAAAAAACAACCTTACGCCGAAGCATTTTTTTTAACTAAAATATTAACAGATTTTTGTGAATTTACTAATACTTCCTTAATAATTCCAAGTAAGCGTGATTTTTCAAGTTAGGATATGGTTTACAATAGTCCAATGTCGGGATTCGAACCCACGACCGCGAGATCGGTAGTACGTTTTTACGATCTCGGTCTAATGAAGCCCCAGGCTTATTGGTTCAATCGGAAATATATGCGTTTAGAAATTGACGAAAGAGGGCAGCACAGTAATCGTGCCATATGGCGGAGCTCGCAATAAACAGCTATTCCGCGAACTGTCCGCGACTGCGTACACTACCGGGAAGCATCGTAAAAAAGATAGGCCAAGAGACGCGCGTCGGTTGAACTATTTGAATACAAATGAGTAACGCATTTAACTGCAAACTGAGTTTA
The DNA here is from genome assembly GCA_013186455.1 of Papilio dardanus tibullus. Classification (NCBI taxonomy): domain Eukaryota; kingdom Metazoa; phylum Arthropoda; class Insecta; order Lepidoptera; family Papilionidae; genus Papilio; species Papilio dardanus. The sequence goes on from QDHC01007103.1 coordinate 180,841, forward strand.
GAATTCATTAGAAGTAAAAGTAACGCATTCGTTTTTCAGTACTTTGGTTTGTAACTAATTGAATTACAAACGGACAGTATTATGATACACATATATAGGTTTAAATAAGTATGGGCGTCGAAACAAATAATTTGCCACCTTCTGCTATAAACAAAGAAGTATATATATAGACATGGTGTTCATGGGTGTCGGATCAACTAACTTAGGTCATCCGCTGCTTGTTTGCCCCCTTTTACTAAAAAAAACTTCATATTTAACAATCCCAAACGAAAATTAGGTTTATTTTCAATTTAAGATATATATAGACCGTTCGTTTAGATATAAACCGTTCAAATTCTCAAAGAACAATTTAAAACTAATCTCGGCTCACACACTTCTAAAGGAATAAAACGTCAAATGGTAGAGCGGTAGGCTACATTCAATCAGGACATAGATTATATTTAAACCTGTCTACATCGCTCGAGTATCGATCCAGACAGCTCGCATATCGCACCCAGACCTATACTTATACCTATTAATTCGTCTGGGTGTACTGTATAGTCAGGGACGTATATTTCCTACCCAGTAAACATTTGACGCTTACAATGCAATAATGTTGAAGATGTATTACAATTGCATACATGGGTGCTAAACGATAGGTCCTACGTTAAGCTGTACTATAATGGAAACTATGTGGGAAGGGATTTTAATTCCTTGACTGTATTTAGTCGATGGCGACTGCATTTTAATGAGCCACACAATAATTGATTTTTCAAGCGTCCTTATCAAATGCGAATTTTGCTAGAAAACACATGTTTACGACGTTATTAATCAAAAATGATTTTCTAATCTACACGAAGGAAATTAGTGAATGTACCGAAGGTATCTACTACTGAAATATTTGTACAAATAATATTGATTTCTCTTCTCTAAAAGAATAAAAGACTGAGAAAGATGATAATGGTTTTTAAAAGTCTTCTAGCAATTAAAGATTCTGTAATCCGTACAAAATGTATTGTAGGATACCCATGATGTGGCTCCATTAACCTTCACTCCACGACTAGCGCGTATTTTGCGTGACTTCACACATATCTTTGAATTTCTTCGCCGATATGTGCAGGTTGCGTCACGATGTTTTCCTCAAGGAGCACAAGATCCACCGACTCTCTAAAAATACATTACACTTATGATTTTCTATCATAATAAACCTCAAAGAAGTATCGCATTAAATGCGTTTCTTGTCTATATTAACAAATATTAACGTCATTTCAGTTAAACTAAGTATAAAAATTTCTTTTATTTACCAAATAATACAGAAAATGGATAAACAGTTAATTAAAAAACATTACAGTTTTATTACGTTGTAGATAAGCTAATGCTCACAAAACCGGATAAATTAATTGTTAACGGAGTAAGTCGCAGTTAACATTGCAAAAAACAGTTGTTCAGATTTCTATAGTAAAGTTTTACAATCTCGGAAAAGAAACACGATGACTTAACAATGTTTAATATTGACATCAAAAGAAATTAATACGAATTAAAGTTGTTTTTGACTAAAATAGCACTAAACCTAAGACATTTTATGTTTTAAATGTAACGTCCGAGATGTAACCTAAAATAAATGTTGTATATTAAGCAATAAACATGGTATATAATTTTAGACAACTCTACTGCAGTCATATGTATGTCTTTTATATAAAGATATTCTTTAAATTATCAATAAAACCAAGTCTTTATTAGCAAGAAAGGATTGTTTTTACTTCATACTATTTTAACAAACCTCTTTAGTAGAACTACAAAACTATTCTAAAGCTATAAAGACAACGCAATGATAGGGATCGGTTTACGAGGGAATTAAATGTTCGCTTTGCAGTATTAAAATAAAAGGTAACATTTCAAGGGGAGTTTATTATAGTCGTACGACTCGCGTCATATAGGATTATGGCTAATGGGAACATTCCCACATCAAACTCTCGATCGCTTTAAACATATGTATTCCTTAAAAAGTCAAAATTAAATTTATGTTCAAAAATACATCACAATTAAGACACATGATTGCACTAGTCGTTGTTCGCGACTTTGTCTGCATGGAATTGAAAAATTAGTAATGTTACTTGGGGCACGTAGAGTAATGGTAAAGAGTTTTTGAAATTAGCCCAGTAGTTTTTGAGTTATTTCTATACATACAAAAATACAAAATTTTTCTCTTTATAATATTAGCATAGATTACCTTTAAATTTGTTTCGTTTTTTAGCTTTTTTTTTTTAAATTATGTATTTCCAACACAATTATTTTTTCTGTAGAAATCTTTGTTCTACATTATACAATAGTTAGACTTCACAGTATATTGCATAGTTTGCACTCGAATTCCGTTCACCGTCACTTAAGTATTCCTCAGTGGAAGCGCATGCATTCATTGCGCTATCAAATGCCAAATGCATCGCTATTTCCAATCTCGCTTTGACAAAGCACCGTCTAGGCATCCGTGCGTGTATTTCGGTAAACAGGTCGAAGGGGTCAACGACCGAGGCGTCGCGACGTCTAATAATATGCGCCTGCGCAGGTGCAGGGTACAAGGAGCAGGGAAAGTGAGTCGGGGGAGGGGACAAGGCATGCCTGAGATTGATGGCCCCGATGCAAATAGACGGAAAAGGAAAACTAAATTAAGGCGAAGGAAACTCTAAAATTATGATAATTGAATAGGATAGCCGTTTATTCGTTTGTCCCGTCTTAAATCGATTTCGACATTAGCAGAGTGATTTAATTTGGTGATATGCTTTTTACTTTTAAGTTTTAAACTGGAACATCCTGTTTATAAAAATAACTAATCAGTTTTTAGTCGGCCTCGGGAATAATCTACACTTGCCGCATTTGTTTCAATTTGAAATCAAAATCATAACCTAACTTCAGTAGTATTTCATCTATCTATACTAATATTATAAAGAGAGAAACTTTGTATTTTTGGATTTTTGGATTTTTGTATTTTTGTTTGTATTGAAATAACTGAAAATCTACTGAACGGATTTCGAAAATTCTTTCACTATTAGAAAGCTACGTTCTTTGTGTCTAACATAGGCTATAATTTATTTTTAGAAAAGTTTAGGAAATAGGAATAAACAGCGCATTACTGGACCCTGTCGCAAATTTCATTAAATTTTCCTTTTCATTGGCTTACGCTGGCTAAACCGCTCGAGTTATATAAAAATGATGTATGAGACATTTGTAGATCTAAAAAAGTTCTACAAAAAAGTCAGCGATGGCATATGTTTATCTTTTACGGTTTTCTCACAATAATCACTTTTTGTTTTATAAAAATCAATTAAAATATGCACTTAATTTGCCGCGTTATTTTTTTGGTTTAAATATTAATCCTTGTCCAAATAAATGTGTTTGTTATCAGGAGAATTTAATGTAGATTAAAATCGTCCTTAACCGTATTTAAATCTGACGAATAGTTTAGAAGATATCACGAACACAAGTTATAAAGGTAACCGAAAAATCATCTCACGAGCCGGCCGTGGTAGAAAATGCAAAAGAATTCTGATATTTAATTGAGTACATATCAAGTAAGTATAACATTTTTTCCAATCCGAAGTGGGGGTTTGAAAATGGTTAATTTCGAAGCATCCATTATTACTGTTACAAGCCATTGTCTGTAACTTTTGTTCTAGACATGATTTTTTAATTCCGTAAAATATAACAAAATCTTTGGACCTTACATCAAATAGAAAAAAAATGGTTAAAAATTTCGACAGTGTTCTGTTTTAAATACTAACAGTTTGGCGATCAAAGTATAATGTTGCGTTTTCACAATGTAGGTTGATACCTACGCTACTTAGATGATGCAGTTCAGTGTTCAGATTCCTGTCGTACGGCTGAACGTCCGATGGTAGAATGGTGATAGTGAATTATTTCATGTAATTCCTGCGCACACCCTCCAAAATGTAGCCGGTAGAACACCGAGAGACTGCCACTTTACGCCACTAATATTGCTACGCCACTAATAATTATACGCTTAATATTGACTAAATTTAGTTTTTGGTCACCGATAAAGTTTTTGGCCCGCCTCTCCACTGAATCCAGGGGTGCGAGTTGGTATTTGGATGCACCTGCCCAGATGTGACAGCAGTATTCCACACACGGCCAGATATGTGCTATGTACAGAATAAAACGCTGTCCCGGTGTGAAGTCCTTGGTAAGGACTCCGGGCTTCCTAGCAGCTACCTTTGCCTTAGACTCAATGAGCTATCCGAAGATAAGATTCATGGTTAATATCACCACGCGGACGAAGTCGCGGGCAACTGCTAGTTCTATTATAAAGAAAGAAACTTAGTATTTTTGTATGTATTGAGATAACTCAAGAACTACTAGACCGATTTCGAAAATTCTTTCACCGTTAGAAAGCTACATTATCCCCGAGTAACATAGGCTATATTATTTAAGTCCACGCGGATGAAGTCGCTAGCAACAGCTAGTTTTATATCAAATTGTCATTATGTATTGCTGTTTATAACTCATTAAATATGAACATATTTATCGTGTAGTTTTTTTCAAACATCATACATTTTAATTGCATGTAATTTAGAATTATAAATTTATATTCCACAACTCATGTCTTTAAATGGTAAAGAATATTTTATAAATAGACAACGCAAACCTTTTATAGAACGTATTAGAAATCAATACTACTAATTTAAAACTATCGTACTAATTTCTTAACGCAAGAACGAATCATTTTTTTTCATAAAATATTTTTAGTAGGGGTTTATTTTACATTTTGAAATCTCTTTATTGTAATGAAAATCTATTACATACAATTTAAATGCAATAAATGTCACTAGATCTGCATTCTAACCTGTCATATAACAACCGCTCTATTTTAAACTCTCAACCTTGAACCCAAAGACCGACGATCTGTACGTGTAAATCTCGTTGCTAACCTTAGAATTTGCACGAGATGTCAAAAACCGATTGTTTTAAGATATTAGTAAGTAAAATGATATAAAAACATCAAAAAATGTGTTTAAAAAACGTTTAGTTGAGCGCAAAATAGTGATTTCTAATCAATTAATATTAATACTCTCTACCTATATGTAAACTTTTGCTAATTTAAGCATTAAAACGTTACATGTAAGCATGTAAACATAAAACATGACAAAACATTATTGCAACTCGCTACATAAAATTTACAATATAATTGAAACAACAAAACACAAAACAAAATAAACAAAATAGCGCGACTAGTGCAAGCATCCGCAACAACTTCTGTAATATCCAATGAATATTAAAACAAATATATGTAAATATTATTGAACAAGGAATTTGTGTTGTGAATAGAATTAGCATGAAACTTGAATGAGAATCTGCGCATGCGATTATATGACATGACACCGCGGGGACACCGCGGGGACACCGCGGGGACACCGCGGGGACGTTGCGGGGACGAGACCTAACGCGGTATAAAAACGAATACGCTCAGGTTATAATAGCAGTCATTGTGTTATCATATCTGATATCAAGTTTAATAAGAAGCAAAGAGTTTAATATAAAAAGTTTATGTTATTTACAAGAATAGATTTTACGACTACGAGATCCTACAAACAAACTTTCTTAATTATTTAACACGTATCCTTGTTATCTATATACTAATATTAGAAACTTTGTATTCTTGTATTTATATTGAAATAACTCAAGAAGTACTGGGCCGATTTCAAAGATTCTTTCACCGTAAGAAAGCTACATTATCCACGAGTAATATAGGTTATATTTTAACTCCACGTGGACGAAGTCCCGAGCAACAACCAGTTGTACATAATATTAAATAACTGTATGTAAATTAACCAGAGTAATATTAATTTCTCGTCATGTAACACATTATTTGATTTGGCAGCAAACATATGCAAATCACATCAGTGACTTGCGCTTGACTACCAAAGCTACTGAATTTACACTTGTCTTAATATCATTGTTAAATCCTACCACGTCTTACAAACAAGGCGATGAATAACAATTAGCTATGACAACCTTCAAATATATTAAAAGGATATAAAATTCTTTAAAGCACAGATTTAAAGATGTCTACAAAGTTAAAGGAACTGGGCCTTTTTCTACATTTATGTAATCAAAGAACGTAGAAGAAATGAAGTTTGCCGACATATTTGCCCTACAGTTTTTATATTATTTGGTCCGTTGTAAAGTTTACTAAATGACAAAAACAAATAAGCACTAAAGAGACGTATCGTTTATCCATATATAACGGTGGATAAGTCACAAAGACATTGGTTATTTTACTTCCTTCAATTTAAAAAGTATACTAAAAGAAGACACTGACAAGCTAAACAGTGGACCATCTTTGTCTAGTCCAATTTAACGTATAATAAGGTGTGACAGTTTGTCTCATATCCTTGACCATATTGATCCCCTGACCGCCATACGCTATTCAAATTCTAAATTATTAGCATATATTCGTTACAACTAAAACATAGATATTTAAAACCTAATAAACTGGTAGACTGGTTCGCAAGAAATGACATATAATAATCAAAGAGCTTTAAACACAATAGTTTTAGAGTGGTACGAGAGGTTATCTTAAATAATTTTAAACATAAACTAAATTATGACAGCTCACTAGCGCCTCCCTGTTAATCTCAAAAAATTGACACAAGATCATTTTTTGTCATTTTCTGTGACTAAGTAGTTTTTACATATTTTCTGCAGGATTTAACTGCGATAGCTGTATCTCTCTCAACGGCTCAGAGATCCTTGTTTGCCTATAATCGTGTGTGTGTCAAGAGTGCTAATCTAAACAATTGAAACTCTACCATAGTAGCTTTAGTGACATTTTTGTTCGTAACGTCCCGTCTATTAATTCAAATGTCTTTGTTTTTTATTATAAATGATTTTATTTCTAGGCCACGTTATAAAACTAGCAGATATATGTAAAAACGGAACACCCAACATTTCCCACAACCGGTCACTAAGTAGGTTCTGTGCTTTACTGTTACTATAACTTTTGATTATCTAGCACATATTTGATTTTTAAAGATAATATTATAGAAAACTGGTTTTTGAAAATATAAAGTAGTACGATATATTTAGGTAACCTTGAATTTTAGAGCAAGACTTTAGTTTCACCTAGTACCTTACTTTTCCACCTTCTAATATTAAAAAAATCCGAAATTAATTAAAATCACGAAGTTGGTGACAATAACAAATACAGTCGAAGCGAGGGTCCAAGGCACCGCGATATTTGTCTCGCTTATTAAGTTTATCTTTATTACGAGTTGCTCGCTTAAGGAGGTAGCTCGTCGGGACCAGAAATGACTCTTGCTTAATTTCTTATTTATCCAGGTTTGACTATATTTATTTTAAAATCAATAGCTATAGTAGCAGCTTTTCTAATTTTAAAATATAAATCATTGGTAATTTCCATTGAGTTTGAAATAAAATTTGAACTATAAAAATGTTTTTTTGAACTTTTAATTATCATTATAAAACATACCAATTAAAAACTAATACACCGGTCGATCTTAATTAAATATCTAAAAGTAATAACAGTCATATACAAAATGAATTATTACAAACACAACGCTTAAAATAATTAAAAACGGTCGCTTCAATATGATTTAGTTTATTAATTAATTTGTGTTAAATTCATCATCTTATGGGTTTAATATACTAATCTTATAAAGAGAGTCACTTTGTATTTTTGTATGTATTGAAATAACTCAAGCAGTACTGAACCAATTTCAGAAATTCTTTCACCGTTTAAAAGCTACATTTCCTATATTATTAAATTCCACACGGACGAAGTCGCAAGCAACAGCTAGTTTACAATAATTATTGGCAAAACTCAATATTTTAGCGCAGTCGGACACTTTAGAAAACTTTAATTTAGTGAACATTTTTAAAACCATTTTTTACGTATTAAATGAATATAATTTTGTTCAAATACTTTACAAATTTTAACACTATAAAAAACTGTACTACAGTGATGATGGACTCCCGAAGAGTTCGAAACTAGTCGGTACCGTCACCAAAATTACACGTGAGTTTTTAGCCGTTTTAAATAAATAAAATATAATAATGTCTCACGAAAGTTTTAACAATTTAACTGTACTACAGTCTAAAAATAACTAAATAAAAAGTATAAAACCCTACTGAACTTTATAAAAACAATAATAATGTTGCCTCAATCGAAAGTGAAGGCACCTGTACTTTGACCGAGGTTCCACTCTTTTACTTTAGGTTACGCCGCAACAACACCGTTATAAACTTTGACCCACAAACTTACGGAAGGCCAAGAAAAATCAAAACTTATAAACCCTCATACAAAGATATATTATACTGTAGATGGAACACTCGATACCTAAAAGTGAGGCATTTTCTTTGACCTCCGGAGGTCCAATGTAGGGAAATCTCCCTAAGTGTTAACCTCTAAATTACATTTGCCGACATAAAAAGTCGACCGAGTGTAACCTCTTTTCTCAAATTTAAATTGTATTTCATAGTATTTACTAAAGTTTAATATAATAATTAATAGAAACATTTTTAAAACGCTAATTAAAAATTTATAACAACCATAAAACAAAAATGGTCTTTGTTAAAAAATGTTTGGATTTAAATTGTTTTAAATAAAATAATAAATATGAAAAACGATAATTAACGTTTTAATGTATGTTTTAGTTTATACTACTGTTTATTTTAAAAATGTAAAAAAATCACACAATTTCCCAAACTTGGAATTTTTTTTCATGATACTGGCAAGTTTTTTTTTTTTTAATAATTTCTTTCTTGGCACGCTTTTTAACGTCAAATTAGTATGGAGTGCTACCTCTATGTATAATATCTCTTTGCCCTCATATATTTTAGATATATGAATTTACATATAGATTATGTTTGCTTTTAGGTTATTCTTCGATTGTGATTTTTGTCATTTTATAATGTAAGTAACTGTTGGTCACGACTTCGTACGCGAATTCAAAAATATAGCCTATGTTACTCGGGGATATTGTAGCTTTCTAACGGTGAAAGAATTTTTGAAATCGGCCCAGTAGTTATTGAGTTATTTCAATACATACAAAAATACAAAATTTCTCTCTTTAATAGTATTGTAGTATAGACTAGACAGCTTAGTAAGTTAACAACGGAACTAATCGTTGTTAAATTAAGGGTGTAAACCTATTTATTTTTGCATATGTTTACGATTTCCCTTTACTATTATGATGCTAAGTGTTAACTTCACAATGTGCCTAGTGAGTTTATAAACTGAAGCTGACGATCGGTCGATGACATTACAGTCGTGCGTGCAACTTACTTGTGCCAGCGTCAATTAAATTGTTAATTAAAATGTTAAGATCCGATGCACGACTTTTTCATCGTCGAATTCATGGTAAAGTAAAGCATTCTTGACATATTCACATTTAATTCAAATAATTTTGAGTCGAAAACATTCGAGACGTCGGTTTCATGCCATTTAAAATAAATAGAAAAAAGAAATAAAATGTCCACGTAGTCCGTCCTTACCCGAAAACTTAAGACAAAATATTTTCATGCCGCACTCTTTCACTAAAGTTGAGCGCTTTCTATACAGGATAATAATGGCCGTTTTCGCCAATCCCTAAATTTTAGGCAACCCTTAACGCCTCGTCACCTAACACTACTTTCGTTTTCACCAACAGTTAAGTGTCAATTTAGGTATCAAATCAATTCACGTATGAGTTAGATTTAGGGAGACTCATAAGCAAAAAGACACCTATCTAAAACTACTTTAGGGGTTCGTTTGTAAGAACGGGCATAAGTATCATAATAAGTAATAAGCATTCACGTAAAACAGTATAAAAAAGCCACAATCACGATTTCGAATCCGGAGGCTGTGTAAATCTGTCCGCAGTACCAGTAGCGATGTCGGTACATATCGCCATATTAGTCTGCGTTGAGTCATCTCTCCACGTGTTCAGATTGCGACAGACAGGACAATGCGAACAGAAAAACGGCCCGAGTTCGAACGGCGCCAGGCACAATAAAAAAAACTCTACACTCCCTGAAAACCGTTGCTTGCACGATTGAGTAATAACGTATGAATTATTTACAATGTTGCAATGTTTGCGGGCCTTTTTAAAGGTATTTCAATAACTCTTATGAAATATTACCAAGAAAAAACATTTATTATAAGTAGACATTCACACAGATCTGTCGTTTGCGTCCCACTGCCCTTAAACCAACAATATTCCCTTCAGATAGAAAGAAGTATCTATGTAGATAAATTCTACAATACTTGTGAGCACGCTGTTTCCATTTCTGTAAGAGTTACACAACATAACGTTCACCAAACGCGGCACATTGACCCACTCAATGCTTTGCCCACTTGCAGCTTTACTTCGCTTGTAGAAAACATTAAAGTTAATGAAGAAAAAAAGAAAATATCGTAACGAAAGCACTATAAAAAGAGAAATTTTGTAATTCACACGCTTTAAAAGATTAATATACGCATAAATTAAATGATAATTACATTTACAACAATTATTTATATGTGTTTTAAGTGACTTCGACAATTCAATATTTTTGCGTTTTGTGTCGTGTAAACTTTTTAATCTTGAAGCATTTGTATGTAGGTTACAAAGGTAAAGTAAAACGTCCATAAACATCTTCGTACGTCAGATAACGTTAGAAACATGACTTCTTTTAATTTAATAAGGCACGAACTAGCTATTTGAAGTAACTGACTAAACGATAACAACTGCTGAGTTTACAATATTAATGTAATTCGTTTACTAATCTATAAAATAGTTTAAACAATTCTTTGACAAGTATGAGTATTATTATATTATTCAATTGTTTACAATATTCGAGACAATTATCTAAACATTTAATCTATCATTATATTTTAATAAAACTATATTTTTTTAATAATAATAGTAACCAATCAACACTAGTATAAGCGAGTTAGAAATAACATTTTAATTTTATGGTAAATTTCAACGGGAAAATGAAATTTGTATTTTTGTATGTATTGTATGTATTGAAATAACTCAAGAACTACTGGCCCGATTTCAAAAATTCTTTCACCATTAGAAAGCTACGAGTACATTATCCCCGAGTAAAATAGGCTATATTTTTTAATTCCACGCGGACGAAGTCGCGCACAACAGCTGGTATCTCTATATTCCAGTGCGTAGAAAAACTATTACAATTAGAAAAAAAACACCAGAGTAGTAGATGTAGAAAAGGGGATGATCGATATGTCAAGTAAAATAATAGTTTTGAAAATAATCACTTTAATAGCACAAGAGAGATCGTCGTTCGTCGTCAGTCGTCGTTCGCGCTTGCCGAATACTCCCAAACCACACTCTTTCCATCTCGCTCGCACACCGTCTCGCTCACACTTCCATTTAGTTTAATTCCGTGCACACTACATACGCTCCATTTCTACATAGATATAAGTAAAATAGACAACACAGATTAAATAATCTAAATGTCCACATTCACAGACGTACACTCATCTTATAACCTATTTGTAAATAATGTGTAAGATTGATCAAAGCTTAACAAAAGCGAATTATTTACCATACATTTACGTAAACAACAATTAAATGGCGTCAACTGTCTGAAATCTGATTACATTAAGTACAACAATAGACCTTTCTAGAAACAAATGGAAGGAATGACAGAATTCCTTCAAAATGGATAAGACAAGGAGTTCTTGGAAGACTATTTTTCTAATTACCTCACCTCAGTTACTTCTATGAAATATGCAGAGAATTAAGGCATAGTTAATTGTTATAAAGAGAATGACATTTTCATTAAATGCAATGAGTTCATCTCTTACCCTAGGACACGCAAAAATGGCCTTACGAACCAAAATATCCGTTTTAATCCCGAACTCGGTCTAATGAAGCCCTGAGGTTAATACTAATTGTATTTATACTATTTAATGTATGTTTAATTTCGATTAACAGTAAGTCAAATGGTCCACTTAGACGCATGGAGAACCGTTAGCGGTTTATCAATTCAATGACATAAGCACGCCCCCGCAAGACACCCGAGCCGTACAACGTCATTTACCCGTTGTCAGCACCTACGTGCAATGCGCTACCGTAAGATATCGTAAATATAACTTATACTTTTCTTTTTTTTATATTATAAAGTGGCAAACGAGCAAGCGGCCACCTGGATTAGCTGAAATAGCGAAGCGACTGCTGCCCATAGACATCTGCAATCGCAGATGCGTTGCCTACTTAATCTACGGAGGAGGAGACGCACAGCAAGAGGATAATTCCTCATTCAATACGTCCCCTCTCCAGCCAATTCCACTTCCTCTTCCCATCATTTCCTTATAAGAAAAGGATAGGAAGGGAAAAGAGGATTAAAATACTAAAGAATAAATTTTTTTACGATGGAATGAAACCTCATGATCGTGTATAAGCAAAGATGAAAGCAGTTCCAGAAACTTCTGAGGCTGCGGCACTCAAAGTTGTTGACCCTACGCGCTGCAGAGTCGCAAGGTCACTTAGTGACTGCTTCGACTATTAAGGGCAATTTTTTTGATGACGACAGTCGAACTGGGATAAGCAGAATCCAAGGGACCGCAATATTTTTCTCGCAATCTTCATTCATTTCTCGAAATCGTTCTGGGGACCATACACTGACTTTCGATTATGGAGGTTTCTTACTTATCCACTTCTCGTTTATCCAGGTTCTGTAATTATATTAGATATTTTGGTTTTATTTACGTGATTCAAACGTATACTCAACGACAAAAGATATATCTTTTAAGACACAGCCTCGTTCGCCAGAGCGTATTTGCTATAAAGTCTTATAATGAATATTTATACAACAGTATTTTAATAATGTTCGTAACTGTACATTTATATCATAGATTAAGAAAACGTAATAAACATAAATAAAATAATAATCAATAGCAAAGATCTGGAATGCTGAGTACGGTAACTGTTTGTTGGAAAAATTACTTATTTAATTTAATTTTATATCTATCTTAAGGGTTATTATGCATTAATTACTTTGTTTTATCTATGACGAACAGGTCTATTAATACTATAGTATTAATTTCCTAGACCTATTATAATATTGGAAAACCTAGGGTTGTCAACATTTAAGGGGACAAAAATACTGGAAACGGCTAATAGTTCTTGCCTCTCGTTGACATGACGTAGATCTAAGATTGTTAGAGTGGCGCATAAATAACGTGACCAGACGTCTCGTTTTGAACGGTACAGTCCCGTTTTCCAGTCTTGTGTGCCTCTTTTGGAAACCGCGGGAAAATTGGGATAGTCGGCCCGGCCGGGCCTGGTGTGCGAGAGCTAGAGACGACACGACAATAGCCGGGAGCATGAGAGTGGCGAAAACGTTATCGCTCGCGCGTCTAGTGTTTACATTAGCCCTGTTTACTTTACTTCTTATTTCTAGAGATGAGCACAATACGTGATTCTTCGATACAATGAAAATTTTGATCACTGGTTGCACCCCTAGATCCGGAGCTCAAAACTATAGCTATCCCGTTTTAAGTCCAAAAAAAATTGTCACGTTTGGAATAAATTTCTCTAAAAAAATATAACTTGTCAAAATACTCGACCTCGATGATATAAAATCACATGACAGACATATCATTCATTATTAATTTATAGGCATATAGATTGACCTTACTGTCCGACCTACGCTAAACAAGGTCATGTTCAACATATTTACATATCAAAGAATGTAAATCCATATTCACATTCTTCATAATATGACACAGATAACGCTACACAACTTTCACTATTTGACACATACTGTAGAAATATTTTTGTCTAGGAAACTAAAAAAGAAAACAAGAAACACGAAACTATTAAACCCAAATACAAAAAAACATAAACGTTCGAAAGACAATCAGAAATAAAAACGTATTTTTTAACTGACGTTCTTACGGTAAAGCAAATATCGTCATGCAATCTGCACATATCGACGAAGATGAAGTCACGCAAAATATATGTGGTCGTAGAATTGTGTAAAAATCGAGCCCATCATAGCCGAGTTCGCACTACGCTACCCCTGTATTTCTAACTAGCTGTTCTTTGCTAGTTAGTCCGCGTAGAATTAAAAAGATATGTCCCATGTTACTCGGGGATAATGTAGCTTTCTAACAATAAAATAATTTTTGAAGGCGGCCAAGTAGTTCTTGAGTTATTTGAATACATACAAAAATATAAAAAAAATCCTCTTTATAATATTAATATAGATAACTTAACTTCAACATTCCTTTATTTTGAAACATATTACACAATTACATCAAAAGACCTTGTGTAAAGTTTTTTTGGGCGAAATATTCGCCAGTTTCTATCAAAGTTCGACCACCCAACTATTTAACTGGCGTGACTATCATAGCGTAACAAATAAACTGTTTCAAATTGAATAACATTTATTCTTGCAGTTAACTTTTAACTGTGCTGTTATCAACAACAGTTAAAAAAGTTAATATAAGGGTACCGCTGGGTAGAAAATAATACGTTTCTTTTTTATACGGTTATAAATTAAAAAGAACAGTTGGGAGAAATTTAAAAAGTAATTTATTACAACCGTTGATTTATGTCATAGCGTTTAATCAAGTTTTTTTTTATATTTATTAATTAATATTGTCCGTAATTGAGTTATTTATCGTAATTGGATTTTGTCTGCCCCAAAAGTAAAGCAAAGGTGTACAAAATTGTCTAGTAACCTTTTACAAACTGTTTAAAATCTTATTATCACAACTTAACCGTAACTATGTAGCATTACAATTACTTCTCGTTTATTTTCTGTACCTTTTCTGTTTAATACTCGTATTATTTTTAATACGCAACAAATAAGCAATGAAAAACACCATAAACCTTTACTGTTTAATTTAATTAAAGTTACAATGTAAGTTAATGCTTTCCTACTGAAATTTATAGGTCTTAAACTGACCTATTTTAAAAAAAAAAAAACAGAAGTTAAACCTCATTACTAAAACGATCCAGCTCGACGTCAAAATCACGATAAACTCTTACAAAATAACAGTAAGAAGTCAAAAAAAACCCACTTACTTCGTCCTTTACGAGCTCTGATCGGATTCGCAGCGAATAATGGCTTTTTTAAGCACCAAAACTTCCAGCAAACGTCAGATAACATTAACTCACCTGGAAAAGAGGAAAAAGGGCGATTAATTAAATTAAACAAGAGCTCGGGTGAAATAATAAAATCGTTTATAGCACGCAGTAAAACCGACGTCGGACACTATTTATTTGACGTGCATTTCTTTTTGACGAAGCGAAAACATTAACAACGCACTTCAAGAGAATTGCCTTCACCAAGTTCATTATTATAATACTGCTAAGAACTTCATTCTAGATCATTCTTTCCTTTACCCTACAGAAGGTCAACACAGTATCGACTTCTCTATTTACCTATAGCCGTCATAGCTAAAACTTCCTTCTTATCTCTCCTTTCATACTATCTATTCATAAATTCTTTTGTCTTACACTCTGATCTTAAGGCTTCATTAGACTACAATCGCGTGATTTTGGTTCGGCATCGGTCTAATGAACCCCTAGGGTATTTGTTCGTCTATCATTCACACTTTTGTAGCGACTCTCTGCATAATTTTTAAAATGAAAATCAAATAAAAGAATAAATGATTACGCTTTATACATACTGCGAACATATTGCATTCCGTTTAAACGATATGAATTACAGATAATTTAGTTTTTGTATCACCATAAGTAAAAATAACATTTTGAAATTAAGCACACTGGCGCCAAAAGAGTTCCAAGATTTTATCAATAAACTGTTTAATTTCATTATTAGTGCGTCATTTTTTTTTAAATTTTCGAGTCGTAATTTCAAAAGTAAAAGTGAATCAAGTGACCGCAAATGGTTAAAAAAATAAACATAATTAAATGAATGGGAATGATAATATTATGATAATTTTAACGAAATATCGTATGTTTATATATTTTATGCTCACTAATATGTTATTATTGAGATTTATGGACGTATAAGAAGCGAAAAAAATGTCAGAACCTCGCCAAATAGAGGTCCGTGGTCTCTGCCTACCGCTCTGGGTTACGAGCGTGGATTTAATACTACAAAATGAATAAGTTAATAAGGACTTCACTCTTAGGTGAAGGAAAACATCGTGATGCAACTTGCACATATCGACAAAGAAATTCAAAGATATGTGTATTCACGCAAAATACGCGCTAGTCGTGGAGTTGTGAAAAATGGAGTCCATCATGGGTCGAAACCATTAATCCTTTAAGGACTTCAATCAACGTAAGCGGAAAATTGATTTGCTTTATCCATTAATTGCTTATAATAAAGTTATTTAAACTTATCAGTTAAAATTACCGAATGCTTTCACGACTTTAATGACATCTATAAAATTAAGAACTTCTTTATTTCTTTGAGTTTAAATTAGGATGCTTTATTTATTTGAATCAATTAGTTTAAAGTAACTAATAACTAAAAGGTTTATGATTTTATTGTGTACTTATTTCACATCGAGATTAATTTAATTTATGTACCGTTATGATGTTTAAGATTGAATTACAATTTAACATTTCCTTTTTGTCTGTTTGTTTATTCAATTGTCACAGATTATACAAATATTTACAAACGATAATGTAACAATAACATCCGTTGTTGAGTTACTATCCGAAGTATATTCAGCCAGCTACAGACGCTCAGATTACTGCACAGTTTTAACTGTACAGTTCGACTGTTCAGTCGAATTGACGTGTGAACGTCTGAAGGTTTGTAGCTGGCTTTAGAATAGAATATTAATAAATGAACCATAGACAATAGTCACTAATACCTAATCTGGACTCAGACAATGAAGCCATTGAAGTCACAAATCGCCTTGCTAAATCCTGCGTCCTTCATAGTTCAGCAGTATTCATTAAAACTTATTTAGTGAAATAAACTACTCAAGTTATAAAATAAATATACTTAAGTGTAGTGCTAAAACCACACTTTATAAACGTCTATTCTAAACAGCACAGCATCTAGACATCTGGAAGGGCGTTAAACTACAGCAAGTAAAGCCAAATGTCATTAATCTCCTCATATGAGATTGTTATTATCTGCCAATGTACAGTCAAAGGCAAAAATATATATACACAAAGTCTCATAAAACTTCACCATCAACAATATCATAAATATGGCAATAGATATTAATGTAGAAAACATTTATGAACTCTTACCTATTTCCATATTTATGATTAAGGGTTGGCAATGTATCTGCAATTGCAGATAGATGTCTATGGGCAGCGGTCGCTTCGCTATTTCAGCGAAACCAGGTGGCCACTTTCTCTTTTGACTGTACAAGCAAGAGAATCAGTTTTCATTGTCTTATACAATGAACAAATCGGGATCGTATTTCGACACTGGACAACATACCAGTTACCAGGTAACGATGAAGTTCATTGTGTCTTGTTATGGAAATGTAACTAACGGATGCACCTCTGAAAATAATATGAGAATCGTGTGATCAATTCCCCTTAGAAATAATATGAAGTTATCAATTCAATATAAACACATTATTAAACGAAAGGAAATGATCGAAAATGTGTTATTAAAGTGGAGTTTTTCAACTTATTCTGATAAGTATAAAGAAGGAAACTTTTGATCTGTGTGTATTACAAATTAAGTTTTTGGAGTTAACTTATACGGAGAAAAGTTATTTGGAACCATTTTTACCTACCTAGTAGTAGGGGCTATATTTCCGCAACTCTGGAGCAACGACTAGCGTGTATTTTGCGTTTTTATCTACCTAACGTTTTATAAGTGTTAAAGTGAACTATACTTAGTTATAATTGATATTTCTATGTGTTCCATACATGATCACACACACATACAGATATCTTAGCCATGACACCGCGGTTGTGATCTAATCAAATCGGTCCCGAAGCGGGGCATTGACTTTTGACGCGCTTTTTTACTTTCCTCGCAACGAACGGTAATTTAAATTTCAGGAAAAGATATTCCCGTACCAATTTATTACATTCACACAACTTGATTTTGTTAGTTTTGAAATAATAAACTACGACTGTTTGTATAACTTCTAAAAAAATTACGAATTTGTAGTCCATTTTTTTTTATAAGATAACGAGGCAAACGAGCGGCTGAATCACCGAGGTAATCTTCGACGCCCATGGACATTTGCAACACTCGAGGAACCGCAAATGCGTTGCCGGCCTTTAAGGAATAGATAGGCTCGCTTCATGAAGGACCCTAAGTCGTAGAAGTTTGGAAATACCGCCGAGGACAGACCATTCCACAACGCGGCTGTGCGGGATTAAAAAAAAAAAATTACAATTAAATCAATCTTGAAGTAAGACAGCCATTCTTCCCAACTTCAGTTTATTTAGCAAATTAACTAAAATGATTATTTTAGCTACGATTAGATCAATCTGCAATTAGTGTACTAAATTTTATGTAGTAGATTTGTAGGGTTGAAATAAGCGTATTTCTGTGCGTCTCCTCCTCTGCATATTAAGGGTAGGCAACGCTGCAATTGCAGATATCTATGGTCAGCGGTTGCTTCGCTATTTCAGCCAAACCAGGTGACCACTTGCTCGTTTACCATTTTGTAATAATAAAAAAAGCATTTTACAGTTGAACCTAAATGCGCTTAGCTTGAACCGCTCAAAGAAAGCTAAATAAACAAAAGAAAGGTGTAATTGCGAGTTTGCATGTTCTAACACGAACAATCGAGCGCAGCTTAGTGGAATTAGCATACCGGCTCGGAGCCCACGCTAACCAATTCATCATAATCGCTGCTGTGTGCGTATTCAATACTAAACATGGACAAACACATTCAATTAGCGACCTTGCTCCACATAGTTTTAAGTGCGATCTTGATTCACTAGAACAGTTTAATTTACTTAACAATAGTTTAAAATATGTTATGTTAAAACAGGATAGATAACGTAGAACAGACTACGCTGGACTCAGTGGTAATCACTTAGAGCTTGTAATTAAATTTTATTACTATCGAAGTTAATTATAAATTCAGTGTACAATACCTCAATATGCAGTCAAACCTGGCGAGAGTCCAAGGAGAGCGCAATATTTGTCTCGTTTATTGATGTTTCTCTCTATGCCGAGTTTCTCGCTTACGGAAATCGTCCCTGGGGACCGTACAGAGACGCTCACTTAAAGAGGTTAATCAATAATCCAGTTCTCACTTATCTAGGTGCGACTGCAACTACAAGATTTATAGTATAGTCAGAAATAAAACAAACATAGTTGACTAAAAACTGATGTAATGATTTAGTATTGTAAAATTCCATGTTTTTATTCATATAAGAATTCATGTGAAACATCAACATTGTTTTAAACTCATCGAAGCATGAAGATAATAAAAACATACAAATCGTTATTGTATTTAACAAACATTAAGCAACTCGTAAACAAATACAAAGTAAATACTACAAGTGTGAATTGTGATGTAAGCGAATGCAAGGACAAATTATTATTTTATCCATTAACAGCAATTCAGCCATGCGACAATTATATGACATCTGTCGTATTTCAACATACAAAAAAAACTATTAAAAATAATCCAAATTTGTTCGTAATTTTGTTACCAGCTTGTTAAAGATTTTCTGGCGACACGGATAGCGTTAGAAACACTGTAAAATGCGTAAAATTACGATAGTTTTTCATTTATTTCTTTGCTACTGGAAGCACAAATGAAGGAACGGAGTTGCAAACTTTAAAAACATAGCGTTAAAAGACCTACGTTTAAAATCAAGAATAAAGGCGTACAGTCGAACTTGTTCGTCTCGCTTATAGACGGTTCTCTAATCCGAGGTTCTCGCTTATGGAGGTAGCTCGTCGGGACCATAAAATGACTCTCGCTTATCCAGGTTTGACTGTATTATTAAGTTTTTAATACTTATTTATGTAATCATCATTAAATATTATTATTATTATGGTATGAGTTCATTATGTCATCAAGATGTCATTTTCTTAACAATGTATTCAATAGTGATTATTGTTTATTCAATGTTCTTTCAGTGGACAATATCTATGATACATACTCTTATCATTACAAAAATATACGCGAGTTTACAAGCTTAGATTGGACATTACTAATGATAAAAATATTTACAACATTACTCGTTAAAAAATCGAAAAAATAATTACATATTAAAGCAATAATGTCTTTAATTACTCATTTAAAAACAAAAACTGTAATGACTATCAAAGAGGTTACATTAAATTAAATCTAATTCGTGTACGTAACTGGCAGTCAGACGTACTGGCCACAAAGAAAGTATTTCGTTTAAAAATAGAAATAAAGTTTGACAGCTGTCATTAAAATTAAATTCGGAAATGTCTAAAGTAAATGTGACAGAAGTTTTGTTACTAAATGTATTTTAATTAGTAAATTGTCCAATAACTTCAATATCGAATTATAAAACGTACTAATTCTGAACACAAGTCCAGAATGTCCTATAAACAGAGTGAAACACAGTTTACAAGATGCTAAACGGATAGTAAACTTCATTACAGCGTGCTACGATTTCCAGTACATATATCACAATCGGTAATTTCCTATGCCTTAAGTTCTCACTCTATTAGCATAATGGTGTTACCACTTACGGCCGTTCTAATTAAAACGATCCACACTTACGTATTATAGCGTCTAATGGATGCAATCACAGGGCGGACCAATTCATTGGACTGTTTATTACTTTATTAAGTCATCGTGGCCGGTCAGAGCAGTATTTTTAAACTTGCATTCGTACTATGAATGGATGCAACATTGTAATATGGTAATATGCACTTACTTTACCGACGCTAAATGGATTTGCAATGCGTCCACTGATAAACGGACTCGGATACGTAGCTTAAAGTGTTCATATCTTACAATAATAAAAGTTAGTGTTCTAGTTTTACTTTGTTATGTTGGTCATGTTTACAAATGTGTTTTGTTTAACTTTACGTTATGTAGATGGCGTTAGTTTATAAGAACCTATTTATTGTAAGTTCAAAAATATTAGTATTTATAAATAATCATAATTGATTCGACTTTATCATTATTTAATGGAAAATTCGTACCGATAAAAAGATTATTTACGATTGATATATTTTGGCAATTAGCAGATTAACATTT
Source organism: Papilio dardanus tibullus (assembly GCA_013186455.1). Classification (NCBI taxonomy): domain Eukaryota; kingdom Metazoa; phylum Arthropoda; class Insecta; order Lepidoptera; family Papilionidae; genus Papilio; species Papilio dardanus. Next base: position 201,956 of record QDHC01007103.1, read on the forward strand.
ACGAATCGTTTATAATTTGTTCGAATATTCGCATATTTAAAAGTATAGTTTTATACGATTTTATGTTACAGAGTGATAAAAAAATCGACCAATTAATTATATCTTAAAATTCGACACCAATTTATACCAATCCTGGCAGAACAATGAACTTAGATTTGAAAACAATCCCATTTATTTGTCCTATTGGCTTGTCTGGGTGGCTCGGTGGTCGCATGCCAACTGGGCATAAAATAGTCTAGAGATATTAAAAAAGATTCATTACTACCCGCGAATGAGTCACGCAGTGAAACTTGGTACGGTTATTGCAATACGAAACTACAACGGAAGTTTATTTAGCGCACTTGTATAATATAAACGCGTCAATTTAACGGAGTTATTGTAAATAAGAGCAACCGGCAATAAACAAACTTATAATAAATTACAATTTATCGCTTTCATTTCCGATAAACGTTAATGCACTATCTCAATTTTAACATTGATGTTTAATAAAGATTATTACGAGCAATTGAACTGTCCATTAAATTATTATTATTTAATTTAATGATTATGGAAGATTTTAATTAATTTTTACCATCAATCTTAATACTGCATACTAGCAATATTTACAATAAAATGTCGTGGCTCCAAATGTATGTTTAAATTTCACCTCGATTTTTTATACAAATTCAATTAATTTGCAATGTCTTACTTATCAACATCAAATCGATTTCCTACTTACGGCATAGCTTCAGGCAAAATATTAAACCTATAGTTAATAAAAATGTAAGCGGAACAAGGCGGGTAGATTAAAATTAGAATATATCGTTGAAAAACTTCCTCGTTTGAAACCGGGCGGGCAGGCTTTCATCAATCAGTAGAAGCTGAGATTAGCCAGCGCCGCCAGCGCCCCGGGCTCTGTCGTACGCGAACTAATACCAACTCCATTCAGTACACCAGTTAGCAGTAAATTACTGCTTAATTAAACGTTTGCAGCCAGTCCTCAGCCAGGCTGCGGCGCCAACACGCTGTCCGACCAGATCAGACCCTTAATTGTATACAATCTTTACGGATTGCTCGTTCCAGCCTTAGGGTCTGCGCAAACCAAACACAAATATCGAGTAATAGATGTCCTATTACTAGAATTATCATTTTACCATTATTATTTCATTCTCCTTCCACTTAGGTAAATAATGCTCAGTTAGAAGCCATTTCTAATTTGCTTCGCCATTACTCTATTATTTTAAATGCTACTTAAGATGAACACCGCCAGCCAATAAAGTAGATTTAAATGAAGTTACCTAATTAATAAAAGAGCAATATATCTCTTACTATTTTTGAAATACTATGGTAAGCCATAACAACAGAACTCGTATGGATTAGATTACAAAATAATGCATCTCAGAAGAGGAATATTAGCCTGTCTCTGGACTCAATTATAGCTAACACGTCCATCCCTCTCCGAACTCGAATCTTTAAACTTGTTTATTTCCCGGTGTCGTTAAGCGGTTTACTACGCTGCATGTTATTATATCGTTGATGAAATGCATTATTCACTGCATTTGATACGACATAATATTAAGAGTTAACAATTAAAATAAAAGATTGAAAGTAAGAACTGGATTCAAATACCGGTTTATATGGTTACGTAGTTTCTAAGGTAAACCGCATAACAATACACTAATTATGTAAAGCATTCAAAGAATTTAACAATTAAGATGCAAAATTATGTAATAGTTAAAACATGTCTGGAATTACAAAATGTTATTGTGGCCATTACTACTATTGTTTTATCTAAAACCTCAATTTAAATAAGCTCTGAAAAACAACAGAATGAATATAGAATTTTTCCTTTATTGTGCCCAAATAAAGATACATTCATGCAAGATGTTCTAAAATAAAGATGCGCCCGTGCGTGCCGACAACAATATAGGCGGTGCATTTTTCAAACCCAAATCAAACGAACAAAACAACAATGATTGAAATCTCACGTAAATAAACTTAAAGAAACTTTACTGCGTTTAATATTTGGAATCCATTTTAATTTTGAGATGCTATCTCTTCTCAACGTTCAATGGCGAAAAAGATATCGACAAAAACATGGCGGAACAATTTGGAACCGTTAAGTAAGCATCACTGGAGCCGCTGATTGACTTGTTTACTTGCAAATGACAATGTCAAAATGTCGCGTCGTGTAGCAAGTCAACGTAGACGTTAGACGCCGTTGTTACTATGTAAGTGTCGCACACACGATAGGCCGTTTCTCGGACAGATTAATCGATTTATAAACGTCTATGAAAACACGATCGTAAGGTTAGTTGGTGGGGGTATTAACACGCAATTACTGAATCGGCGTCGGCGAGCGCGGTTACAATTTTATTGGTCGCATATTTTAACGGTGGTTCGCGCTCGGGCCGATGGCATGGAACCGGACGCCGCTTTCTGATGGACTAATGTTACACTAGAAACTAACACCGTCAAGCGCTGCAAGGAAAGCGCCCGCCCAGCGAACATGTAAATAGTTTGTTATTTCATAGACAGTTTAAGTCAAATTATATGGATTACAAACTATTTTTAAATAAGAAGAAGGTACTCGTACATATTTAGATATCTCCATTACTATGCATAAAGGTCTTCGAGATTCATCAAAAGCAGGTGAAATCACGATCTGTTGCCGCGAAGGCCACGCGAGGAGAGAGTTGACATTCCCCACACGATCTCGACTCGCAGGGATTACTAAAACACGCCAATTAAATGCACGCAAGCCACGTGACTTACAAGCCGTAAGCACAGTGTTAATGTTTCGAGTTGGAAATCAAATTGTCTTTTTTAACGTTTTAATTAGAATCGGCTTTATCTGGGCGCCACGATCGGCGATACTGTCGCCCGCGTCATGAATATGCAAGCGCATAAAACGCATCGTGACTCATAAAACGTTTACCAGATAACGTAAGTAAATAAAAACTCGTTAGCGACTAGCGAGTCGAGGCGAGCGACTCGCATTCGGATAGAGTTGTAGCTACTTCGGATACCGCACGTCCGAAAACCGCCGTAGAGTCGTTACGTACGCAACTAATGCGGCCATTAGCGATGTCTTTATAACCATCTATGACCCTTATGGGAGCTCACACTCGTTCGCTCGGCTAGTTTATTTTCGACACACAAAACATTTAGCTAGCTTATAGACGTGTATCCGGAATTAATCTGACAGGTGCAGTCGTGAGAACGGGTTTCTTCATGATTTTGATATGTGACAGCGCTCAGATGGGAGACAGGGCGGCTCGTAAACTTTAATTCGACGCATAAATTATCGTTTAAGAGATTTACTATCACCAAACGAAACAACGACCTAAAGAATAAGAATAAAGTAAGAAAGAGGTCGCCCATTAAATAGTAAGACTGTATAATGAACACGTAAGGGCAAACATTACGTTTACTTTTCTAATCTATTTTAATCGTTTCAATGAAAATGATAACGCAGCCAAGCCCGTGACCGAGAGCAGTACGCAAATACCACCGCATTAGATACCATTGTAAAACCTTGAACATACGAGCACATTTGTCGCTTTATACAATTAACACTACCTAGGAATTATACTGTATTTCAGTCATGTTCCTAGATTTAAGCATGTTGGTTATAGGTTATAAAATACACTTTAAAGTTTTAGCTAAAATAAAACGTGAGTTCATAGAGTCCATGTACTTTGTTACCATGATAGGACAAAGTCACGTCTCAATGTAAGAGATTATCAACATAAACATACTTCTCTACGTGACGACAGTTTAGAATAAACGATTCAAAACTTACGTTTATTACGTCATCAGACTGCTTTGCATATCGAGTTTATAAAAGGACATCGAAAGGTCAAAGATTACAATGCGCATTCGAAATCGACTCTAATTCAGTGTGGATATCTAAAGTCTGCTACAGACGTTTAGTTTTTCAACTACACGACGTACACACGTTAATTTGAACTATACAGACGAACTGTCACAGTTAAAATCGAGCGTCTGTAGCCGACTTTAAGTTCTTTATTCAAGTTTTGTTGTACGCAAACAGAGTAAATAAGGCAAGTTCAAGCTTATCTTAGACGTGAATTTCCTCCGTCACCTACATATGCGAAGTGGATCAAGGGCCTTCGATGCGATAACTAATGTTTATAGCCGCGCGCAAATAATACTTATACAGTCGAACCTGGGTAAACGAGAGTCCAAGGGACCACGATATTTCTCCCCCTTATAGAGGTTTGTCTCTAATCGGAGTTTCTCGTATATGGAGGTAGCTCGACGGAACCATAGAATGTCTCTTGCTTATAGAGGTTTCTCCTTATACAGGTTTGACTGTAATTGTTGTAAAACAACAATTCTTTTGATGACATATCAAAAGAATAGTTTTGATATATCATATACTAAATCATCGTAAACGGTTATAAATTAATTAACTAGTAAAGTAAAACCACATCTTCAATGGACTTAAAAAAATACATACTTATTCATTAAGAACACAATACAAAGCTAATGTAGAATATCTTATTTCTCAAGGGAAAAGCAAATCAATGCATCTTAGAATATCATTTACTTAACCCTGATATAACATTACAGGAAAATATAATTAAAGGACATCTAAACGTAATAGATAATTTGTAAAATAACATAATATTTCCTCTTGTTTCCTGAGAATATCGGCACACTTCGTGGCATCAGGGTACTTCCACATGTAGATAATTCGCCGCGATTACCAGCTCACGAGTATAACATTCGCTAAATGGGGACGCACCCTAAAGCCTTGTTCGCACCAGGATAGTATTTTAGTCGAGTAGCAAGCAGCATTTATTTGAACAAAGGATTTACTACTGTTTGGACTCGTTTGAGCCTAAACCTACGCACTAAGATAGTAAATTAGTAACTAAACGTGTCCGAACAGCAACATTTTAGTAGAGTAGATTAGAAAATCCTTTGTTCTGTTAAATGCTACTTGCTACTCGACTAAAATACTATCCTAGTGCGTACGAGGCATAATGCCTAGTTACGGGCATCGTTGCCCTACATGGACATTAGCTAATGCAACTGTTTACGGTACAAATTAGCGACTCGGCGAACGACAAAAACTAGCGACAATTATTTAGTATTATCGCTTCTCAAGTATAACAGTTCTATGCTCTACAAATGGTGCAGGTTTAGTTTAGAATACGTACATAGGTTATATAAAATTAAGGTCAAAATCTTTTATATGTAGATAACTTTAACACTGAATTTATTCATTTGTTTTAATATGCACTTTTAACCTACTATGAACAAAAAGAGTATTGTGTGAACATTATAATGTTGGTATAGATTATATAAACAATCCTATAATAATACGATAAATGCTATGACCTTGAAGTCTAGGTAATGTCATGCTAGACTTGAATTGCTAAGTCATCTGATATATTTATTTCCGTAAGACACTAAACACCAAGATCGTTACAGTTTTGTTACAGGCTATAAGCTTACAGTCACGGAGTTCCGAGTAGGGGCCGATAGGAGCCGCTGTGTTGACTCTAATTGTTCACATTAGCCGGTGTCTTCCAAGACACATCGTTGTTTAACACTACCGGCCCATTGTGTTGCTAACGGTCCCAAGTACTCTCCACACGCGAACTATGTCGGATCTCTATCAATTTATAAGTACCGTTTTGGTATTTAATTCTAGCAACATAAAATACTGTGTAAAGTCTGTATGTTTGTATCAAAATAGAATCATCTATCTCAACATTAAAGCGTTAGGCGCAAACACTGCGTCGGTGCTCGGGGGCGGGGACGGCCGTTGCACCTGGCGCATTCCTCACGCACTCCTTTTTATGCCGCACTACGAGATTGACCCGACCATTCTCAAAAGACCCCTCCCTTTCGCCGACCCCATTTATCACAAGCAAACATAGAAGACAACGAAACCCGCACAAAGTTCCACTTGCACTGGCCGAGCGACGGTGCGCATCTCTAAATCTAATCCTATTTAATTTCAACGACTGCATCTTAGAAAAACTGTGCACAGATAAAATGTTTCCATCCAACCGACCGCAGCAATAAGAATCAATATTTACACAGTGAATACCAGTTGTTTGTCAGATTGATTTATGACACCCTTTAAAGTATTCGAGGGCTCGAAAGAATTAGCGACCGAGTTCGAAACGGTTTTCAATTGCTCCGTCTTAATGGAGTGCCGTCCCAGCTGTCGAGTGCAGCTCTAAATAAAATAAGGTGTCGAAAGTTACAAAGAACGAGCGTTAATTTGTTGTTAAATTGTTGTTAGCGAGGAGGTAACGTGGCGCAATGTGTGTCAAAGTACTAAATGTATGTTTGGAGCTGCGCTTACGCGTTAACCGCAAAAGTGTGTGTTTGCGTCGACCGTAACGAAAACATCAAACCTGTTCGGGTAGTTAAAATTTTATTAAACAAACACATGTGTGCGCCCCACTAACTGATGATAGTGGGAAAACTAATTATTCTCGCATTACCTTCGCACCGCGCGAAGCAATTTTTAAAGTAAGCAGTGAAATCGACCGTATAACCAACAAGGCATATTGTCTGTGCTTGTGCCATATTTGTTTTACTCAATTTAACAAAATTTCATGAGCGGTATTCACAATAGAATAAAAGAACGAATAATTTTAAACCCATAAATTAGTAATTCTTAATGTAGTTAGTTAACATAAACGATTGGTAAATCTTCCTGGCGTCTCTGAAAACTCAAATAACGTAACAATCAATAGCATTCCAACAGTACCGAAATCCATTGAATTCAATTTCACTCAGAGGCACAAGCACAAGCGTGTCTCGGACATAACAAAAAAGTCAACATTCACCACGTCCGAGTCATAGTCGGTTCATCAACAAGATTGAGAAGCATGACGTGCATATTTAACGCCAAATCACACACACCGCGCTCGAAGACACTATGTCTAATAACCAAACTTTCACCGGCGCATAGGGAGAGGTTAGTAAAAAAAATTAGCATGTATTTAGTGTCCGGTTACAGTCAGGTTGGTCTTTGTGACCATCGTTAGCTTCCCATTGGGCGCGTCACCTCGCGTGCTCGCAACCAACATGGCGCTTCGTTAGTGGAGCATTTGTCAAGATAATTGTCCGAACGGAGCCATTTGAGGCATTGACGTTTCCGTATTGTTATAAATAGCTCTCATATCTCGTGCGAAGCTAATATGCTTTATTCGAAGGTATTAAGGCTTAAATTATGTTTGACAGAAAATCAATAAGTATGCAACGGTGTCGCATAGGTTAGCCTTGGCTTTGACATCTCGTCACGTAGTCAAATTGAAAGGTTTTGTGCTAAATTGTGTGGATGTTAGGTTAAAGAGTTGACAAGAGTAGGTACACAAACAGAATTGTCTACTTATGTTAGAAAATATCACAATATTTATGCTAATACTTTGAACGTTTCCAATTAGGTTTTGGCTTAGTTTTTTCAGATTATCCTTACATAGTGTAAAACAATAACGATTTTTTATGTTTGTCCCTATATATGCTTGAATCTTTAAAACTACGCAACTGATTTTTTGATGTGTTTTTTTAATAGATAGAGTGATTTTTATGTATTACATTCACTATATAGTAGAGCAACACTGATAATTTAGAGGTTTTTAATATGATGTCGTAAATTAACACATTTATAGCGCTTACATTGCAAACGCTGCAGTATTTAGTATCAGCATTATACCAATTTGCACCCGTGCAAAGCCGGTGCGGGTCGCTAGTTACATATAAATATATTCTTAGTGTTGTTTATTCTTTAGTTTAGTATTTATAATCTCTGCTAACCTAGTACTGGTCAACAAACCATGATGTAAAAAACATACGCTATTGTTGTATGCTTACACTACACTGCATCTTCAATCGAACGATATCATAAACAAGTTCGAAGTATGGATGTATCATGTATGGATGTCATCATCATGCTTATATTTATATTGCGAAACATTCATCAACTTTTCAATCGATAAACAGGTTGATTTATTTGATAACAACTTTTTAAAACAAGTTTCGCCGGTGCAATAAACGTTAAAAAAGTAACATACGAGCTCGTAGCTAGTTTGTGCAATATGATAAACATAATTTAAACCCTAATTGGATTCAATCATCATTAATTGGTAATTTATTTTTAATTAGTTTTGTTTAAAAATAACTTTATAAAAAAAGCATTACTAAATTAAAGAAAGAAGAAATTCTCTCTACACCTTTTTCGGTTTCAAAATTAATCTCCAATTTAATATCACACGTATGTATCAATAAAATATATTTTGATTAGCTTAATAAATATGAATGTTACCGGAAAGGAATTATGGTATTTTATACAAGAATAGAATAGTAGCAGATTGTTTGAACATCATTGATACTAATTACATAAGCGTGACGTAGGACCAAACTTTGGTAACGACGGTTTAACGAGCGTCGATGGCTCATGGTTAGCTTTTGATTAATGTGTTTTTTGATTTTCGATTTTCATGTGTTTATATTTTCCCATGATGGGTTCCATTTTCTGCAACTTCACGACTAGCGCGTATTTTGCATGACTTCACACATATCTTTGAATCTCTTCGCCGATATGTACAGGTTGCATCACTATATTTTCCTTCACCGTAAAGCCTTGTACGCACTAGGAGAGTATTTTAGTCGAGTAGCAAGTAGCAAGTATCCGAACAAAGGATTTACTAATCTATTCTACTAAAATGTTGCTGTTCGGACACGTTTAGTTATTAAATTACTTTCCTAGTGCGTAGGTTTAAGCTTAAACGAGTCCGAAAAGTAGTAAATCCCTTGTTCGGATAAATGCTACTTGCTACTAGACTAAATACTATCCTGGTGCGAACAAGGCTTAAGATCCGGGTGAAGGAAGGAGTTTTTATTATTTTTAATTTATTGGGTTTCTCAAACCTTTATTCAAATAAGGCGTAGTTGTAACTGTTTTGTTGTATTTAATACAAATGTAAACTGGCCCCAACAGGGTTACTTACAGTTATTGTAACAGGTGTTAAATATTTATTTATAACGAAATAATCAACGTACGTCTACACGACTTATTACCTGATTATATTATACACTTCAATTGATCGCTGATTCATGGTTTTATATGTTTTTTTCACAATATGTTACTTAACAATATTTTTTCAAACAAATTACGCAACTTTCTAAAACAAAATAGTTATCAGATTATTATTCAACTGTTTTCTTGAATATATTTAGACTTTTGATTTATAAACCTAAGGCTTCCTTAGACCGATATTACACAAAAAACGGCCTTACGCCGAAGTAAAATCTCGTTTTTTTGCGCGAACTCGGTCTAATGAAGACGTAGGATAACGAATAAATTATAGTAATAAATATCTTATAGTAGATAAAATTAATATATTATACCAAAACATTAATGTAACGTTATACTTTAATAAACTTTAGTACATTCACATCAGAGTAGTTATTGATTTTTAAACAAACCAATAAATTATTTGGGATTTACAAAAACATACTTTATTCCATTCGCATAAGGTTTATTATTGTTTGATACAAAAGTATCGAATCTCTGCTTTCTCATGTGAAATTTAACTCCAGCGATCACACGATCTTCGTTGACAGTTTTATAAAGCGGTTATGATATTGTTTATAAATAACTGCTACTGACGTTAATTTTGATTGACAACCAGTTCTATACACCAACGATTATATAACTCGTAACTGTTTGTGTTAACTATTATAACTATAATAAATCTGGGAATTCCATAGCATTTATCATACTTTTGTATATACCTTTAATTCTAATAAATTGTTTATCTAAATCCGACTGCGCTATTTGTGTAATACAGTAGTGAAAGCTTGTTTTTTTGTAATTTCGTTGATAAATTAATAAAGTAATATATAATTGTCTACGTCAACGGCCACTTATCTTATCTGTGTAATTATCTAACTTTGATAACGCGTTCAACATGTAGATGTTTTCTTGTACCTTGCGAGTGTTAGCTCATATTATAATTACCGTCAACATACAATATTAAGAGTTTACTTTCCACTGACTAAACTGTATTAAACATTTTATTTCTGGTGTTTAAAACACAGGATTTGTAATTTGTTATTATTCAAAGTTTTGAAAAGGAAAGTAAAATAACCAAACAAAAAAACGATTAGGTACATACCTAAAATAAGGATGTAGATAAGTTATTGCTAATATTCAATGTAGAATACGTATAATTATCTAGTTTCCGATAAGTTAAAAGTCGTATCAATCAGGTGATCAATTTTAATTCACCAAGAATCCGATAGGACCGTATAAATATTTCCCGGACCGTTGGATGACAGAATGCATCCACGTTCCCTCAAGCCATATCATGCGTCGTGTTTTTACTGGCTACTAGTTAGTCTAAACAAGTTCACATGTAAGGAAGTCCTGATGAACAGTTACTTCATCGTTTTTCAAGACAGAAATAGTATTGATTACAGAATGATTTAAGAATTACAAAATAATCTTATACATTTCTACAATGTGTAAAATAATTATTCAAATAATCATATTTAATTTATCTGTGCTTTGAATACAGATTAAAAAAGACAGTTTTAACAGGAATGCTATATTCGTACAGCCAAACATTTTTAAACGTTAAAATTAAGTTATTATTTGCCTACTTACTTATTGCTTTTTTATTATTTCTTATGTTCACATCGGTTAACAACTTTTACGATGTCTTTTTATTTTTAAACCCGTTGATGTCTTCCGCCTTCATGACACCGAAACCGTTGAAATATTTTTAACCTGTTAATGCCTTCCTTCCGCCTTTAAGGCGCCAAAGCAGTAAAATATTACGATGCAATTTTATTCTGAGGCTCTCAATGCCTTTGACCTTTCTGGCGCCAAAACAATGGGATTCTCAATGACACAACGCATTTTAAATAACTCTTATATTTTATTTAATTAGAAGGAATTATTTGACATAGTATAAAACTAAAATACATGTCTGTATGTTCTCAGTCAACATACGGATATAAATTCATTACAAAAACTGGTACCTACCCACATTGTTCTTTACTTTTTGGCTTCAAGTATTCCGTTAGACGTTAGATCAACACTTAAACATTGGCGGGCCTACTCACACATGCGAACACAACACACGCAAATCATGTATAATGATTAGAAGTTGGTGTTTTGCATTTTGGACGGTATTTGGAAAAAGACTCACCCGATTAGATTCCAAGGCTTCGGCACTATGCTCCTCCTTCTGTCGGAAGCAATTAGTGCACTTGCTTTTATTGAAGATGTTCGGTGCAAATTTCCTGCAATCCGATCGCCCAGACATGATTGTCAGAGGTCAGGGTCAACTTAACGTTCACTATGTCACCGTGCACAGCATGATGGTACTGGTAGTACTAAAACACAATCACTAGAAATATTCGATTTTTTTATTAAACGAACACGTAGTTTTTCACGCGCGCACCCACCGGTGAGTGAGCTATCAGCAAAATCACTGCAAGTAAAGTGAGCGTAAGCGTCAAATAAAACACATGCACAACACAATCTCCTTCGGAAACCGTACTCCGAAGTAGTCGAATGATCGCGTAAACAATATTCGTATTCACGTCAAAATAAACATCGATTTTACAACAACCACGCGAAGTTTGCGAGCGCACAACGACACGACCGCTCGTCCATTTTACATCTGATAGAAAAGCAAGCGCGGGCGGCGAACAAACTTGTTGTTTTACAACTTCTCTTTTCTTGTTACGTCTTGTAATAGAAATTCGATGTGGTTGTAAATTATCAATGTGGTAGTGACATTTCTTGTCTCGCTTTAATGCGTGCAACTTAGGTAGATTTGTCCTGCTCACACTTTTCAATATTTAACTTAACAAGTGTCCTGACATCTATCGAGCGTTTGAGTATATTCGTAGGAACTCTAATCGTTGATGACGTATGAATCAAGTTAACAAGCTTAATGATGTGATAAGTATACAAAAGATGGCGCTGTTTATGATAGCATAAATTAAAGTTTTATCCTACGCAAGACCTATCCTTCTTCAATAATACAATACAGTAATTGCATGTTTTAGGTATATTTGTTGTATGCATTGCATTGTTTCTAAATCTATTCTCATTCGAATGTTATACGTACGCAATTTACATATCAACAAATGATTGCGAACATCCATTATCGATTAGTAAAAGTTCATGTGCAACGTAATATTTAAGTAATAAATAACGGCTTGTAATTAAACGATAACCAAAAATAATAATTTTGATCTCCAAAATAAATATTTATTATCAGCAAAAAAAAGTAAATCTTCACCTAAATTCGATTCACATTTTATTTAAAAACTACCACCAAAATATTTGTAGTCCTACAATCAAAATTAAAAAACTATCACCAAAAAAATCATTTTGCCATCAAAAATAATAAAGTCGCACCTAATTTATAACCTCAATTTAATGCAAAATTTCACTCAAATTTGTTCCATATTTTTGTGCTAAAATAGTAAAATATAACCAATTTAAATTATTGTTCACCTATTTTATTTTTTTAGTATCTATTTTAGCTGACGTATGTGGGAGTGACATAAGGGGCGTTTCACGCATAACCTAGACTTTGATTTAATTTTAAATATCCTAAACTTAACCCAACCCAAACAGTTTGATTTTTGTTGCAGTTTATTACTTTTATCGGTAACAAGGTATTAATACTTAATCACCGTTAAATGTGACCAATTGATTACTTTTAGCACTCATTTTGCTGTTTATTTATTTATTTATTTAAATTTTATTTGATCCGCAATGAAAGTTACTAAACAACAATGATTTCATCATATATCAATAATGGTTAAAAATTATGAATAATATTCAATTAATTACCATTAGCGTAACACATATTTGGATTAAGCGTATACGAATATAGGACCTGGAAAGACGTACATCATTATTTTTTATGAAGGTTAGTTTGTAGTTTATAATTCTTGTACGTTAGGTATCAATACCCGGGTGGGGTTGAGCCCGAACATACTCGTACAGACTAAAGGCACCGGCAATTATCAACGATACACCCCCAATGCGGAAGAGGGGAAAATGAAACAACCTAATGCTGTCTAATATCTGAATGGTTTATTAGTACCGACACACTGATCACGCACTGCTCTCTGCGCGGCTCTGTCTAAAAGCCATGATCGTTGAGACGAACATTCTGGGGAGTCTCCAGACGGGCGACTATGTGGGCAGCTTTCGGATGACTGTTGGCACACGCCAGTCCTGCTGGATGGGGCGGGCAAGGCGAGGGTCCACCTTGTGCTTGATGTTTGTTCGTTGAGACGAACAATTCTTAATGTTTATAATTCGATTGAGAGTTTTTTTTATATAACTTACCTGTTTGTTTTTTATTTTATTCCACATGTTCTAAACATAACCTTACCTATGCAGTTGGTACGCGTTTTTAATTGACATGAATTTAAATTAAACGATGTAAAACAATGTTCATAATTAGCAAAGTAAATAGAAAATTTTGTATATTAGTGAGATCTGCATATTTTTTATTTTAGAAGCACTTCAGTCAACCATCAAGCGCAACGTCACAGCTCGCGAATAACAAAGAGCGGCGCAGCGAGTGCGTCCGTGCCCTACAGTAACGGACGGATAAAATATAATATAATATAATTTGGTATCAATATAGTTTATTTGGTTATATGCATACATTTTTAGGTTGACTTGCAATATATTTGGGTATAAAAGCACAAAAATTAGATGTTTGAAATTAGGTGCTAATTTATCAATTTTGATGTGAAAATATTTTTTCTGAAGGAAGCGTGATTTAAATAGGTCGATGAATTGTAATTTAGAGTATCATATGTTTGGTACAGTTTTATTTTTTTTGTTCTTATTATATTTGATTTGGGTAAATCAATTTGGTGTTACGTTTATTTTTTTTGGTGGTCGTTTTATATTTTCCCATAAATAACAATCTTAACTTCACTTAAATAAGTGACGTACCATATTGCGTTAGTGAATCCTTTTTGGTTTTTAAACACTTACGAATTTTCAAACGGCACTCAAATATTTAAGAGCTTCCTACATGTTAAATCAACAGTTAAACTCCTAATTCTACGGTGATTTCGTTTAATTTTGACACTATTTAGATTTTTAAGCGACGCTTAAATTTGAGTGCCGTTCCAATATTCGGCCGTAATGATGTTTTAAAAACATTGAATTTCCGTTTGACTTTCATAACAACTAAATTAATTTAAATCTTCGAAATCCGTACCGATTTGAAGAAGGACACATCACTATCAAATCAAAAGATATCAAATGCAGCCTATTAAAATGAAACTATAAGAAAAAAAGCAAGAATTGATATTTAATCTGTGGTTTAAAACTGGTCACACCGTCCAAGTCCTGTCAGCTGTCACACGCCCACAAGCTTAAGCTGTCAATTTTATTAAACTGTCAGATTGTGGAATTCGAGCGATATTCGTCCCACGATTGAAGCAATTAATTATTGACTTATCAGAATTCGGAACAGACGTTTCCTCGCTTTTAAAGCACGCTGTTCAATGCTAATTATCAGTCTCGCTTAAACCGGCAAGGCGTTACTTACTTGTAACTCAAATAGTAACAGCTACTACTTACTCTAAGGTAAGACAATTTCAGCGATTGCCTTAAATTAATTATAGTAATTCTTGAATATATACCTCTACACATCCATTTATTAAATCTTATAAGATAACCTATTATTTTTATAACGAAATTATTATAATAATTATTTTATAAGTGTTAAGTTTGGCATGTTTTTGTTTAGGAAAATGGAAGACTTAAGTTTTATCCCGGATATCGTTAGCGGGCCTCTGGATGTTTATAGAAACACCGCATCGTTTAACTGGAAACGCCTTAAGCTGGCTTTGGAAGGAGATCTAGAATTATTAAAACTTAAGGTAACAACTTTAATATTATTTAATCTGATCACAAATTCAAACAGTATTAAAAATTTAGTTATTTCAATAATGTAAGCTTTTAATTCCGGGGATAAAAAAATATTTTTTTTCTATTTTAAATTGTGCAATATTACAAGAGAGATGAAAACAATGTTCAAACAGTCAGAATAAATTAAGAATAAGAATTTGTTTGAAATGTTAAATTAATTTGGCCGTTGGCCTTGATACAACATAAAGTATAGATTATGTGACTGATAACTTATCAATTGTGAACAAGTTTATTAATGTAGGCTTTTAGTTATTTTTAAATGTAGATAAAATTATTTAGTTATACTGAACTTGCATTAAAATAACTTTAATAGCAACTATAGCATGACTATTTATTTATTTTTTGTTTTTTTTTTTATTAAAACTATCTTCGGGACTTTCCTATAAGCGACCCATGGGTACTTGTGTCGGAAAGTTCCGCTCTTCTATTAACAAAAATTTGTATTTAAATAATTATTTTAAATGCCAAAAATAAAGGGTTTCCTGCTAATCTATGTAGATAATCTTTTAAAGATATAAATAAATTATGAATTAGTTAAAGTGTGGGAACAAATTAATTATTATAATATAATCATATTATTTGCATATTCATCGTTTTTTGTTGTTGATGAAATATATTTTTTTTTCGTTTATTTTGTTTTTGCTCTATCTATTAGGTTGTTCAGAAAGTCATTTCGTTTTTTCCCGATAGAGGATTTAATTGAATTTTTTGCACCCAAATTCTCACTTAAGCCGTTTAATTATTATATGCTTTGAAAGCTCATATAACAAG
Organism: Papilio dardanus tibullus; assembly: GCA_013186455.1. NCBI lineage: Eukaryota > Metazoa > Arthropoda > Insecta > Lepidoptera > Papilionidae > Papilio > Papilio dardanus. Next base: position 217,695 of record QDHC01007103.1, read on the forward strand.
GCTTGTTTGTGAAAAGTTTCAATTAATTCTACGTTATAGTTTTTGGTTGGTGCCCTTTTAAATATGGAGAGCGAAAAGCAAAATCTTCGACTTATTTTATGTTTTGCTACAGAAAGGATAAAAATGCTGTTGAAGTCAGAAAGAAATTGACCGATGTGAATGGAGAAGGTGTGTTGACGTACGCCAGTGCTAGAACTGGTTCGCTAAATTTCCATCCGGCAATTTTTATGTCGAAGAGTTTTCAAGTTTTGAAGGCTGGTTAAAGCTGATAAATACAAAATAAAGTTTTGTCACTCGCCAATAGCTTCTACAGCTTGAATGGGATACAATGACATACCCAGACCTAGCACTATTGTCAATATAGGCAGAATTGTCTATAATTTCCATCAAAAAAACGAAATGACTTTCCGAACAACCCAATATTTAAAACTTTCAAATGTCTGAATGTCAGTACCAATTTTATTACCTTCATATAAATATTAACGACAATTGTGTCTTGAACATAAAATTTGCTAGTTATTAAAGTATTGTAAAATATGAATATATTGCTATTAAATGATAAATATTGATAAGATATATGTAAAGCTATAAACATGGATTTAATAACATTTTATGTTAAGGTATATAATTTTTCTATATATTTGTTGCTACCTGTTTTTTTTCTCGTAGTACAAAATATGGCATATCTTGGAACGGGACCCGTTGTTTGCTCACAATCAAGTCACACCATCGGTGGAGGAACAGAAGCGTATCACTCAGTTGCAACTTAAAAAAATCAATGAATACAAGTTTGTTACTAGGGAAATGTTCAAATCCAGTTATAGTAAAAGGGTGAGTATAAAAATTACACATAAAATATAATTAGTAGTAGTAGTTCGACCCATGATGGGCTTCATTTTCCGCTACTCCACGACTAGCTCGTATTTTGCGTGAATACACATGTCTTTGAATTTCTTCGCCGAAAATATATTAACATAAAATATATTTATAATAATATAAAGAGAGAAACTTTGTATTTTTGTTATTTTTGTTTGTGTTGAAATACCTCAAGAACTACTGGGCCGATATAAAAAATTCTTTCACCATTAGAAAGCTACATTATCTCTGAGTAACATAGGCTATATTATTCAATACCACGCGGACGAAGTCGCGCACAACAGCTAGTTAGTCATAAACTTTGATATTAATGGCCTATGTTCAGCAATTGATGCCGATTGGCTGAAACTTTAATATTATTTGAATGTTAACTATGTTATTTGAAATTTACTAGAAGCCATACCAACTAAGATCTAGTTTTTCTAAAAGTTCATGACAATAGTTGGATCGAACCCACAACTAAGTTACCTGCTTTGCATCCTCTTAACTGTTATTTACTCCTTTGGCGCACACCATAAAGTGGGTCTTGGCGGCTGTCCTGAGCTATCTCCTTCCAGTGTGCTTGTAGCTCAAGCCCTTTAACTGCTAGCATTAGTGAATTGACCACTTTTTTAAAATCTTTATTTTCTTTTGTTAACAGACTCGAGCAATAATGACAATCAATGAAGCGGTGCAATCATTGAATCCTAGTGTTTCAGTTAAAATGGCGATCGGAATCTATCTATTCTCAAATGCACTACTCTCCCTCGGTACAGAGCGACATCATAAGTTCTATGAAGCAACCATACTTAATAGAGAGGTCAGTTAATTTTTGATATCGTGTCTTCTGTTTTACACTAACCCGAAGGCTTCATTAGAATGATATCACGCAAAAGACGGCCTTACGCCGAGGCTAAATCTCCGTTTTTGCGCGATCTCAGTCTAATGAAGCACTAAGTCGGAAAAAGTGTTCTATTTTAAATCTTGGTTTGATAGCATAAAAATACATTTTTTTCTGTCCACTGTATAACAAATCTTGTAATACTTTCCTACATTCCGTACAATATCCTAAAAAAATATATCCTAACGAAGTAGGTGTTTCTGTATGTCAATTTCTTACAGGTGAATGTTTTGATTATTCTGACCATTAAACGTGGACATAAAGTTTGTTAAACATAGCATAAACGCTTATCAAATTCGTTCAAAACACGAAAAGTTTCGTTTTACGTAGTTCGGTAACATTGTATGCATCATCGTCAAATTCAACACAATATCTTGTAAAGGACGATGGGCAGAGTCCTAAGGACTTTGGTCTACTTCTCAACAGCAATGAGCCATATGTCGTTGGAAAGGTCTTTGCTTATACATTTTTTTTCAAATGCATGTAAATTGTAGCTTATGGGGTTCTCGAGTTATTGTCAAAAATAATAGCAAAACGTAGATATTCAATTTGCTTCTACTAAAAGCAGACTTACATCTATTGTACTGAAGTTTGTCAGTATTTACCGGTAGGGTAGGGAGTCGGGTAGGGACATTTTTTTTTATTTTATACGGTGCCAAACTACTAAACGACTACCTGGGCTCGCCGAAGTAGCGAAACGATCGCTTATTGAGTGCAGGAGGCTTAATATTAGTTAGAAAGGATGGGAAGGGTAGGAGAGTTTGGCAGGATATGGGGACGCATAAGAGGTGGAAATATCCTGTTCCAGTGAGTCCCCTGCTTTGTTCAGACGGTACAAAAAGCATCTGTAATTGCAGATGTCGCTTCGCTTTTTCGGCAAATCCACGTACTCTCGTACTAGTTTGCCACAGATTTTTGTAAAAAAATCGTCCCCACCCTACTTCCAACTCTATTCTCTGCAAATATTGACCAACTTGATTACAATAGATGTAAGTCTGCTCTAAGTAGAAGCTGAAACTAACACTTTGCTATTATATTTGACAATAACTCGATAACCCCATAAGCTACACATTTACCGTCATACACAGAAATAAAATATAAGCAAAGACCGTTTCAACCACATATGGCGCGTTGCTGTTCACTGATAGACCAGATCACCCATTGTCTTTTAGTTTCAATATTTTAATAGGCAGTATTTTACAAAGTATATAAATCAGTAATTAAAGTTCTCTTCATCATAATACTACAGAATAATTGTTCAACAGTTAATAGCTCATCAACAATAAACTAATCTTCAATTTATGTACTATACAACATTACAATAAATGCATCCTGTTACATAATATATTACTCATATTTGTCCTAAGGATTTTCCGTAACCATATGATTTCTTATTGTTTTCCCTACATCTGTCAACTATTTTCCCGTTGACAAGTCCCAAAGACCTGAGGCTATTAAGTACAAGTAGGATTATCCTAAACAGGAAAACCTAAGTTGAAGGAAATAACAACGTAATTGTTTTTGTAACATATTTACCTCTATTAAATTATGTTTTTCTTATTACAAAATAGACAGATCCAAACAATTCATTTGTACATCGTTATTTAAAAAAACTACATTTTATTTTATTTATTTATTTTATTTATTTTGTACACACACGAAACATACACAAAGAAAACAAAAAATAAAGTAAAAAATATTGTACATGGTTATACTTAACTCTAAAAGAGTTTTATTCTAGTATTAACCTATTTAAACAGAAAATATGTCGCAAGTGGGTTAGGGATGTGTACAAGTACAAATTTGAATAAACATATATAATATAAAATGTATAGAATATAATATACTAAGGACTACTATAGTAAAACATCGATATAATGCGAATAAATACATAGATACATATAAATATATAGACATACATACATACAAAAGAACAATAAACTTATAAATATATGTGATAAACAGTGGAGAACTTAAAGCGACAAAAGGTGCTCCTTTACACGCGTTTTGAACACCGGCAGCGAAGTA
>QDHC01007103.1:227280-353043 GCA_013186455.1 Papilio dardanus tibullus
GTGGTCGTGGTATTGCACCGGGCGAGCGGGCCATTCGTGCTCCGGCAAATGCCGGAAGCGGACTCTACCACTGTCAAAATATTATAATTCGTATCCATTCAATAAATTAAATATTTTTTGCAAATCAGATTTGCGTATATGTAATAGACAATCCACGATAAAAGTTACGACACAATCTTATCGCTTCGCGTGTGTCATAAAATATTCAATTCGTTGTAAATAAGGAATGGGTCGTTATAGATAACAATAAACGAGTTTATACATTATATTACAAGAATAAAAAAAATATTTAAAAAAAAATCAATACACAAATCAAAATATCTTAGTTGAAAACAGTCGTCCGCTGTTATTGTCTTTTTTTAACAAGAGTAAAAGGGACGGCAAGATTTGATAAGTACGATAGTCAAAACTTTTACACTACATTTCTATAACCTTGACTGTTCCGGTATTCTAATAAATATATATCTGACCTATTTCAATATCTATATATAGATATAGATAATATATCTTTATTAACGCATGCTCTTATCAGCTGGCATTTGTACTTGGCCGTTGTCTGCCAAAAAATTCATAATTTCCGTTTTCTCTTTTATGTATTTTAACCGCGTTTTTTTAGTCGTTTGTCTGTATAAAGCTTCAACAATTGACGATCAATAATAAGAATTGAAAACCTTCTCCTTTTGGAAGTCGGTTAAAAACGTAATAGTTTCATGATGATGCAACTTGCACATATCGACGAAGAAATTCAAACATATGTGTGCCGTCACGCAAAATACACGCTAGTCGTGGAGTTGCGGAAAAAAGAGTCCATCATGCTCGAACCTTATCTTAGTTTTCTTTAAACAGAATTTTCGTAATATAAACAATATATCTTGTTAGATTTTTAAAGAATGAAGGATACGCAAAATTGTTGCAAATATAGATCCGTTAGGTCTTTAATTTTAAACGGTACGGTATATTACTATGAATAGTCCAACGTGACTCACAACGTTCGATTTGTGATAATCATTAATGTGATTGCCGAACGTACGTAGATTATGAATGAGTAATTCTTTATATTTAATTTTGATAATCTTACTAAACAAACGTTTGATAATATACGATGTGAGTAACTAGCCATCCGTGATTCCGACCGTACGGAACTAAAAAAATGTAGTAGTCTATCCTTCCAGATTTTGTTCTACATCTATGCAAAATGTCATCATGATCCTTTAAGCCGTTTCTGACATACAAAGAGATTTAAGAAAACATCCATTCCCTTCCCATAATTTTCTTATAAGGGAATGATGGGAAGGGGAAGTGGATTTGGCGGGAGAAGGGACGCATAGGAAGAGGAATTATTCTTTTGCTGTGCGTCTCCTCCTCCGTAGATTAAGGGTAGGCAACGCATCTGCAATTGCAGATGTCTATGGGTAGCGATCGCTTCGCTATTTCAGCGATTCAAGGTGGCCGCTTGCTCGTTTGCCGCTTTTATAATATAAAAAAAAACATACATTTTTTTTTAAATTGAATATTGATTCTTTTGATGTCAGAATCAGAACTAAAGTTGTATGCCAAACAAAACCATCTATCAATAAAAATTGGGTTTTAAATTCAGTTACTAGATTATTCCCAAATAAATAACATAACCGTTTTAAAATTACTATATTTATCGCGGTTTTAAATTATTTAAGATATATACAGTAATTGTAATTATCCTATGTGCTGGTAATTTTATTTTTGACCTCCAAATATTGTCCTATCTTAGAAATATGCTTTGTATTCAAATAAGAGAACTGTGAATAATATTTCAAAGAAATACAATGGAAATTGTTAAACGATTTACAACTTTTTGTATGATAAGATTTTCGACACGCTCTAGACTTGGGGTTTACTCAAAGTATCTTTGATTGGCGATAACAATGGAATTAACAAAAATGTATGAAGTTGACAATGACATTCGATAAGTCATGTACTTATCACGTGTGAGATAACAAATCATTGTCAGTTCCATACAATTTTGATGTTCTCTATCGCTTTGTAGCGCATGTAGTTTAGGTAATCCCCTGATCATGTCAGTCATTGTCTCATTTAGGGACATTTGTTTAGTTAAACAGCTCCTTAGAACGATTTTCTAATGACCCTTTTTTAATTTTCTCTCTAAAAGTCAAACATTTTCCTGGTACTTTTTTACATTTGGTCCACTGAGACCTGAGTCTTAATTGTGGTACCAAATCTGGATGAAGTACCATATATTTTTTAGGGTTTGTGTACAAAGGAAGATAACGCACCCGAAACATTTCTCAACCGAACTGTACAACACAATAATAATGTCTCACAGAAGTTTAAACAGTGAAACAACTTATTTCCTTGTCTTTAGGTTCATTATGTTCAATCAGTATCGGATACCTCGTGAGAACCTGTTGAACAGGACGGCAGATGTTACCGAGGACGGACAGTACGTCAGTTCCTTTTCAGACCCATCCAAAATACTTGGAGCTGCGTTAGAGAATTTATCAGCAGGTTAGTGTCAACTGTTATATTTATCTTTGTGTTTGATTGTCATTTTTATTTATTTTCAAAGACCTTTGTTTACTTGATGGTGGAACAAAACGCGGGTAGTTTTGAGTACGATATGTGCCTATGTTAACCAGTTTACGACAATAGAGTTCATAAATCATATGCTTGAATGTATAGGTACCCTCAGGACGAATACCTTACATACAAAACACCTACTCATTCTTCAAACGTTTTTTTTTATTTTTTTAACCTACCCTCGCCTTCAGAACTCTAACATCAGGTCCTCAGTCAAGTTTCCTTCACAAAGTAGTGTATGTATGCAGGTCGTATCGGCATAATGCAGGAGAGCTGCCACTCGCTGGCGGGCTGCGTGGCGGTGGCCGTGCGCTACGCGGCCACGCGCACGCAGTTCGGAGAGCGCGACAACGAAATACCACTCATTGAGTACGATTTACATGTTAGTATGACTTTTATACTGATTTAAAGTACCCTTTTCATGTTTATTTATATTTCTCCAATTGTACATTTTCATAGATATAAAATTATTGACATATTACTTGGAATTCGGTACCGAAATGTCGGAGTTAGGAAGTCGGTACCGATACCGGGCTAATTATTTCCGAATACAGTTATGTTAATAGTATAGTATATGTTTTTGCTTATACTTCGGCCGCTGAGAGAATGCGGATATGACAGGTCGTGTTCGAACGGGCGACTTAACTTCAAACTGGTGGTCAAATTACGACAGAATTTTAAATATCTTTTATTAACCTTAATAACGAGTCATAACATTAAAAATTTAATAATTATGCCAACTTACAATAAACGTATTTATTTTGAGCTAAAATTATTAACGAACAAATATGAAAACAATAACTTTTAAAAGTCGAACCACGTCAAACTACGGTGTCACAAGTTTATGTCAACTGTTTGTTTTTGTAGTGATGAGACAAAAATAACGAGGCAAATGTAGTTGAATATTTTTTTAATCGTAATATAACCTGTCGGTCGGTATATTGTAAAATAAAAAGTTATCATTTTATAATATACTTAATGCATAAATAATACAGTTTTTAATACGAAATTAGGTGACGTGAAAAAAAATGGCAACCTAAAATAGCGTTGTGACGACTCATTTTGTGACATTCACCAACAGTCGTCTCTCTCGTCTCTTGTCGTCTTGCGCGCATAGATTACGTTTAAAACGATATATTTCATAATATGCATACATTTTCCAGATAAAATATAATATTTTCATATAGAAAATAACAAAATAAGTAGCAGTTAGTAAATACTAGTTATTAATGTTATTTATACCACATCACTAGTCATGTCGAATTGACATCTGTCCTATCCGCATTCTCCCAGCGGCCGGACTATAGTTTATATTGTTATTCTTGTTAAAGGAAAAGATAAGCAATAGGTGAGCGTAAATTTAAGCCCTTTTAATATTTTAAATTATGAGTTATTATTTAATTGTTATTTTTCTTAGCAATGGCGTCTATTCGGCTACGTGGCGGCGGCCGTGGTGTTCAGGATATACATCCAGAGGTTTGCACATGTCTACCTCAATATTGTAGAGAAGTCACATATGGGAGAAAAAGTTGACAATTTGGTAAGAAATATTCTTGTATAAGCTTTTTTTTGTTACCTTGACTTTATCGTGGTGACGTAAATGTAGAAAAATTGAATTAATCTTAATCTGAAAATATTTTTTTTAATTAAAGTCACTAAATTTAAATTATGATAATTTTTGTATTGTTCTCTTTGGGTATTTATATCGAATGTCAATTGAAATCCGAAACCATATATAAACTACAATCTATGCTAAAACTAGTAAATTGGAATTATTATATACGAATATGAAAGATGTCTCGTTAAAAACATGTTGGAACATTCGATATAACATTAGCTATTATTATTTTACAATAACTTTTAAATTTATTCCACAATTTCCACCAAAAAAAAAAACATAAATTTTCCGGGGGAGGGTACGCATAGGCAGAGGAATTATCCTCTTGCTGTTCGTTTCCTCTTCCGAAGATTAAGGGTAGGCAACGCATCTGCATTTGCAGATGTCTATGGACAGCGGTCGCTTCGCTACTTCAGCGAGTCCAGTGGGCTTACCCAAGATGCTTTTTGATAGGCGATGTCGCTGATGGAATCGACAAATTCGTATGAAACTGACATTAACGTTCGATATCTCACACGTGACAATCGCATGATTTTATCAAATGTCAATGTCAGTTTCATACATTATTGTCGATTCCATCAACAACATCGCCGATCGAAAAGCACCTGTAAGCCCACAGGTGGCCGCTTGCTTTACCACTTTACAATATAAAAAAATCATATCTATCTTTATTTTGACTTTCAATCGGAACGAGTAAAACTGATCTACTAGAGTACTTATTAAATGCTCGAGACCGAATTACTAAGTGACGTGTGTGTCAGAGCGAGGCGGTGTCAGAGATCCACGCGATGGTGTCGTGCAGCAAGCCGCTGCTGACGTGGACCACCATGGAGGCGGCGCAGCAGTGCCGCGAGGCCTGCGGGGGACACGGCTACCTCAAGGTAACTCACACAGACATATATTGTACTATAGATGGAGCATTCGAAGCCTAAAAGTGAGGTATTTTCGTTGACCTCCAGAGGTTTTTCGTAGGGAAATTTCCCCTAGTGTTGACCTTTACATAACATTTGCCGACATAAAAAGTCGACAGAATGTAACCTCTTCTCTCATATTTAAATTTTATTTCATATTATTTACTAAAGTTTAATATTATAATTAATCGAGACATTTTTAAACCACTTTAACTGGCTGTTGCTCGCGACTTCGTTTTAGCGGAATTAAAAAAATATAGCCTATGTTACTCGGAGATGATGTAGCTTTCTAACAGTGAAAGTAAAATTTTTCAAATCGATCCAATCGTTTTTGAGTTATTTCAATACATACAAAATAAAACAAAAATACAATTTTAGTTATAATATTGGTATAGAAAATTTACTGGACCAGGCCCAGGCCCACCCGCGGCTCTAGTGCCTCAGATGATGATGATGATGATGATAGAAAATGTAGTAATAATATTTATATTTTCAGTGTGCGAAGTTAGGCGACATCCGTAGCAACCATGAACCTACAGTTACCTACGAAGGTGACAACAACGTGCTGCAGCAGCAGGCCGGTAACTGGCTGCTGCGGCAGTACGCGGCGGCGCGCGGCGGAGCGCCCGTCGACTGCGCGCTGCACACCGTCGCCTTCCTGCGCAACCATGCCAGTGTTGCCAAGCTCACGTTCAATGCGACCAACACCGCGCAACTCAAGACGACACAGTGTAAGTAACTATATACACGAACAACGCGACACAACACAGTATAAGTAACTATTGACACGAACAACACAACACAACTCAAGACAACACAGTTGTAAGTAACTATTTACACGAATAACACGACAAAACTCAAGACAACACAGTCTCTAACGTTTGCCACGTCAAAAGCAAAGGCGTTTTTTTACCCGACGCGCCAACTCAAATATGTACGCAGCTTCTACTAAACATGTCTTAATTTATTTTTTTAAGATATCGAAGTAGCTATTAGTCCCTCGAGCCGGATATCCTTTACTCAGTATTTAGTACGTAAATAGCGGAAGAATAAACTTCACCCTATTTACATTTAAAAATACCTAACATTTCAAATAAAACAATTATTTTTCCTTGCAGTCATAATGTCAACATATAAATGGCTGATATGCTATCTATTAAAACAGACATATGAGAAATACGAAGCCCTACTCGCTAAAGGGTTGACAAAATTCCAAGCTAAGAATAAATCTCAAGTGTACAGCTGGCGGAACTTGACCAAAGCTTACGCTGAATATTTAGCTCTGATGTTCAGCTTGGAGTCCATAGAGAAGAAAGAGGATACATTACAACCTGTTTTATATAAACTATTCACTCTATATGGTTTATGGTCGTTGGATAGGCATTTAGTGGAATTATATCAAGGTGGTTATTGTGTGGGGGAGGAGCCGGCGAGGCTATTGAGGGAGGGGATAATGGAGCTGTGCTCGGAGCTCAAGGGGGAGGTGATTGGTGTGGTGGACGCGCTCGCGCCTACTGACTTTGTGCTGAATTCTGTGCTGGGCAAGAGTGATGGCAGAGTGAGTATAATATTTGTTTTTTTTTAATGACAATGTTTCTGAGTAAAGTGGTGTCTAGTATTGACGTGTTGAACCTTTTGTGATTTGATAATGAAAATGTAAAAATATAATATTAATGACAAATTGTTAAAATTCTTTGAATTTAAATTGTTTTTAATAAAATAATAATAATGAAAAACGATAATTAATATTTTAATTAATGTTTTAATTTATTCTATCGTTGGGAACTTGGGAATTTTTTTCATGATACTGGCTAGATTTTTTTTTAATAATTTCTTTCTTGGCACGCATTTTAACGTCAAATTACTATGGAGCGCTCCCTCTATGTATAATATATCTTTGGAGTACGTATTTATCGATTTTGACTTGTAAAATTGTTATTTTTGTAAATTTTTAATACCTTTTACAGTTATACCAGAACTTGCAAAAGTCACTAGTGGGTCACCCGGGTACGTTCGAGCGCGCGAGCTGGTGGCGAGAGGTGGTGCCCTCCGCTAAACTATAACCTAGACATAGACCCAGGCCTAGACCCAGACCTAGTGCCGTGAGTCCACAAACCTTCCTAACTATAGCTTGTTTCAAATCAACATTGAAACTTTGTAAAAACATTGTACCAGACCGATTTTTGAATTTTGTGTAAATTGTCAAATGCTGTTAAGTTTTTTTTTATAATACCAAGTGGCCAACGAGCGAGTCGCAACCAGGATTCGCTGAAAAATCCGAATCTACCCATGCTCGTAGACATCTGCAGATGCGTTGCCTACCCTTAATAGAGGACACCTCTCCCTATCCTACCTTTTACGATGTTTCAATATTGATTTGGACCTTAGATGAAATTATACATTTAGGTGACAATTACATAGTGTAAAGGTTTTTTTTTTAAACTCAATGGTGTAAACTATAGAAAAAATTATTTACTTCTAATATTTTATTTATCTATTGTATGGTTAATGGTGAAGTAAGAAAAAAATAGATGGTACCAATTTTTTTTTTAAATGTTTTTGAATATTTTTTCAAAAAAATCTGTCTTTATTTACGTTAAAGTTGTTGCCATGTAAATTATGAAGTAAATAATGGCTTAAGTTGTTTTTTACGGGTCCAGTTTGTATAAAATAGTGTCATTTATAGTAATAATTACAATGAAATAAAATTAAAATCGAATAATTTTGTTTATTTAGAAAAAAAATGACTTATACATTACTACTCCATTTTTGTAAAATATGAGTGAAGTTTTTGAATTATTTTTTCGAAATTTAAAGTTTTGTTTATATCTTGTGTTAAATAAAAAACGATGAAACAATTAAAAAATTTGAATGATGTGGTGCATTTAAATTTTATGATTTTTTCTTAATATTATTAATACTTATGTTAATTACAATTAAAAATAACTTATCCATATTTGTGATAACTGATAATATAGGTTTTTATTCCTATTATTAATTATTTTAGGAATTAGTAATCATGATCTTAAATATATTTCTTACCTTGTGGCTTCATTAAACCGAGTTCGCGATAAAAACGGAAATTTTGCTTCGGCGTAAGGCCGTTTTTTACGTGACATCGATTTAATAAAGCCGTACGGTTACAGTGTGAGTTATGGGATACAATATTTTTATGGAAATAAGATATTATGTATTAAAAAAAATATACTAAAACTCCAATTATGTATTAATTTACTTATATTTTGTTTATTATATTCTGTTTCCTTATTTTTTATTAAATAAGTAGGACTAATATACATTTTTTTTTGCATTTAAATATGGCTTTTAAATTATGTATAATTACTTTGAACGGATTTTTAAATAAGATTTGTCAAAATCAACTAACACTTATATTTTTCTATAAAATTTACTAAGACTTTGGCTTCTTATATCCTTGTTTTTGAGAGCTTGTTAATTATTTAACGTAGGACCCATCGTCATGCCAAAGTTTAAACTGTAGTTTTTCACATTTTTAATGTTATTTTAATTAAGTTAATAAAAGCGAAAAAATATTGTCATAAAAAAGTCCACAATTGTTATGTTTGTAAGTTTTTTTTTTAATTTTAAAGGAATTAAAAGTTTATATATAGTGAATATATTTGTCTTTATGAGCATAAAGTATAAATTTGATGATTTTTAAGTTCGATAATGCATATAATAAAATTGAACAAAACTGTTATAAAATATGGCCAATTACTAGTATTTAAAACACATTTTTTTTTACAATTAGTAAATCATTTTACCTGTGCGTTTCTCACAAAGAAAGATCTGTACAAAAATATAAAGTATTTGAAAAATTTTATCCGTTTATATAAGAAATACGATTATTTGTATGTATTTTATTATGAAAAACTTTTATTTAGTTCAAATTATAATATTAAATACATTTTTTTAAAATGTAATTTAAGTGTCACAAATTGTTATATTTTTCACGTTTTTTTTTAAGATAATGAAATATATTTTGTGTATATTCTTAGAAGTGCCTTCCTTCTGTGTTTTAATTGAAATATATCCTGTTTATATAATCAAATATTATTTATAATGGAATAACAATTTATGTTCAAATTAATAAATAATCACATTTTAATTGCCTTTTCAATATTCTTAAGACCCTTTTTAGAAAAGTTACATTTTTTAAGGTTAACACGGCCAGTATCAAATTAACTCATATTTTTATTGCCGAACGTTGCTGACCGGCCACCAATAAACTTGTGTGAAACATTCGACACTGGCCCAATCCGATTTTTTTTTTTATTGAGATTTTATGGCCTCCCCAATCCGAAATGCCATAAACAAGATATCATCATCATCAACTTGTGATGTGCTTTTTTATTGTCTTACTTCCACATCCAATTACGAAATAATAGTCATGACATAAATTTTCAGTAAAATTGCCTGTCAACAAGCCTTTTTTTTAACAAAAAATCAACTTTTTAAACTAAGTTCCTTAGGAACCCCAAAAGTTTGTATCAACAGTCCTCATTGTCTTTGGTCATATATTAGATGTTTTTTACTGTTGTAACAGTAAAAAACCGCCTTTAACTAAAAAAATAATAACACGTGACAAACACATGACTTATCGGATGTCATTGTCAGTTTCATAGATTTTTGTCGATTCCATCAGCGATATCGTCAATCGAAAAGTACTCTGGGTAACCCCCTAGTACCGTAAATGATTAATTAAACACATTAGTTCTTTACACAAAGATTTATTAACTGAAAATCACAACATATACAACTAAATATTTTTAACCCTAAATGAGCTGTAGTGCATAAATAAATATAAATTGTGAATAAAATTATACAAATACAGTCTAACCTGTATAAACGAGAGTCCAAGGGACCGCGACATTAGTCTCGCTTATAGAGGTTTCTCTCTAATCCGAGTTTCTCGCTTATGGAGGCAGCTCGTCGGGACCAGAGAATGACTATCGCGTATAGAGGTTTGACTATGTATACAAAATTATGTTTTGAGACTGTAGCTGCGGTTACGTTATTTAAAGTTTTAAAATTAATCACTAAAATAATGCTTTGTCTTTTTAAACATTACTTTCGTTGTTTATAAAATTGCTAAATATTTTTGTGCTGTTAAAATTTTATTGGCTATAGCCAATTCGATATGATATTTCATATATTTTTGCTGTAAAATACAATAATAAAGTTCACAACTAAGATTTTCACAACACTAACTACCCGGAAGAGTGCATATTATTTCTAAGTGTTCACTTTTCCATATATTTTAGTAATTTATTTCACACAAGTCGCCAATAGATGGCGCTAATACTAAGAAAATTCGTAAATTATGATTCTCACAACGGCATCCGTTGTTATTAATATTTTTTACTTTTTTAAATTTTATTAGAATAAAAACATATCAATAATCAATACCAAAAAAGATTTACCAACCAACCAAGAAATTAATTTATTTAGAGTACTGTTATTAAAATGAAGTGTTCCCAAATAAAATATACAGAAACTAAAAAAAAAAAACAGCTAAATTAAAAGACTTTAAAACACAATAATTCAATCTCACTCATACAAAAATCGGTATTCGAACGAATATAAAAATAAAAACACAATTTATTATTTTTCCATAGATGTCGCCAGGATTGACAGCTGTCAGACAGTTGTCAAATTTAGCTGTGATCACTATCTGTGATGGTGGAGCTCGTCATCCTGATGACAGGGTTCTGTGTGGAGTCACTCGAGTCGCATTCCACCATCAGGATATCATCAGGACTTTCATTCCTGTCAGAATTACTTTCAGTGTAAGTACCGGTCGGTGATTTGTCCTCTATAACCGCTTTCAAATATGACTCGTGGTCCATCATAGTCGCGTCGCGCGCCAGCGCCAACACGTCTAAAGACATCATGCTTTTAGACTTTTCAGTTTTACTCAGAGGATTAACAGTCTCGAAAATAACATCCCGACTGATCGACTTGGTCCTTGTCAAGTTGGAGTCAGTCTTCCAACTGTCACTCGGCGGCTGCGAGTTCCTATGACCCGTGTTAGTACTGGTGGTCGGCGCGCTCGAGTTCCTCGGCGAGCTCGCCGTGAACTTCGACCTCTTCTGCTGATTATTCTCCTTCATCATGAGGAGTTGATCCAATTTATTTATAGTCTCGTTCAGTTCCTGCGTCCAAGCTTCGTCTGTGTCCACATCACTGCGGTCTATCGGCTTCAGAGCGAGTTCTCTGACCCTCTTCCTGAGTTCTTGTAGGCTTGGTTCTTCGTCTTTTTCGAAATCTCTCTGATCAATTTGATTTTCATCATGTATTGGGTCTCGTTCTGCGCCGACGCCCGGTTCTCTTGGTCCTACTGGTATCGGGTCCTTCCCCGGCGGGTACTCTCCCCTTCTTCTATGTATCTCTTCTGAGATCTCCTCCAATGCCTTCAACGAGGTCGCATATCTAAACTTGGCGTCTGCGATGAGACGCTGCAGCTTCTCTATCTTCTCGTTCTGCATCTGAAGCTGTTCATCGCAGAGTTTCTTCTCCTCGAAATATAATCGAGATTTGATAATGCTCCGTTTTAAGTTATCTTCTAATTGTGTCACCTGAAAATATTACATTAAAAATTAACTTGTCCCCAAAATAATAAACTTTTCTAGCTATCTGTTGACAACTTACGTTTTTCTCAGCCGCGATGTATGCCGCTGCTTTCTTTTGATGTTCACGTCCGCTCTCAGTTTTTCTTTTTTCTGCATCCATAACCTGAAATTACCATAGGAATTAGAGAAAATTTTAATAGTTTTAAGACAAGAGTATAAATTATCAATCTGACCTTAATAATGGCATGGTTGAGGACTTCCTGCCAGTTGCTGTCGAACTGCCACTCGTCCTGCTTGCTGACGAAGCGCTGCTCCGCTAAGCTCACCGTCTCCTTCGCCGCCGCGTGCAACTCTATAAGCATCAGTCAATTTTTGTTAATTAACTGAACATTAAAGGATGTTTTGCCTATTTTATCAAATCTGTATTTTAAACCTTCAGGGGCGGGCTACCAGAAGTATCTTTCGATTGGCGATATTACTTACGGATTCGACAAAGATGTATGAAACTGACGAAGACATTCGATAACGAACGACATTGTCAGTTCCATACATTTTTGATGTTCGCTATCGAATCGCTTTATATCACATGTAATTTGGGTAGCCCCCAGAGCTTTAGTGACATTATAGAAAATTTTTCGATTACACTTTTCTTGGCGATTATATTGTTCGACGTGTCAGGTCAAATGATTGCGTAAACAGAAGTGTATTGGTGCATTAAAATGACGCACTGCCGTATTGTTAACATTTTATAGACCAATTTGGATTTTTAAAAAAATGCCTTTTGGAGTTACAGTAAGTTAACTGGCCTATATTGAAAACAACTTCGTCCGCGTGGAATTTAAAAAAACCGTATATTACTCGTGGATAATGTTACTTTGTAATGGTGAAAGAATTTTTGTAATCGGCTATGTCCGTGTATTCTTGAGTTATTTTAATACATACAAAAATACAAAGTTTCTCTCTTTATAATACTAGATAACGTACTACTCGATATTGGTACAAACATATGAGCCAATAGTAATTTGCAAACACAAACGCTATCAAACACACAGCGGTTCTCGCAAGGTTAGAGATATCGCTGTTTTTATAAACGGATGAATTATCAGACCCCTGTTTGTATTGTTACAGAGGCATAAAACGAAATTATTATTTACTAGCTGTTGTGCGCGACTTCGTCCGCGTGGAATTAAATAATAGCCTATGTCACTCAGGGATAGTATAGCTTTCTAATGGTGAAAGAATTTTCGAAATCGGCCCAGTAGTTCTTGAATTATTTCAATACATACAAAAATAAAAAAATTCTCTCTTTATAATATTAGTATAGATTTATAAGTGCCGTAAAAAAACTGTTGAAACCAATACAGTCGAACCTGGATAAGCAATAACTGGAATAGTGAGAAACCTCTATAAGAGAGAAACTCTTATTAGTAAGAAACCTATATAAGTGAAACAAATATTATGGTCCCTTGACTCACTTATCCAGGGCCAACTGTAGTTTAATTAATAATTGTAAAAATAATAGTTTTATGCCTTGATAAAAACTGTTGACGATTAACCATAACTTTTTATGGTATTTTGAAAATGAGTTTATTTTTCTCGTTATTTTACTATTACGGACTATGATTAGAATTTGAGATAAGCTTGTTATAAATATGTGAATGTGCAAAAAATACCATCATTTAGATGGAGTGGCGCGATAGCCCACTTCCTGTGACAGCCTAGCCCACTAGCAAAAGGTTATGACCCTTAATCACCATGATTTATACTTTTTAGGAATAAAAATGTATTTTTGTCTTTCCATAGAAAAGACAAGATGTTTTTAAATGTTTGTTTATCTTTATTAATTTGCTAAATACTTTGTAAGTTATTTATCTTAAGTATTTAGTAAACAATACCAAATATTTATAAAAAACAATTGATAATTTAGTACCATTTTTTTATATTACAAAGTGGCAAACGAGCAAGTGCCCACCTGGATTCGCTGAAATAGCGAAGCGACCGCTGCCCATAGACATCTGCAATTGCAAATACGTTGCCTACCCTTAATCTACGGCGGAGGAGACGAACACCAAGAGGATAATTCCTCTTCCTATGCTTGCTCTCCCCCGCCAAATCCACTTTTCCTTCCCATCATTTCCTTTATTAATTTAAAGTCTGTAATACTTTTTACCAACTCTGTATCCGTTTGCGATCTAAATTAATAGCTTAATTCTTATTAAATAATTTAAACGAAACCCAAATAATCTATAACGTCACGTACCACGTGTTCAAGAGTTCGTGGTATTTCTGAATACATATACGTCGCTTCATATGCAAATTACTACGAATTGATTCTCGTTAAAAACCCCTCCCATGAGCTAACATATCATGTGACCAGCATACACAATACTTAAGGTACGTTTCCACTGTTAAAACAGTTATATAAAACAGTCATCTCTATAATTCTCTACGAAGAGAACAGAGACAAGATGTTTTAATACAATAGTTAACGGTAGCGGAATTTCAATTACAGTTTAACCTGGATAAACGAGTCATTCTATGGTCCCGACGAGCTACCTTCGTAAGCGAGAAACTCGGATTAGAGAGAAACCTCTATAAGTGAGACAAATATCGCGGTCCCTTGGACTTGAAGAATTTTTGAAATCGGCCCAGTAATTGAGTTATTTCAATACATACAAAAATAAAAAGTTTCTCTCTCTATATTAGTATAGATAAAGGCATAAATTGGACACAATATTTGTCTCTTATATCGTTTTCAATTGTAAATTATAAATATACTCGTATTTTCCTGGTAAATACTAAAAATAATCTTTTATCCTAAAAATTACACAAACTATGTAAAATATATTTCATTTAAAATGTTCTTTGAAATTTATCGCACAAAAAATAACTAATAATTTACTGGAATTTCAAATTGCAATTTGCAAAGTCCTGAATCATTACAATAGATAACCATTTTTTGCATATGGTCATAATGTCAGAAAACTTTATATCATCATCACCAGCTCACTACACGTCCCCAACGAGAGGCGCGGAGCCTACCCCTTAAGTGATGACTAGGCCATAGCCAACCAGCCCAGTGCGGGTCGACTCCACACATATCTTTGCATTTCTTCGCCGCATATATAGGCATCACGATGTTTTCCTTCACCCTAAGAGCGTCGGGTAAATATGTACGAAAATCAAAAAACACATTGGTACACGGCTTACTATTGTAGCTTACTATTATTATTACCCAGAGTACTTTTCGATTGGCGATATCGCTGATGGAATCGACAAAAATATATGAAATTGACATTGACATTCGATTAGTCGTGTGCTTGTCACGTGTGATATATCGAACGTTATTGTCAGTTCCATAAATTTGACATTCGCTATAGAATTGCTTCGTAGCGAATTTACTTTCGGTAACCCCCTTGGAGAAGTCGAGAGCTAAACCCCTGAGCCACTGACGCTCTAAACCAATCCATTGTAACCTGATCTTTATTATGAAGGTCTCTGTTTGTGTGGCACGGTCAAGTACTAGTGGGAACCGCACAGGAAATATTACTATCTTTTTGATAACATAGTAGCTTAACGTTGATATATCAACATACTAATCAGTGCTGATTGCGAACTTCGTATGACACATTATCAATTTTTATCATATTAAAAGAAAAATCGCTGATTTTGCATTGATTAAACTTTATTACAATCTTTATAAAGCGTTTAAATACAAAAACCACTTCGAATAAGTATAACAAAACTTAAAAAACAATAACTTATTCATGTCTACCCTATAAAGCCTTGTTCGCACCAGGATTGTATTTTAGTTGAGTAGCAAGTAACCGAACAAAGGATTTAATAATCTACTCTACTAAAATGTTGCTCTTCGGACACGTTTAGATATTAAATAACTTGCTACTTGACTAAAATACTATCCTGTTGCGTACAAGGCCTAAGCGAGAAATTAATAAATTAAATAATCAATTTGGAAATTAATTGGTCAAAATACCCAGAAATTGGCTTAAAATTATCCGTACAAAAACAGTAAAAAACTATAAATATATGCTGAATTCATAGACAGTATATTTTCACAAAGAAATAAAGAACTGTTTAAGTAACCTGAAATCGATACTAAGTGCTATGTACCCGCAATGCTACGTCTTCATTAGCCTGTGTTCGTGATAAAAACGGACTTAAACTGTAGCCAAATCTCCAAACCTGAAGAAAGATCGCAAATTCGGTCTAATGAAGTTTAGGCATAAGAGGTAAGTCTGCTTACCACTGGCACGTTGGAACTGCACCGCGGCTCGCTGGCACTCGGTTCTGGCGAGTGTGGCCGCTTCCACCGCCTTGTGGTATGGCCGGGATCTATCCACACAGCTGCCCAACCGCTTGCTCAACGTCTGCAGACGACGCGACGTCTCGTTCAACAGTAGATGAAATGTTTTTACTGATTCCTGAAAGGTTATATGAATCTTGAGTATACGAGTGTAGGGTAGACACGAGTTCCTTAGTAGGGGCGTGAAGATGCAATGCTATCTTGATGATGGTTCTTCCAGGATGACACGAAACAATCGATAGTTACTATTGAGAAATAGTACGTCGTTCGTCGTTCGTCGTCAGTCGTCGTTCGCGCTTCGCCGGATACTCTCCCACTCTCATTCTATCTCGCTCGCACACCGTCTCCCTTACACTTCCGTTGAATTCCATTTCAAGCATACAACTTACGTTCCATTCCCACAAAACCATAGAACAACTAAACGCCTTCTCATAAAGGATATCGGTCATTAGAACTGACTACTGTTCGTCTCTTCGATGTAATTTCTTACAGCTGATTTTAACAATATTTTGTGTTTGTTAGTGCTATTTGCCATACTGAAAATCTATAAATAAGTTCACTACAAAGAACAATAACAGTAGGTAAGGTTAGGCATTGACAATGACCGAGCGGTAAACTCACGCAGAGTGCCAGGCGGAACGGACAACCGATAAACTATTTCCGTTGGAACCTTACTGACAGCTGTTACGATGATTGACGATAGGGGGCGCTGGTTTGTTCAATGTTGCATTAATAATAATAGATTTAGAAGCTTTAACCACTTTAACTTGTATTCTAAGAATGTACGAGTAAAGACTAATTCCGCTTTATTAAGAAACGAGAGTCAGCGTTAGTACTGTTACTTTATATGTTTGATACTGATAAGTTCATACATTTTAATGAGACCCATGGTCTATCTTATTTATCGTGTTTAGATCCTCCAGTATCGTATAATCGACGACTTATTGGTCCTCGTTTGTCGCAGTACTTTATTTTTTGGTAGTCGGTTAAAAATAGTAATTTTTGCCTCGTGCTTAATTAGAGTTAAACTGAGATAGTAATGGAGCTAATATTATGAAAATAATGTTTTCTGTTATATTGCTATCTATTACAAGTACACTAATTTATGCCCTGAGCCAAATACCCAGGCCCAAACTTGTTATTAAAAAAAATAGGGATTGCCTAGTCTCGTTCTCTACTATAATAATTTAACAAGCGTGAGAGAGTATTTCATAAAAAAATAATGTGGTTTACGATATGCAATTGATAGTAATTGAATAATGTATGAAGTTCCCGCATACCGCGTATTGATAAATTAAATCAGTTCCGTTTCCCTTCATGTGGGGGACTTATTAAACTATGCACAACATTCCCATAAAGCTTTACAAATAAATAAATAAAAATTACTGGATTTTACGAAGATTTCATTTTAAGCGTGACTTTTTGCTCCTTCCGTAGTCCGTTATTAAACCAAATACATAGCAATATTTTAATTTCCAACGACTGGTCTAATAAAGCCCTAGGGTTAGAAGAAACGTTATTATTGATCTAGTTAAGAGTGGTCCCAAAATACCTAATATGGGGATCAAATGATTATACTCGTATTTAACTGTAGACATGGTTTATATTTATATCTACTTTAACATTACACCGTTTTTTAGTACGCTTTACAAATACAAAATAGATGGAGTTTGTGCGCAGTGATATACGCAGGTCATGTCCGTTACGCCCAATGATAGTGCATACGCCCCTTATTTAGTTACGCTATTTTAGTAAGTACCTATGTTTTTCTCTTTGACGTTTTCACCTACTTCATAATAATATAGATAGCATTGTACTAGCATAACTATTGTATTAACTTTGACCTTTGACATCTTGACAATATTCGCACTGCTTACCCTTAAACGGAATACAAGCTTACTTATAGTAGCCTATGTTAGACTATAATTTGTTATAACATTTTCGCTTCATAGCAAGTTTACCTTGACATGTTTAAGTTTATTAGAATTAAATTGTACGAAAAAAACTATGTATCGATACATTCAACCTTGGCGGTGCAAGTTGGAATTTAGTTAACGTAAACAGATAAATTCTAGAACACGTTTATCATAACGTGTCAATGTTTCGCTCATACAATACAAAGGAAGTGTTCATTTTCACCTTTATTCAATCTTGTACCACCATAAACGTATGCAATTGACATTGCCTTGCCTCTAGTACATACAAAGCAGAGCGCCGTGAGCCATGAGCGTGACCCCGTGTTCCGAGCCCCACACCACGCCACGCTGCTCCTCACAACGCATGCAAATCACATAACGGTCCCATTAATGAATGACGTTCTATTTTTAAAATACAATAACCTTACAAATATGGCTTCCGAGCTAATAAGGACCAGTTTGACCCACAACTTAGTAAGACTGGTAAATCATATGTAGACAATGCGTATCGAATGAACGTTCAGAAGATTGTGTTGTAAGTCGCTTAGAGACTAGAATCGCTGACATACGTAGCCTTGTACAAGAGGTATACTCGAAGATACTTGGAAACTGATATCTAATTAACTATTGAAACGAATTTATTTACTTATATGCGATAAATAAGCAAATAGTAATAAAAATACAAACTCATTTCCCAGGCGTTTCCACTTCCTACATGATTTATCTACGAGGAAGTAGGTTAAGACGGATATTAGCGCATCATGAAAAACTATTTCATAATAACAAAAGAGAAATGCTTTTCTGTTTGGAATGTTACCAAATAAAGTTGGCACTAAACATGGTCAAGAGGTAAGCAGAAAATAATGTAAAATATAAACTTCACGTACTTAGTAAGCTTAAAGCCTTGTTCGCGCCAGGATAGTATTTTAGTCGAGTAGCAAGTAGCATTTATACGAACAAAGGATTTACTACTGTTTGGACTCGTTTAAGCCTACGCACTAGGGTAATAATTTAGTAACCTAACGTGTCCGAACAGCAACTTTTTAGTAGAATAGATTAGTAAATACTTTGTTTGGATACTAGCTACTTGCTACTCGACTAAAATACTATCATTTTGCGTACAAGTCTTAATAGAGCATTGTCATTGTTATGCAATAAAAAA
Organism: Papilio dardanus tibullus; assembly: GCA_013186455.1. Classification (NCBI taxonomy): domain Eukaryota; kingdom Metazoa; phylum Arthropoda; class Insecta; order Lepidoptera; family Papilionidae; genus Papilio; species Papilio dardanus. The sequence continues at coordinate 246,376 of QDHC01007103.1, forward strand.
ACGTACTAAAGTTTGATTGTACATTGAAATAATCGAATTGGGTCGTGTTTCAATTATTCATGTTAAATAAGTTAGCTAAGGTTTTGTTAGATGTATGTGTGTTAATTATCTCGTGTTTCTACTAATTAGACTAACCACTAGACATGTGTATCTTCATTGGGGTAAACAGAAGGTTCATTGTTTAAATATTAATATTTACTGATAACATCATGAGAATTATACGTTTGAAACACGTAAACGTACCTTTATGGAATAATAGTACTGAACTAAGTGAAATACTTTACTTCTTTAAGCTTAATTAAAAAGCTTTAAAAAAGTAAAATCGATTCAATTAAGTTAAAAAAGGGTTTTATTTGACGTTGTTTTTAGTGTAGAACCATTTAATTATATGTATTTTAATTGTAAGAAAGTTAATAATGCATGGAACCGACTTTAAACCGGTACCCAGCCTCGCCCGGCCATAACTGGATGAGTTTCATATCTGACGCAATACTTGTAGGATGTCTTACAAACATAAGATGTTCATACGTTACCACCGAGAGGAGCCTAGCCCATGTTAGGGGAGACTAGGCTTTAGTTAATGTTGGCGTGTGAATTGATTGACGGAGAACTAAATTTATTATGTTTCAGTCTATTTTTGTGCACATAAACTCGACGATACTACATTAAGTCTGTAGTTACTGACCCAAAACGCATGACTGTTCACACTGTAAGCCCGGTCACAGTATTAGTGTGAACACAGCTTTATACTAGCTCCATATGCTCTCAAATTGAGATCAAATCAAGGTTAATGTGTACCGATGTATCACATTTTAGATGAAATATTAAAATGATGATCCAATTTGTTCTAATTGGCTGATATTACGTATCGAACACATAATTTCATTGATTTTATAGAGTTTATTTTTGCTCTTCTGACGTAATGCATTATAGTCACGAGGTGAAGGCAAATGTTTAACTTTCCGATTTTATAATCTGACTACGTTTAAAGCCTTGTACGCACTAGGATAGTACTTTAGTCGAGTAGCAAGTAGCAAGTATCCGAACAAAGGATTTACTATCTATTCTACTAAAAAGTTGCTGTTCGGACACGTTTAGTTACTAAATTACTACCCTAGTCCGTAGGTTTAGGCTTAAACGAGTCCGAACAGTTGTAAATCTTTTGTTCGGATAAATGCTACTCGACTAAAATACTATCTAGGTGCGAACAAGGCTTTAGTAGTGATACATCTTGACTAGTATATTTAGTAATTGACTATATGACCAGTTTATTACAATTTTATATGGACCAATGGGATCCATTAGGAAAGAGGGTCAGCTAGTAATAAAGGAATTACAGTATGTGTAATTGTCGGGTGGGACAATCAGGTCAAGAGCGTATATGGTATTTGTTATTTATTTGTACTATGATATCACATTATACAAGGATAAATTAACGGTGATATTATTTATAAATATGTGTTACCAATCATAATAATTAAGGACAAACATACAAGAGTCATAGTTAGTAATAAGTTTATAATTATAGGGCAGTCAATAGAAAATACTCCGTAACCTTACTAATGCTCTTCAGTTTTATAATGGGAAAATATAAAACGACCACCAAAAAAAATAAACGTAACACCAAATTGATTTACCCAAAACAAATATAATAGGAACAAAAAAAATAAAACTGTACCAAACATATGATACTCTAAATTAAAATTCATCTACCTATTTAAATCACGCTTCCTTCAGAAATAATATTTTCACATCAAAATTGATAAATTAGCACCTAATTTCAAACATCTAATTTTTGTGCTTTTATACCCAAATATATTGAAAGTCAACCTAAAAATGTATGCATATAACCAAATAAACTATATTGATACCAAATTATATTATATTATATTTTATCCGTCCGTTACTGCAGGGCACGGACGCACTCGCTGCGCCGCTCTTTGTTATTCGCGAGCTGTGACGTGGCGTTTGATGGTTGACTGAAGTGCTTCTAAAGTAAAAAATATGCAGATGTCACTAATATACAATTTTTTCTATTTATTTCACTAATTATGAAGATTGTTTTACATCGTTTAATTTAAATTCATGTCAATTAAAAACGCGTACCAACTGCATAGGTAAGGTTATGTTTAGAACATGTTGAATAAAATAAAAAACAAACAGGTAAGTTATATAAAAAAAAAACTATCAATCGAATTACAAACATTAAGAATTGTTCGTCTCAACGAACAAACATCAAGCACAAGGTGGACCCTCGCCTTGCCCGGCCCATCCAGCAGGACTGGCGTGTACCAACAGTCATCCGAAAGCTGCCTACATAGTCGCCCGTCTGGAGACTCCCCAGAATGATACCTAACGTACAAGAATTATAAACTACAAATTAACCTTCATAAAAAATAATGATATAGGTCTATATTAGTATACGCTTAATCCAAATATGTGTTACGCTAATGGTAATTAATTGAATATTATTCATAATTTTTAACCATTATTGACATATGACATCATTGTTGTTTAGTAACTTTCATTGCAGATCCAATAAAATTTAAATAAATAAATAAATAAATAATCAGCAAAATAAGAGCTAAAGTCTAGGTTATGCGTGAAACGCCCCTTATGTCACTCCCACATACGTCAGCTAAAATAGATACTAAAAAAATAAAATAGGTGAACAATAATTTAAATTGGTTATACTTTACTATTTTAGCACAAAAATATGTAACATATTTGAGTGAAATTTTGCATTAAATTGAGGTTATAAATTAGGTGCAACTTTATTATTTTTGATGGCAAAATGATTTTTTTGGTGATAGTTTTTCTATTTTGATTGAAAGACTACAAATATTTTGGTGGTAGTTTTTATATAAAATGTGAATCGAATTTAGGTGATGATTTACTTTTTTTTGCTGATAATAAATATTTATTTTGGAGATCAAATTTATTATTTTTGGTTATCGTTTAATTACAAGCCTTTTATAATTATCAGATATTTAAACTAGCTTTACTAAATCCGGCTACAAACGTTCAGTATTAACTGCGCAGTCGAACTGTACAGTTAAATTGGATATCTATAGACGGCCTAAGCTAAACATAACTAACCAAATACTGGCAATATAAACAAATGATGTAATAAAATCAACTCACATCTAATTCCAGTTCGAGCTTATTAATTTCATCCGTGGCAGCGTTCAATTTCTCTAGTTCCACCTGAAAGTTGACGAATAGCTTGAGACAGTCACATGGCACTCGCACCTCGTACTCCCACACATGTGGCAGCAACAAGCAACACGTAGAGACGGGAAACTTATACATTGCAACTATATTACTTTGTACACTACAAGTCTTATCAATCTTTCAAGATAACTAATCTATATGTACCTTACGGAGATGTTTCCTGTCCCTACAAGCGAGCTATTACAAAATAAAAGATTGTACTTACTTATAATCTTGACTATTGTTTCAATGATAAAAGAAAATCTCAATTAACTTAATTACAATTTATTCCAAAATAATCATAATGTAAATTTTTAACATACACGCTATACATGCCATCAATTTTACAATACAAAAATATTTCAATACACATTTTTTCATCGTTCGAATCCAGCGCAGATAATTTCAATTCAACAAAAAGAACTGCTAATAAGAAATTAATTCTAATATGAATTAAAATATAACTTAGTATATAAAAGTTAAAGAAAGCAATGGAATGGTTCGGTTGTACTAGACGTTTTGCTAATTGTGATTATGAACACTTCTCATTTGGTAAAACATTGTGATACCTAAGAACGAAATCTTTACATTATTTAAATACAAAATACATAACAGAAAATAAAAATAATCATAAAAAATGAGATTACATGCGAGTAAATTATTAGCTACAAGGTATAAAAAAAAGGAAGCTATGAAATTTCTCCTAACAATAAAAATAACTAAAATATATTTTTTACGGTGGTTGATTACATTCTAAATGCTGTGTTGTGACGTGGGATTATATAATTTATGACACAATATACATAACACTTCCAGAGATTCAATTCCAAACAATTTATTTAATTGAACCAAATTTAATTGATTGTGCAAATGGTTATGAAAGTAACATTATACAACTGCATCTGGCCTTACGTAACTGACATGTTTTGTTATATTTTAGGCCTGAAAACAATTATTGTAGTAATTTCATATGAAAAAATTAATATTATTTACTTTCATTGTATTCAAGTATGTAAAAATGTGCAAAAACTCATTGTTTACTTATGATTACATTATAATTTATAATATATTATACCAAGTAGAGTAATTATAAGGCAAAGTTAAATATTGTTTGTTTTTTTAAATTAATAATTAAAAGTCAATCACTGTTGAAACAGTTTAATTAAAGATGTGATATTGTTGACCCCGGGAGGTAGATAAATAATCTATTCAAATACAAAAACAAAAGTTACATATTTAAATGAATTTCATAATTGAAAAGTTAAAGCTTTCTATTATTGGTATAAGGCTGTTATTTTTTATAGGATAAGTTTTTTAAAAACAGTTTGATGTTATGAATAATCAATGATCTCATGAAAAATCAAACAGAACTTAGAATATTTGCTATCCATAAATTACACCACATCAAAGGGGATATCTTGTTATACATTATGTATAAAAAAAGTTAATCTGTATAATGGCACATATCAATTTTGAGAAATAAGTTAAATACATAAAGGTTACGATGACAAATTAAATGTTTACATCTAGTAAGTAGCTATAACTATGCATTAAATGACAATTGACATTTTTATTATGATCCAAGGGTAAATTATAATGGACAGGAAACAATCCTATAAGGTACAAACATTCACCTCAACTAAAATTGCTTAGCATTGCATATTCTGTACATAGAAGGAAACATTACAATGTAATTCATAAGGAATTGGACCAATCAGTACAAATCGCTATCACAAATGTATTTGCCAGAAACGAAACGACGTTTCACAAGAGACAGGCGATAACCGCTGCCGACGAGCTCGAACTCTATACCGGATAGAGTCGCCCCTTCACAGTTAAACTGCGCGGATATAGTTCCTTTAGTCGATGGACCATTGTTCAGTTCGAACCGAGCCCTCAACGACCCCACCCCTCTGTCTTCAGAGTGCTGAGACAACTCTGTGATTCTCCATAACGCTTGTCCATTTTCTCCATTCCATACACTCTTGGGCATCGCTATAACATTCTTAACACCAGCATTAATGGGTACACATACTGACACATTGAGAAGAGGTGACGGAGGACTCATAGCATGAAGATTATATTTATAATCAACTTTGAGATCGGTGTGATCTTGTTCACATTTCCAATATGAAACTAATTGAAATGGACACGACGCTGCTCCAGTCTTGGGCCGTATTTGATACTTCAATATATCTACATTGAAATATTGAGCAGTTGGATTCTTTTCAGATTGTCTTTTCAACAATGATGTTAAAGCGGGCATGTTGAAATCTACCACTGTAATATCTCTTGTTGACATCATTGTGTTAATGCTAATTAACTGCTTGTTAGGTAACACATTGTCTAGTCTATGTATATTTTTCAGTCTGAAACATAACTTTGCTGGATTGGGATTGTTAGCTAAAACACCTACTATACCAGTTGGGAATGACAACATCATATCTCCAGACATTTTTACTTGGCATTTACTCTCTTCTGTTCCTCTAAAATAGGAATGAATAATTTCATGGAAAGCTACAGCAAGGGGTATTGTGTCTGCCATACCTATTGTGAGGGGAGAGGGTCCTCTAGATCCAGAGGAACCAGCTGCTCGGAAGTCTCCTTCTGATCGCCGTGAAGGCGGTCTCGGGAGAGAAATAGTTGTTATTGTGGGAGTGGAGGTTCTGAAACTAGATTGCCCCAAGTCCCCAACTTCAGAGAAAAGATCCCCAACATCAGCAGTTGAAACTGGGGTAGGACTTTCCAATAAATGTGACTGGTTTGGTTGCAAAGGTGCATATGGGTTTGAGGCATTGCCATGGGGTGAGGCAGGATTACTTATGTTAGGACTTTGAAAGAAATTTATATCCAATAGGTCACTACTGGCCTTACTTGCATTTGCATTAGAGCCCCTGCGAGTTGTACCAATTTTGTACAAAGAGATGTTTTCAACGGTGGCTCTCAATTCATCTACACTAGCAGACATGGGGGCACTACCATTACTAATAGGCTTGATTTCAACATGAATCTTCTGTTCTCTTTCTTCCTCAGAATCTGAGTCAGAAGAGGAGTACACACTACCTTTTTCATCTTTAGGCCTTATACAAAAGCCTTCCTCATCCACCTCAGGTGAATTCATTAAATCATCTTTTGTAGGCACTTCTTCCTCTTTCTCTTCTAAGTCAGACCTATCGCCTGTATTTGAATTCTCAGAAATTTCATCTTTTTTCTTTTTCAATTTCTTATTTTTAGTTTTTGTACGCCTACTGCGGAACCATTTAGATTCCCGGAATGTTGATCGTCCCATATTGTCATCTTTATCCTGAGCAGTTGGTGTGGCTGAAGTGCCGCTGGGGCTGGATGGGGCAGAGCATGGTGCTGCCCCCTCAGCACTAACACTAGGCTCATCTTTGCTTTGAAAATTTGGTGTGAATAAATTAAGAAGAGAGGTAGTTCTTCTAGAAGTTTTGGCCACAAATGACTGTTGATCTTTTTTAACTACACTTTTAGGAGCAGGCTGTGGTTTATGTGAACCATTAGAGATGGTTGATATTTGGTCTGCTTCTGAAATAGAATTATTAGCGGAACCAGGTTTAGGTAGTGCAGGAGGCAGTTCAACAAGATTTGCTTTATCTATTGCATTATACTTTTCTACAAGAAACTGTTCTAATAATTTTTCCACTGTCAACTCTAGACACTGGTGCTTAAAGTCCCTGTGAACTTGTCCCATCATGTCATGGTTGTTCTGTATGATGTCTGCATAAACATTAACAAACTGTTTCATCTGTTTGAGATGAGCTTCTTCAACATCTTGGAAGTGTTTACAAGTTTGTGTCATTTTCTTTTCGAAATCTTGTTTAACAAGACTATACTTCTCAGCAAGTTGTCTATAATCCTCATGAAGTTTTTTCAATTTTACTTCAGATTTTTCAATATCTTTAGCAGATGCATTATCCTTGCGTAGTTTCTCAAGTTCTGTTGACTTGGCTGTGTACACATCTTTAGCTTTTTGCAAAGCTTGCTTTGTGCTTTGTATAAGTAAAACTACTTCTAGTGTGCTCGATTCAGAGTCCTTGACAGCTTTATGCTTCTTGTGTAACTCCTCAGCATAACGAGCAACATCTTTGACAAGTTCACCAACTTTTTGGAACATATGCTGATGTAAATTGGATAACTTTTCCGCTGAACATTTCAGAACGGTCCAGAACGGTGCAAACGTACCCTGTGCGCAATTGCTATTCGCTTGTTTAGCTAGTTTAGTTAATAACTTTGAATTCGTCTCTTCGATGTTTGAGCGCTCTCTAAGATACTCTGAGAGTTCTTTGCTGGCTATGAATCCGAATTTCATGTTTTGATATAAAATATCATATCCATAATGCTCGTTGGCGAAATAATCTACGAAGTTGACACTCATCTTTGCAGTTACAAAGGTGAACAATTAAAGTTATTCAATATATTGTCACTCACTGACCTGTATTCTAGGATCGAGCTCAGTATCACCATTGTCATCAGCTGGAATAGTAAATGAAGATTCCTCCATTGTGGCACTTAGGAGAGGAAGCCACCCAATCACCTAAATTACATCACTGACACAATAGCGTATGGCGTCACTAAATTCACACAGGGTTTTATTTCATTAAATATACATCACTGTACTATTTTTTACAATTTATAAACTTAAAGGTCAGGCACGCTGTATGCAGGTCTTATAAATCTTGAATTAATTTAATAGTAAAATTTAGAAATTTCATTCAAGATGACGTCCACTCTCATGACGTCTTTTTTTTTTTTTGAGATTTTATGGCCTGGTAACAAAGACCTTTAAGCCAATCTCATGACGTCAAATCATAATAATAGACAAAGTTTTTGGTTTTAAATTTTAAGGTTTCGTACAGATTATATTTTCAGTACTTTTCAACCAATCGATACAAAAAAAAATCGATTAAAATTCAAGATAGTTTTTGACCAAATGGTGTTTTTATGAACAATAATTTTATGCCCCTCTTAAGATTTAATAGTACGTCTAGAATATTTGAGTCGGTAAGATTTTTAAGCCTTAGTTACAATTTATTTTTTTGGCTTGAAAAGTAAATGCGAATATTTCTAATGACAGGATTAGAAAATTATAAACAAGAAAGATAAAACATTTTATTGTCGCATTTTAGGACGTTTCGTAATAAGTTCCGTTTCGATCAGTAATATTTCGATATCTATAATAAAATCGAGTTAAATATCGGCATAATCAAAAGGTTTTTATTATTACTTGAAATTGTCTATGGATATAATGATAGTTCGTAAAGGTGGTGCAAAATTTGTTGTTCAAATTCTTGCATCTCTTTCTCACCTGAGTAATTCTCACATAAACGACTCGAGTGGGAGGAGCAAGCTATAAGTTCTCTTTGCTTATGTTTATTTTGGGTGGATAATGATGCTTTTTTTATGTGTCGAATTTGACGTAAAACAACTTCAATTTGATCCAGCTTCGTTGTTTCATTACGAAGAGTTTCAGTTTTATTGGAATTTAATTCTATGAGTGACATAAGTAACAGTTGCAATTTTTCACCCGAGCTCTTGATTCGAGTGCGTGTATTCAGAGTTTGTTTCTGAGACGGCAATTGTAGTCAATCTGTATGCAACTGTTACGCGTTACCTCGACTATGTCTTACCAAGGATCACCATATTCGGGCCCGGGTGACGATTATGATTTCGAAGACGACGGGTACGACGATTTAGATGAATATAGGGATCAAGAGGACCCGTTGCCACCACCTCCAGTCGACGACAGCGATGAAGGTAAGAATGTTTTGTTTACGCACTATTTAGCCTATTTTGGCGTCGTATTACTGTCATACATGCTACAACCTGTTATCCCTGACAAGTGACTTTATCCAAAGCTTGTAAACAGAGGTTATATAATATTGATAAGGTTAGAAAATATTTAATCAACACTTTATACACTTCCCGCCTTTTGGTGTCTGGTTAGTTGGTGACGTAATACGCCCGATTAGGCTTTGCTTTCACCTTTCCAAGGACCATTCTTGTTGAAAAAGAGATGTACATGTGGCTGTTTTTCATTCCAAGCAATTTAATTTTCACAATGGCCACAAATGTTAAGGTTAGTATTGATTATTACTTTTTTATATATTAATATTAAGTGGATTAAGGTTAAAAAAATCTCATTAGATTGCAAAATCATAAGTATTTTTGTTTCATTACTCTAGACACAGAAGAAGCAAGTGAGACTGACATACCAAACAATGAGCCAGTGGAGATCAAGGAACAGTATGTTGAATTTTTTATTAAAATAAAATAGCAATGCAGTCTAATTAGCTTTAAACATAAAAAAGAACCACTTCCTGTCAAGTTCAATGCAATAAAAAATGTCTTAAGTATGCATAATTTGATATAAATACAAATATTCTAATAACAAAAAGACCATTTTTGGATAACATAAAGGAAACAGTTTAATACATGAAACAATTAAATATTAAGAATTAAAAAAATCAATATTCGAGTTCTTCTGGTTAAAGCAATAAAATATCCTTGAATATCTTAGTTTATATTTATGAAAGTTTAAAAAACACTTTCACTTATTAATCTATACTAATATTATAAAGAGAAAAACATTGTATTTTTATATGTATTGAGATAACTCAAAAACTACTGGACCGATTTCAAAAATTCTTTCACCATTAGATAGCCACATTATCCCCGAGTAACATAGGCTATATAATTCCACACAAAGTCACGAACAACAGCTAGTAATAAAAATCATGTAATTATTTCAGAATGTATCAAGATAAGTTAGTGAATTTAAAAAAACAACTTCAGCAGTTAGAAGATGGAGTTCATCCGGAGTTCCTGCGGAGGGTGAAGAGGCTGGAACATCAGATGCACGAAAGATTAAGGCTCAATAAGATATATAAGTCAGTTAGTTTTTTACTATGATATATTATATAAATAACTATAGACTGCTAGATCAATTTTTTTTTTATATTATAAAGTGGCAAACGTGCAAGCGGCCACCTCAACTCGCTGAAATAGCGAAGCAACCGCTGCCCATAGACATTTACAATTGCAGATATGTTGCCTACCCTTAAAATTTCATTGGATTTAGTGTAGGGTAGTTCGACCCATGATAGGCTCCAGTTTCCGCAACTACACGACTAGCGTATTTTGCGTGACTTCATATATATCTTTGGACTTACTGCTAGGAAGCAGATCTATGTGGAAGGAATGACTACTTTTTTAAATTACTCACTAATAAAGTGTTCCTTCATACCTTTTATTATTCTCTTCACCATTTCACCCTACAGCTTTGTAAGACCGATGTCACGCAAAAAACAGGCTTACGCCAAGGTTAACATTTATATCGCGAACTCGGTCTAATGAAGCCCTAAGATTGGGATTGCCAGAGTATGGATTATTCTATACATCTCTATTTTGACAGTCAAATCTTAATTTACTCCCTTACACATACACTATACATCTATTTAGTTTTGTTGGGTCCTTTTGGAGTCTCGTTTATAGAGGTTTCTAATCAGGTTTATCGCTTATGAAGGTCGTCCGTTACCAGTGAATGATTCTCGCTTATGCAGGTTTGATTTCGTAAAAAGTAAAATAGATTATTTTTTTACAGAGACCACATGCATGAAATTGTAGAAAGGGAGTATATATCAGAAAAGAAGGCAGCGGCGAAAGAGTTTGAAGAGAAGAAAGTAGAGTTGAGAGAGAATTTGCTCAATGATTTTGAAGATAAAAGAAAATTGATTGAAAATGAGAGACACAGTATGGAGTTAAATGGTGATTCTATGGAGGTAAGAACTTATTATATCGACTTTTGTATCATTTAAGAAGGACATTACATTAATTAACATTTCTGAGTTCAATTCTCTTGTTTATTTTTTTTTTGTTTTAATCTGATCTGCCATCAGTATAATACTTTTTTTAGATGTGGTGTAGGTTTCTTCCTTCTTTCTTAATTCTCTTGTTTAGCTCTCTTTGTTCAGTTCAATTCTGAGTTCTCTTGTTTATAGCTCTCTTTGCGGATTGGGCTAGTGTATTCTAATTTTGTTTGAGAAGACAAAGTTTGTGAAGTATCACAAACATTATTAAACAATGATTTTGTTTTGGGTTTAGTTCATTATCGCGAACTTTGTCTACTGAACTGCAGGTATAACCCAATGGCTCCATTAGACCGAGCTTGAGATAAAAACGGTGATTTTGTTTTTGGTTTAGTTCATTTTTTTCATGACATTGGTCTAATGAAGACAAAGTATGTAATAATTTGTATTTTTATTACAGGTAAAGCCAGTAATGAAGCGTATCCTGCGACGGCGCGCTAACGAGCCCGCGCCCGCGCCGGAGAAGCGCCGCAAGCCGCTGCCCACCACGCTCACATACCAGCTGGACGAGCGCGACGTGGAGGCCGACCTGCGCGCGCTCGCCCGCCCCGCGCCCTCGCCGCCGCGCCACGCACCCCACGCACCACACGCACCCCACGCGCCCCACGCGCCCCATGCCCCGCACCAGCCAAGGAAACACCATAACTCCACCAGCTGTAAGTAACAACTGTAGTTCTCAAAGAAAAGAGTATCACTTATGTCATAGGACACTTAGTTGTTTTGGTCAAATGAGTAAATAATGTTTTAAAAGTTTAATCTTAGGACCTCTGCTGACTACCAAATTCGCTTCGGCTTAGAAGGTTATCAGGGGCACTTCAAACACTAATTATTATATAAAAATAAACGAGATACACATATTTATGCTCATAAAATACTCTAATTATCTTTATAGATAGAGGTTATGATAAGGTATGGCGTTGGAATATGCCCGAAGAGTGTTAAGTATGAATGTGGAGGTGCACCGGGGTAGGCCGAGGAAAAGATCGATGGATTATGTGAAAGGTGACATACCCAATAAGGATGGATGACCGCGATTACAAAAGATACATAAACAATGGAGGACAATAACCTGGTACATCGAACCTACAGGTGTAGAATAAGGATGGGGAGACTATAATCTTTGCACTAATGTTTCATTAGACTGTTTTCGCGATATAAACGGAGATTTTTCTTCAGAGTAAGTCCGTTTTAATCGCGAACTAGGTCTAATGTCGCCGTAGGGTTATAAATGTAGGACTTTCATGCCCGTCTCAAGCATTTTTGTAATATTGTGTACAGCGACGGGCGTGGGAGATACGGAGACGCGGGAGACGCGCGAGGGGCGAGAGACGCGCGAGACGCGGGACGGGCGCGAGGCGGGCGAGGCGCGCGTGGAGGACGGCAAGCTGTGGTACGAGCGGCGCTGGTTCCACCGCGGACAGAGCGTGCACGTGGAGGCGCGCGGCAGAGAGATAGGACGCTTCGCGGGACACATACACGCCATCACAGACGAAGCGGTACGTTTTACTACGCAAATATACTACTAGCTGTTGTACGCGACTTCGTCCGCATGGAAATAAATAATATTGCCTATGTTACTGGATGATAATTTAGCTTTCTAATGACGAAAAAGTTTTTCAAATCGACCCAGTAGTTTATAAGTTATTTCAAAACAAACAAAAATACAAAGTTTCTCTCTTTATAATATTAATACAGACTACCTATCGGTCTCAAATCCGTATGCGAACTAAAAAAAAATACTACGTAACCTATTTTTTGTTCCAAATTGTGTTCTACATGTTTAAAAAATTCCATGAAAATCTGCTGCATCGTTACTTTCTCTACGTTTTTTTTATAATAGTATGATTTTGTTACAGATATGGGTGAAGAAAACTAATCTAGAACGAGTAAGGATATACGTGTCACAGTTGGCGCGGGGCAAAGTCACGTTAAAGAGACGCGCCTCGTAACCAAGTGATACAACACTGTACATAATTTATACTATAGTTGTATTGAAATGGGATATAATTGAATGATGGATGCAAAAATAACTTAGGAAGTGACTGATGGAGGAGTCAAAACCTTTGAAGTGACCAATGTAGGAGCCATTAACCTTGAAAGTGACTGATGGAGGAGTCAAAACCTTGAAAGTGACCAATGGATGAGCCAAAACCTTGGAAGTGACCAGTGTATGAGCTAACCTTGGATATGACAGATGGATGAGCCAATGTTGGAGGTGACCAATAGATGAGCTGAAACCTTGGAAGTGACCAGCTTATGAGCCAACCTTGGATATGACCAATGGATGAGTCAAAACCTTGGAAGTAACCGAAGGATGAGCCAACCTTGGATGTGACCAAGGAATGAGCCAACCTTGGAAGTGACTGATAGATGAGCCAATCTTGAAAGTGACCAATGGATGAACCAACCTTGAAAGTGAGTGATCGAGAAGTCAAACCCTTTGAAGTGACTTATCCATTAGTTACTCCAGTAGCCAAAACCTTTCAAGTGACTGATGGAGGAGCCAACCTTTAAAGTGACCAACGGATGAGGTAACCTTGGAAGTGTTGAAGGTCAATCAATGTGAATGTTGCCCGTTTAAAATTTGCCTAAACAAATTATATAGTGACATTTGGGCATCATATGCTTTGCCTATCATCAGTGAGTTTTTACAAAGTGTCTAAAATAAACAGGTTATTTTGTGAATGTATTTATTTCCTAAATTTATACCAAATGGTAACTATTTGGTTGGTGATGAGTATAAAATGTGTTTTTTCATGTGCAAGATTTTTTTGGATGTTATTATCAAAAATGCATTGTATATTCGTTTATATTATTTATTACAATGGATTGTATGCATAATATTTGTGGAAAAAAATTGTACATGTTTGTTAGCAATCTGTGGACAAAATCCTTTTCTATATTGGTTATTAATTAAATCTTTTAAGATTTTGTTTGGCTAAATATAAAAAATATATATATAAAAATTTATTTGACTATTATAAAGTTATTAATAAACATAGAATCAAAGTACAGTATGCATAGATTGGTGTTTTGTATATTTTGAGTCAGTTTTTTTTAACAAAATACAATACGGCATATAAATTGATTTAAACAGTATTGATACTTTTTGAGGCATCGGACTTAATTTTAGCATTTTTTCTTAATATCACACATTTATGCTGATGTAGTTATGGGCCTTTTTTCTGTGATATTTGTAAATAATTATCTGTTAACGTGATTTCACTGAGATATGCGAGTTCCTGTAGTGAGATTGACACCTCTTGATACTTGCTATTTTATAGGTTGACGAGATTTTTATCAAATATTGCATGGATGTATTATTTATATATATTTATTTAACATATAGCCAGTGTTGATGAAATTATATCTGTCATTTAAGAGGCCCATTTTGACAGCTAAGAAAAATATACGTGAATAAATGACTATTCATTCCTTCTAAATATTCACAGTTTTAAGTTATTCAAATTCAGCGTTGGGATAAAACTGAACATGTAAATAGGTTAGTAAGACTAACTACGCTACGACTTGGGGTCTTTCAAGAAGCGAGCGGACCTCAAAGGCCGGCACCGCATCTGTGGTTCCTCTGGTATTGCAGATGTCGCAGGACGTTGTTGATCACCTCGCTCCGCTGCTCGTTTGCCCCTTCTCTTATATAAAAAAAGGTTAGAATATTGCAAGAAATCTTTATATTACAAATCAACAGTTTTCAAAATGGGTCTATTATTGTGACGTACATATAGCATTTAGTTTATTTTTAAAAAATATTTTCATAATGCGTATTTTTTGCAGATTTTATGTTACTTTATTTGGCACCAAATATAAGTCTTATTTGACTTTATATTTCCAAAAGTGCAATTTAATATTTAGTGATGGATTAAAAACACTGAGACACAAAAAAAGGAGGAGTTATTGGGCAATCATAATTTAGTTATATTTCTACCGGGTCAAATAATTTGTCGGTCGTGTCTGTTCAAACGCCATTCAAATCCTTCGTTACGTAATCGTCGCTTAAAATCTAAGTGGCGTCAAAATTATATGAGATCGCTGTAAAGTTTGAAGTTTAATCTTATTAACACGTAAGACGCTCTTACATATTGAGTTGGCGTTTGAATATTCGTGCGTATATATCTGCCTAATATAAATCCACAATAAAAATATGGACCTTCGTACACAAGGTTACTCAAATCTGAGATTTTCAATATCTATATGGCTTACACAATATATACGACGGCGTCGCGTATCCTTGTACGAACTACTATGAGATGTTATTGGTTAAGTTTCTTAGAGACTGAAGTTGCAGACTTGCGTATCCTTGCCCTTAATATTCTGGTGTTTTTAATTTATCAAAGTATAAAAGGTTATATTATTGTACATTGTAAATATTCCGAATTGTAATATATTTGATCAAATGACGTGTACAGGTACCGGTTTTTGGACTGAAACCTTTTATTTCTTATTTTTTTTTTACATTTTGTGATCTAATTATGATATGTGTAAATGTGTTGTGAATTGTAAATGTAAATATGTGCATAAAGTTTACATGAATGTAGATTATATTTGAGAACAAGATCTTCAATTATATGTACTATAAGTGATTATTTTCTTTTATTTACAAATTTTTCCTACGACTCCGTCTGCGCTGGATTAAAATCAGCAAACATTCGGTTTAATTTAGAGGCTGCGACAACTTTTGTTATAGTATGATTAGGGCAAACGAGCAGAGGACCTCCTAAGTTAGTTGATCCGACGCCCATGGACACCTGCAACGCCAGAGGAACAGCAGATGTGTTGCAGGTCTTTGAGGGAGGACTACGCTCGTTTAAGTCGTTTAATAGTTATAAACCGGCAACCCAAATGTGTCCACAAAAGGAGGCTTAAAACGGCTACTATAATGTTCTGAATGAGGAGTTTTCTTGGTGGAGAAATTACTCAAAAACTTGATCGTTCTTCACATCTGATTAAAGTTTATGACTGATTGCTTAGTGTACGCTCCGCGCCACTCTGTAGGTGCATATAGTTGGGGATGATGACACGACTGTAAAGGTTTGTTCTCGAAGTTAAAGAAGATTGGTTTTAGTGACAATCGGTGTAAATAAAGAACTGCAAAATTATTAAAAAGTACATACATATTTTTAAGTAGTATTATTTAAGATTAGTTAGGTAACTCTCGATACTGGGAAATATATTTTTTAACATCTTTTTTCAATGTCTATCAAGAAACTAGATCAACAAGATTGAAACCTTGAAAGTCGCTTGTTTTTTGTACAATAATGCGGAAGGTATTGATGTAATTATATTTATAAAAAATCAACACTCACGCTTGTTTACTGGTACAGTTTATAATTTAATAATACAGTCAAACCTCAATAAGCGAATAGCCTGATTAGAGAGAAACCTCAATGAGCGAGATAAATATTCCGGTCCCTTTGACTCGCTTATGGAGGGTCGACTGTATCTATTTATGAAAATGTACATGCTTAATGAAGCTAGAACTCACATGGTACATTCTGGTAACGGTACCGACCAGTTTCGGACTCTTCCAGAGTCCATCATCCCTAAACATGGACTTAACATTAATATGATAATATCCCACGAAAGGTTACATTTAATGGACACGCTTAAAATAAAATCAGCATTATTAGAGCCCGCTATTTTTTAAACTAAGCTATTTAGCGTCTTGGGTATTTAAAAAAATGCATATGAATAAGCTCCTGTTATTTTTAAATAGCATTTTTTATTGATAGAACTGGCAGGCGCTTCCTGATTCAAATTGTAATTAGTAATTGACTAGTAATTTATAATTTATCAATATATAAAGTTTATAAAAAGTAGTCTTGTTTTTTTCTTCTAAATTGTGGTGAAATCAATGTTTGTTACTATAGCAAACGGGTTTAGTATAGTTTAATGTCAAAGGCAATTAATGTAATTAAATTGTAATAAACTTACTCAGGAATTAAGATAATATGCTTACGTTTAAAATAATTGAAAATGCCACAGATAGAAAACATAGACTAGTAGTGTATGTTTTTTAAGGTTTCATAGGTTAAGTGTGACAATATTTTAAAATTAAAAAAGACAACACTTTTTTTAAATGAAATAATAATTTTAAACTATTTATTAGTTATTTTACATTTTTTAACTTAACAGATGCAAGATTACATGAATTTTATCATTTAATGTAATAGGTTTCTAACGGTTTTATACGTTTAAAATATTACCTAATATTTCTTGAAAAGTACCGTAATAAAATCAAAAGTATGGATAAAATCCAATCCTTAGCAATTTTAAGGTCTTTCGTACATTAGGCTCACATGAGATTTTAGTCTACAAGTTGAACCGCTTTATTCCGAAACAAGAATCAGTGTTATTATTGTTGTAATTTCAAAGTTTGGTACTGGTACGTACATAACATTTATTCCAAAATACAGAACATCCTTGTTCCTGATACTTCTTATGATACATAATTTGGTCCAATGAGACCCCTGGTCTATCTTATTTAGTTCCGAGTGTCCTCCAGTATCGTATAATCGAAGACTTATTGGTCCTCGTTTATCTCAGTACTTTATAATTTTTTTCGGAATAACGGAGTACTAGTTCAAAATTACTCACATTTTTGCCCGGTTTCAGGAAACAGGACAATTTGGTATTCCCGAAATTCTTTCAGGGACACCGGGACTCATGGCTTTAAACCGGGACTTCTGGTAACGTTAGTTATACATAGCTTTGTGTACAAAAAGCCTAAAGTGTCAACTATCAATAGCCTTAAGGCAGTATGTCTGACCATAACGCCGTGGCTTCCAATACATATCATTTTTGTCTTGGACAGTATATATTTTTTAATATTTATAATCTGTAGTAATCATTATGTTACCTTATCAGTAGTTTATCTATCTGTAAACATGGATGATGCTTTTTATATGCAAATATAACGTTTTTTCCTGCATCTTATATTTAGTACATATCGTTGAAGGTAGACCACTTATTGGAGACTGGAATCTAAACGGCTATATTTTCTCAGCGCCCACGTACATGTCACATTTTGTTACCTGAACTAATTCCTAACATATTTCATATTTAAAGATATATTTAAAGTTGATATCAAACATCTTTTCTCGAGTAAAGGATGACTCACGCTATATCCTGTCCCGGGATGTGCCACGTCTGGGCCTGCGCCGTAACCTCCTGCCGCCGTCAGTGTGTCCAATCAAAATATATTTTAACTGCTCCGTCCGTCTCCTGGATCGGGCACGTTCATATATTTTATATTGACACTGATGGCGTGGCACGTACCGGTCTAGACCCGATCCCCCTTATTCCGAAAAAAATCTATAAAGTACTGCGATAAACGAGGATCAATAAGTCGTCGATTATAAGGTACTAGAGGACACTCGGAACTAAATAAGATAGATCAGGGGTCTCATTGGACCAAATTATGTATCATAAGAAATACGAGCATCAAGTATGTTCTGTATTTTGGAATAATGCTTATTCTCGTTTCGGAATAAAGCGTATCCCGCTTGAGTGTGAGCCATCCTTAATAGTGTGCTGTCATCAGAGATCGTTTACTAAATTACTTGACGGACATCTGTTATACTTTTTTTTTTAAATCTTCGGGAATTCTTCAAAAAAGATACAGATTTAAAATAATTCTCTCTTAATAGCTTAAATAACAGTTATTTCTTTGATATTCAAAGATAAGGTCGTTAGGTTATCAAGATGTGATCTAATATGTATACTAACACGACATGTGTCGTGTTTTTCAATTGAACAAATTGTGACTTCGACCTAAACTTCATTAAGAAGTATTAATAAGAAATTACATTACTGAAAATAAAGTTACAAATAAGTATATGAAGCTATTTCTTTGAAATTAAGATTAAAACTTACAAACATTTCTATGGTTGTTTAGGCCAGTGTGTCCTCGTCTCAGTGGACAGTGAAGCTCAGGGAATGAGAAAGATTTAGTGGGTATGCTCCCTGTCTCTTTCCAACTAGGGTACGGAAAAGGAAGGAGTCCCTCATACCCATCGTGTCTTGCCCCAAAGTACGATGGTATGATTAATTGCATTCCCCTCTTAAAAGAAACATTTTAAAGTAATATTTCTCAAAGTAAGGATCATGAATAAACGGCCTCCTTTTAGTCCACCTTCCCTTCCTATCCTTTTCTTGTAAGGAAATGATGGAAAGGGGAAATGGATATGGCGGAGGAGGGAACGTATAGGAAGAGGAATTATCCTCTTGTTGTGCGTCTCCTCCTCTAGATAAGGGTAGGCAACGAATCTGTAATTGCAGATGTCTATTGACAGCAGTCGCTTCGCTATGTCAGTGAATTCAGGTGGCCGCTTGCTCGTTTGCCACTTTATAATATAAAAAAGAAAGCTGACACCAAAGCGATAATGTCATAATTTTATATATTAAAATAATATAATTAAACGAGGTTTAAATCTGAATGTCACGGACGTTCAAAGATTTAGACGGGCATTGTGGCACCGCGGCGACGGCCCTTCATTTTTTAATAAACAATAATATTAAATGATCGATACATTTTGATCTGATCGAGTTTATGAATGACTTGGATTATAGTATGACTTGTGTTTCAAAAGATCAAGAATATTTAGTCCTGGGGGTTATCCAAATTACATGGGGCTACAAAGCGATTCTTTTTTGTTTATATTACAACGTGGCAAACGAGCAAACGGCCACCTTGATTCGCTGAAATAGCGAAGCGACCGCTGCCCATAGACATCTGCAATTGCGATTCGATAGCGAATATCAAAAATGTATGGAACTGACAATGACGTTTGATGACACGTGACAAGCACATAACTTATCGAATGTCATTGTCAGTTTCATACATTTATGTCGATATCAGCGATATCGTCAATCGAAAGATACTTAGACTACAAAAGACGATTTTAAGTAGGTCCAAGTTTTTACGAGTATCTGTTTGTATTTATTTTATAAGCTGAAACATTAACTTAGATTTAAGTTAGCTAACTATTTGTATGCTTAGAGCCAAGTTAACATTTGAGACGCTTTTCTATTTTTTATAATTCAGAATCATAGATTTTTTTAATTGAAAACAAGTTGTTGCTCGCAAATCTATCCACGTACACTTAAAATCAAACTAAATAAGTAACCTATGTGTGTTTAAAGATTATCTACATGTGCTAAATAAGAAAATATTTGTTCTTAATCTAATCTTACATTTACGATGTAATTTTAAAGTTTTATTTGAAACTTAAAAGGTATTATTCGATTACTTAAATCCGTTTATTAGCTTTTAATGTGAGATTTGATTTAAAGGCGTTTATACCTTTTTAGGTTAGACCGCTTCTGGTAAGAGATTAGCCGCTTTATTCCGAAACGAGAATCAGCGTTATTACAGTTGTACTTTCTACGTTTGGTACTGGTACATTCGTAAAATTTATTACAAAATACAGAACATCCTTCTTCTTGGTACATCTTATGATACATAATCTGGTCCCATGAGACCCCTGGTCTATCTTATTTAGTACCGAATGTCCTCCAGTATCGTATAATTGACGACTTATTAGTTCTCATTTATCGCATACTTTATACATTTTTTCGGAATAAGGGGGTTTGAGTGCTTATTTGTTTGCTTAAACTTATTAGAATTGTTATTTCATTGCTGTATTAGATTTTTTTGCTTTGTTATTTGTTTGTTAGTAATTTTATGTTTTTTTTATCTTCATATCTTTCACCTAACCAGGTAGGTCACCCAAAGTACATTCGCTACAAAGCGATTCTATAGCGAACATAAATATGTATGAAACTGACAATGACGTTCGATATCTCACACAGCATTCATATGACTTATACGATGTCATTGTTAGTTTTTATACATTTTTGTCGAATCAATCGGCGATATCGCTAATCAAAAATTACTTTGGGTAATACTCCAGATCGCTTGCTTCTTTTGTCCTTATTCATTGAAGTATGAGGAAAAGTGAATGAAGACAATTACTTGATAACTTTACAAACAGTGAGGCCCTTTGTACAAAGGCTATTTTACGGCGCATTGTAAAAACGTCACTTAAATTGTAAGCGACGCTTATGTGGTGTCAAAACTAAACGAGATCCCCGTTGAATTTGGACTTCAAGCATGGACTTAACATGTAAGACGCTCTTAAATATTTAAGTGGCGTTTGATTATTCCCATAGTAAAGACATCAACGAGTACGAGTATATCGCGCCAATTTTATAATGAACTAGCTGTTGTGTGCGACTTCGTCCGCATGGGATTAAATAATGTATCCTATGTTACTCGGGGATAATGTAGCTTTCTAATGGTGAAAGATTTTTTGAAATCGGGTCGGTAGTTCTTGAGTAAATTCAATATATACAAAAATACAAAGTTTCTCTCTTTATATTATTAGTATAGAGTATAGATGTAACATTTTTTATAAAAATAAATCTTTTCAATTTAATGTATTTACACGCTCTAAACCTTTTAGCAGATTATCTCTTGGGAATTAGATATTTGGTCATAAATATTTTATGGACATTTTGATAGAAGACTTCGATTTATATTTTTTTATTTTTATCTCACCGATAGTTGAGTTTACGATCTAACGGTTTTAAATTAGACGGATATTTTTCTGTAATAAATAAGAAAAGCGTTACTAAATCGGTAAAAATTTTAATTGCTATTAAAAACCGCTTATAATTAAGACAGATATACTTCTTTATTTATATGTAACATAATTCTATACTATATCTATATGATTTATTCACTTAGTACTAGATAATAGAAGACCTCACTCCTGGAACACAGTGAAAACTAGTTCAGGAGAGAGAGCCCCAATTATATTGCTAAAAGTGTTTTGATAACTAAACGTTTTATTATTTATTTATTAAGTAAAATATTTTGTTTTTAAACGTATATTTATATATTCTAACCATAGATAATGGAAATCAAAAACAAACATTCGCATTATGATTTTTATGACAAAAGATGCATTGTGTCTTGAAAGATTTCCGCGTAATTATAAAGAGATAGTTCCGAAATATTTGCATAGATATCCAAAGAGTTAAGTAAACGCTGTAAGGCTAAAGGCGCAAAATAGTTAATTTATCATATTTTCCACCATCGATTCCATTAACAGGTGTTAGAAACGTGCAATAAAAGCTGATTAAAGAACAATTAGCTTCAGTTTTAGGAAATTAGTTGTGCCTTTTGATTTCAATTGTGGATTGATGGTTGAACGATTGTTTTGATGTCACAAGGAAAACATGTGTCGTGAATCAGTTCGCACTCAATTAGCGATCACCGACCGAGGCGTTAGAATCGGTACATCACAGCCGAAACTTCTAGCCGGAGTTATACAGTTACGCGGTATGGACAAAGTCAATTTATAAAGTCGATGTCCTGCGACTTTGTTAGCCAGTCTCGGATGTACCGCGCGACGAGCCAAAAGCCCGCCATCGAAGCGTTACCGCTCCCAAAATATTTTTGAAAAAAAAACAATATCGGTTTTGGAATCGACCGCCGATTGTCATTCGGCGCACGCATAGCGTCCTAGGCCGTCCGCGGCGACACGCCACTGACACATTTCTGCGGTTTCGCGCGCTTTTAGAATTTAGAACAGTTTTGTTTTTTTTTCTTTCGGTTCGGTGCTACCAATACTCTTGTGCCAGAGACACGTGCAAAGAAAATTGTGAAATTCGATAATAATTTTCTAATTGGATTTATTGCGGTAAGTAAGTTAAACATTTTTAAACAAAATGCTTTGAGAATTAATTACAAAATATATATATTTTGTAGTATATGATTATGAATCAATCTTTACATCAATTCCAACAATTCAAACACTTTTATTGTGTCTCTAAATATTTCTACAAGTTAATTTAGTTTTTTTTTTGGAAATAATTTACAACATGTCACAATAAGTAATTCTTTTCTTTTAAATCATGACAACTTAATTAAGTAATAAATGAGAAAACAATAATAAATACGATACCAATAAATCCAAATAAAAAAAATGTTATTATGTTTTATGTTTATTATTTTAATAAATAAAAATGCCGCTTATAAATACTCTAAGACACTTTTATAGAACTAAAGAACAACGCGTGGCAACATGAATCTGATCTAATAATTATAATTATTCTTTAAACAAAAGAAAATGTTTCAAACTCTATAACTAGAACTATAAGGTCTAAATTTCCTTACACTACAAATGTTTTCGCTTAATATTTACACAGATAACAAAAAGGGGCAATAAAAAAAACTCTATTTAAGCTGTGTTAAAGCTAATGAACCAAACAAAAACACAGCGAAGTATTAACAAACTCGAACCGGTAATATTAAAACGACTGACATTTTCAATTAAAAAAAAAAGATGTTCATCCACATGATATTTTATTTTTCTGTGATACGAAGTAATAGGCCGCGGAGCCACGCAAATAGGATTTCAAACACAAATACGTTATTCCTTTAAAATGTTCAACAACTAACTTTTGAGCCTTAATAAACTACAGTTTCAATTTTTATACCTTTTAAACCGAATGTTCATATATTTTTTTATAGGTTGGCTGGACGTATTTTCTTGTTGTATAATATTCTTTAATATTATAATATTAAAAAAAATCACTTTCGTAAATCAGGCTACTAAGGGTACATAAAACATACAGACGAATTCAAAACCTCCTCCTTTTGGAAGTCGGTTAAAAAGTAATGAAAATTATTTGTAAAATTCCCTAAACCTACTTAACACATTTAATGCCTTCTTAGACCAAGTTAAAACTGGTCTGCAATAGTATAATATCAGTCTTACTCCTGAAAAATATGAACAGGCGTAATTTTGCGTTATTTTTCTACGAAGCGGATAACGCAGTTTATTCAAGAAAATATCTTCTTCAGAAAAATGAAAAACAAATCGACGTCCGTCGAATATTCCGGTAATGTGCTATTACGAGGTTTTTGCTGTTATGCCATTTTCGGCATCTACAGACTCTAATACACCTTTGTTTTTTTTTCCAGAATTGTCCTACGGACATTTGCGGAGTTATTTTTTATAATATATACAAGTATATTTTTATATATACTTGTTTGTTCACTCACTGTTTAAATAAAAAGATAAACGTTTTTTTGCTCTCCTGTAAAATTTTAATTTTGCGATTACCAGATTATTCGGTTCGGGCGTCGCAATGGCTTTGTCCAGATTTACACTCCTCGGTTACTATTGTAAGCAAAGGCTTATAAGGTTGTAAAAGAAAAGTTCAAAGAGTATAAAAATCTTCAATTTATCAAACATACGCCATTAGCAAGATTGGAAATATCCAATAAGAATATTATAACGTTATAAGATAAATTAAGAGACAGATGGATGTTTGTTTAAAAATATCTCCAAAACGGCTGAACGGATCTTGATGAAAAGCGCAGATTTCGAATATAGTCTGGACCACATACCGATGTATCAAACGAGAATCAGCGTTATTACTGTTGTACTTTCTACGTTTGGTACTGGTACATTCATAAAATTTATTCCTATTATAAATACAGAACATCCTTGTTCCTGGTACTTCTTATGATACATAATTTGGTCCAAAGACCCCTGGTCTATCTTATTTAGTTTCGAGTGTGTTCTAGTATCGTATAATTGACGACTTATCGGTCCCCTTAATCGCAGTACTTTTTAGTTCGGAATAAGGAGGTTAATCTACTTACAAAGTTGTTGATTCTGCACGAACAGTTGCGGGACATCTAGTTAATAATATTTTTAAGTATTGTAGTTATAATTTAACGATATAGCAAGATAATTGGTACGTCTTTAACTTAATTTGTTCCTTTTGTGTCTGCTCTGAATGTCCCGCGGTGCGGCGTGTCATTCCACTGTTCCTGGTTCGAATACCGGTCCAAATGTACAACAAAGTACAAGAATTTGCGCTTTTAAATATGTCCATGTTCTGTTATATCTAGTTTATTTAACACTACGGAAGCTGTAAAGCTTCTTTTCATAGTGTTACTGCACTACTAAAAACACTTTTAATTTTTTACTAGCTATTGTGAGCGACTTCGTCCGCGTGGAATTAAAAAATATAGCCTATGTTACTCGGGGATAATGTGGCTTTCTAATGGTGAAAGAATTTTTGAAATCGGCTCAGCAGTTCTTGAGTTATTTCAATACATACATACAAATATACAGAAATTCAAAAATACAAAGTTTTTCTATTTATAATATTAGTATAGATATATTAAGACAAACTAACAACAGTGCAACAACTTTATAAGCACGTCTCCTATTATTCCGTCCACTGATAGTCTTAAACTATAGAAAAGCTAAATTGAGTTATCCGGTAGGACCGCGTCGTTATCTTCTTGTATTGCCAGCGTACCAGGTTTTTGTCCTCCAGTTCGTTCTACCATCTTCACTATCATAATTTCTTTTAATAATTTGTCAATAAATATAGCATATTTAACCACACGTTGAAAACTGGCTGTATTTGTCCATTATACTTTACTGTACACAGACTATAGCATCTCTAATTGTCGGTGACCTTGATTTGAGAGCCGTTACGCCTTTTGTCAATATGAAGAGACGTTCCATTGTTTAACTCTTTGGAACACTACTTGGGGCTTCCAAGGAGTGTTCCAAAGAGTTAAACTTATGCGAAAAGCCACTTTTCTTTCTCTACATATATTTTAAATTCTGTATAAATGCATATGAAATATATTTTATACGAAAAGAGTCATAGTTATTACATTATTCGTTATCGGTAACATTTTTGTGGCGCGAAATCTCGCAAATT
This sequence comes from Papilio dardanus tibullus, assembly GCA_013186455.1. Classification (NCBI taxonomy): domain Eukaryota; kingdom Metazoa; phylum Arthropoda; class Insecta; order Lepidoptera; family Papilionidae; genus Papilio; species Papilio dardanus. The sequence goes on from QDHC01007103.1 coordinate 272,253, forward strand.
CAAAAACGCGTTCAATTTTCGTTAAATATCCATTCATTGACTGATGTCGGATTCGAATTGCATTTAATGTGCGTTCATGGAATCACAATTGATGCAAGTTGTACAAATTCATGTAATATGGATAACACGAAAACACTTTCTACTTCGATTGTTATAAAATGTTCATCTAGGAATGTCAGTAACCTGATTTTAACAGTCAGAGAATTTGATAAAATGAGGTCACTTAATGCCCTTATTACCCAAAGTATCTTTCGATTGGCGATATCGCTGATGGAATCGACAAAAATATATGAAATTGACGATGACATTCGATAAGTCATGTGCTTGTCACGTGTGAGGTATCGAATTTCGTTGTCAGTTACATACATTTTTGATGTTCGCTATCGAATCGTTTTGGGTAATTCTCTGGGTGAGATTTCTACTGCGACCTTATAGAACTTTTAAGGGGGTGTGTAAACTGGCACCTCACTGGTCTGTCCAGCGCCCTGGGTGGTCGCCTAACCGCGTCACAACCTAACGCTGCCCTGCCGGCCCTTGTAGATTTAGTAAATCTGGACTGGGACTAATAGTTTAAACCAATCTGGGTGTAGGTAGTGTATTTTAAAGGCGATTTAATTTAATTTCGCATAGTAATCGTGTAATCTTGGTATAATTTTCTTTTACTTAAGTTACGTTAAATTGCAAAGCAATTATATTTTATCCAATTTACCATCGGCTTATGTCGCACGCAGCACGCCCGGTGGCTATGTTTGCTGTAGTTTTTTTACTTTTAACAATGTTAACGCGACTTTATTGATTTTATTGCGAATGTGAGCTGCTCGCCCGAAGCGTGCAGGCTTTTACAATTTAAGAGTATTGAATAAGCATATTGACGTTGTTCTTAAAACCACAGTCCTGAAGGTTTATTTAAATTCTTAATGTACACTTGTATAGTTTTTCTTTTGTTTTAAAATGAAGAAATGTTAGAGATGGTGCATTTTGTTTTGATCATCTAATTTTAGTCCACTTTCCCTTCACATCGTTTTCTTATAAGGAAGGGATAGAAAAAGGAAGTGGAAATATCCTTTGTCTATGCGTTCCCTTCTCCGTTGAATAAGTTATGCGGCATATCTACAATTGCAGATGTCTATGGTCAGTGGTCGCTGATATTTCGGCGAATCCAGGTGGCTTGCTCGCTTGCCATGTTATAATATAAAAAATAGATAAAGAAAAATTACTAATGATATTTTGTATAATAATATAAACGATATAATGTTATTCTTAGTTTGATTACTACAATATTGTAGATGCGATGTTAAAAGTAATTATTTCACTCAGCCTAGTTATCCTTGTGAAGGTGATTGCACCTAAATATGTATTTTGTTATCTTCTTATTATAGTTGTCGCCTTCCGATGTAATATTTATATCTGTGATGTATTCGAGAACATTCCATATAGACATCGACTTGTTCCTGTTAAATGTCAACGTATTTATTGAAAATCAAGAAAGTGAATGGTTTTTATTTTGATAATATTAAGTGGACGAAGGCGTGGTAAGATAACAAAAAGTTTATGATCCCCAGCAGCTGTTTATTAAATTTAATTAGAACTAGCTCTCGCCCGCGACTACGTTTGCACGGATTAAACTTAGTAACTAGCCTATGTGTTATTTCGGATTATATTCTATATCAGTGCAAAATTTTATCGTGAACCATTTAGCCGTTTCCGAGATAACATCAAACAAACTTCCATCCGACCTAACTTCAGTATTTTTAACTTTATCGAAACCAATTTTTTTGCGAGATATTTAGGAAGGATATTCTTTTTGGCAACTGTGAACTTAGACAGTATTATATTTTTACATAGCAGGAAAATAAATTCAAACGTAGCAGTATCAGAATTACAAAATCATTATGTTTACTGTAACCGATTGGTAATGAATACAGATCACAAGCAAGGAGGCCGTGACATTGACCTTGACTGGCGACCATAGATCTAACTCTCTGTATTTAAAGGTGAGCGCCCATCGCAAAAGAGTAAAGAGTAAACTGCATACTTTTGTACCAACAAAGAGAAATGAGACGTGTCAAAAAGAGCCAAAATGTTCTAGAGAGCTGAACTGTGTCCGAGCTGCGTTAAACAGTTGGGCTCGCTTAGCTCAGCTCTTTGTTGGTGGAGACGCAAGCACATTTGAGGACTCTCAGCTCACCATCTCCGGCTCATTACTATTTTGCGGTATGCGCTCGGCTTAAAGCTTTGCTAATTAATGCACGGGTTCAAGATTCGCTAATAAATATTTATACAATGTTCCGTGCCTTATGTTTCCATTTAGAGGATATTGAACTTTTTATAATTCAAGTTTAAAAAAATCGCTGGCATCTATGTTGTCTATGACCGATTTAGAAAATTTATGGTATTATGACTTGAATAGTTTTTATAGGTACGTTATTTTATTTTACACCATGTTGTTAATATTTATTTTAATCTATTCTAAGTCGTTTCGGTCACCAAAATCATCTTTGTGGAGAATCATAATGGAATATTTATGTCTTTCTTCAAATACTGAGTGTTACCTAACGTATTCGCTGCAAAGCGATTCGATAGTAAACATCTAAAATGTATCGAACTTACAATAACGTTCGATATCTCACACGTGACGAATGTTGTTTCCAGTTTCATACATTTTTGTCGATTACATCAGCGATATCGCCAATCGAAAGATACTTTGGGTGGCCCCCTGGTTACTTTTCTAGTTAGTATTATAACCATAAGGCTGTGATTTGCGACATAAAATTACTAAAGCAACACTTGGTTATTTAAGAAATAATTAAATATTTTTAATTTAATAAAGAATATATTTTTCTTACATTTAGTTTTTGGCAATTCGGACTGGCCTTTGTTTGTATGCATCGTGTTTTTCTAGATTACACTTTTTATTTAATTTTTATTGTTTCCAAATGTGTCGTGCTTCCTAATTAGTTTAATTGACTTGCTATCAAATTATTAGTGAAACTATGACACTGGAAAATGAGGACCCGGTGTATTGTTTGGAGAAAATTGTTAGGTAATAGACAATTTCTAGTCCATGCAGGTATAAAGTCGTAATAAAATGACACTATGGTGGGGCATATGCGGTGCCCTTGTTTGTAATTCCGTCCGCGCAATCGGGCAGCCGGGCTCAGTGGGTGACTCGCATATTTTGACTTCAACATTGTATTTCAGATACAAAATAATATATGACGCTATTGTTAACTGTAATAGGATCCTTATAAAGTACCTATAAGTGTCCCCACACACTAATAACTTAAAGTTGACCTACATTTTGTCGGCGGACAAAAAGTCTGTTGGGTGCGAACACTGCAAACTAAATTACTTTCAAAGTACTATTTTGATAGTTTTATGTTCAAAATGTATTTTTATTAGTCATCAATTACTTAAGGTAAAAATTGAATAGCCAATTGTTTGGTATTCCTTATATTTTTTTACCAGATCGGTTCGCAAGAAATCATTAATGCAGTCGACAAAGCTCCGTAATGACTCCTTTTTTCTTTTCATTTATCGAAGCTGTTTTTTGTTTAAATTTTGTATTCAATTTCCCGCCGACTCTGTAATTATCAAATTAAACTGTCGAGACCACACTGAAAGCGGAAAAATTATATTTCGATAACGAATTCCATTACTGCTTTTCTTAAAACTGTACATAAATTGTTTATACGAAATTAGCAATGGTTATATTGTTAACGGCGATCGTCGACTGTTATTAACTTGTCAATAGTTTATTTTAAACTGTTTTTAAAATTGATTTTACTGTGAACTATCTCTTATACAAACAGCAAGGAAATTTGTATTCTAAAGTTTGGATTGAAATACCGATGTGTTTTTGTTTTGTAAACTTTGTTTTTTATTAGACCTATTCAATTAACTAAAGCAAAGGTTTCAAAGATAGTGTGCATCACAACAGGACACAAAATCATTACATTGATTAAAATATAGTACTGCAGTTATTAATATTAATGATCTGTCAGAAGTAAAAAGGTTACTGTTACGATTACGGACGCGGCAATTGTGATTGTGTGACAAAAAATAGTTAATTTATAGCAACGCCATGTGAGGTGAAGTTTTTCCTACCATTGCCTTATATAGGACGGATAATTCAAGGATAACAAAATATTATTGCATGCCAAAGAAAAGCTTAATAATAATAAACTCTTTGGTTTTATAAACTAGTTTTACGTTCTAAGTAAATTGCTCTATTATCTACGATTAAGAACATTTTTAGTGTTTATAAAAGAAAACATTGTAACACAATTTTTTTTTTAAATAAATGTATAACTACTTAACTTTTAAACTAAACATTAAACGCATCTCAGGAAAGATATTTTGCTTAGAGTTAAATCAAGTAAAATGCATATTAAATCTATACTAATATTATAAAGAGGAAAAATTTGTATTTTTCATGTATTGAAATAACTAAAGAACTACAGGGCCGATACAAAAAATTCTTTCACCATTAGAAAGCTACATTATCACCGAGTAACATAGGTCATATTTTTAAATTCCAAACGGACGAAGTCGCGAAGAATAGCTAGTTAAGTATATACAGTAAGGCATTGATTACAAATTGAGTTCAGGGGGGTTACCAAAGCACATTTGCTACGAAGCGAATCTATAGCAAACGCCAAAAATGTATGTAACTGACAGTGACGTTGGACATCTCACACGTGACAATCACATAATTTTATCAAATATCAATGTCAGTTTGTCGATAAGTACTTCGGGTAGGCCCGCAGTTCATATCATACTGAAATTATCATCTATATTAAAATGAGATTGGATGTGTTGAACCTTTTTACACTTTATCCTCTCAATTATGTATTGTAAAGTGTTGGGTTAAGTTCTCAACCTTTCTTGACATATTCGTATAAAGAATTCATTGTCTCGATTCCGTATGTCTTGTTAAATATCGTCTACAATTCAAGCTTTTATGTCGCCATCTTGGAAAACGAGTTGGTGGAAATTTACGATAGCTCTTTTGTTAATTTTATTTTTCTTTTGTTCACATCCCGAAAACTTTATTGCCAGTTACAAAATCACTTAATTTTAAAGATGAACATATTTGTTCCTTTATTTTATACAAATTAAAAAGTCAAAACTTCGAATACCTCTTGTAAAATCATCCTTTAAAATTTTTCTACCAACTTTATTGGTATAAATTTACAATAAATTTCATTTACGAGCCTTTAAAGTTAACTGGAATTCCGTCTGATTGCCGATGTAGGCTTTTTCTTAAAGCTTTATATCATTACTTTAAAACAATGGACTTTGCTTTATTAAATAAACAGTATAAAAGAATACCGAAACATGTTTTTTTATCAATTGCATTCGTCAATAATTAGTGCTTATTTTACGTGGATATTGAGGCGTACTATAAATAGACAGATTACAAAAATAATTTTTGTAATTCATAAGCATGAAGCTTGTGGAATATTTTTTAACAAAATAACAAAAAAATAGCGACTTAAGTGGATTAAGAGATAACTTTATTAAACATATTATTAATATTTTTTTACGTAAATGTATATTTTTGTAAACCCGATGAAGTATTAATTAAAACGTAGTTTAATTAAAAGTAAATAATTTCCTGTGTTTATAATTGCATGTCTGTGTTTCGTAGAGCCTTATTTGCTATGTTAAGTGCATGGTAAATGTTTACTCATCAACTATTTGTAAGAAATTACTGTGTAATTCCTTGTTAATGTTTAAAACTATACAGAAGTGAGACAAAAACACTTTCATGCAAAGAAATAATTTATATGGATGCCATCAATAACTTATTGTTGAATTATACGTAAGAGAATTTTAAACACACTAAAGAAAATAAATAAAAATGTATAGATAAGTGGCCTTGAATTTTAAAAGTAATAGCCAAGGGAAACATTTTATAATTGGTTTTTAAATAAAAAGTAAAATAGCGATGAAATAATAATGTTTATGGGCAAGATGAATGTTTTAATCAGTGCACCCTTCAATAACGTTGCAATAACTCCTTTTACGTTTCCGATGAGACACGTAGTTAAGAGATAATCAACATTCAATGGTTTATGCGAAATATCAGTAACACTTTTAATGAAGACTTTTGATATTTATTACTTAAACTAGCGACCCGCCCCGGCTACGCACGGGTGCAATGCTGATACTAAATACACTACAGAAAAACTGTGAACGTTGTTTATAACATAACCAGTGCGAAGCCGGGGCGGGTCGCTAGTTATACATATAAACCTTCCTTATGAATCACTCTATCTATTAAAAAAAACCGCATCAAAATCCGTTGCTTAGTTTTAAAGATTCAAGCATATATAGGGACAAACATAAAAAGCGTTATTGTTTTATATAATAGTGTAGATGTAGATTAAGGGAATCGGCAAACTTAAATATAAAGTTACAGATAGGTACTCCTTTGTTATAAATTATTATTCAAAATTGTTATAATTATGATAGCAATTTAGAAACAATAAAATCAGCCTTTGTTTATATCATAATGATGTCATTAGATGCATAATAATTTGACGCCGGTTAATGTCAAGGTAGAAGGTTAGGCGAGTGTCAGTGGCTCAGGCGTTAAGCATTTGTGTAATCTGCAGGTCCTGAGTTTGAATCCCCTCATGAACCACTGTATTTCATATGTACATTATTAGACGATCTTACGGTGAATAAAGACATCGTGATGCAACCGGCATCGGCGAAGAAATTCAAAGATATGTGTGAAGACACGTAATATACGCGCTAGTCGTGGAGTTGCGGAAAATGGAGCCCATCATGGGTCTAACTATATTACATTTTTTATTTACCCAAAATTCTTACGGTGAATGAAAACATCGTGAATCGTGATGCAACCTACTATATCTGTGAAGAAATTCAAAGACATGTCTGAAATCAACCAATCCGAACTGGTCCAGTGTGGTTGACTATAGCCTTGACAACCCTTATGGTATAATTCGAGCCTTGCTTATTGTTAACCCTGTTTTTTTTTAAGTTATTGATAGTTGATAAAACTTCGGCGTCTGTATATATTTTTTCTTGTTTATTAAATTTATACATCCGAAAGTGAATCGCTTTTCAATGCACATATTTTAAATTCGATTTGTTTAGTTTTTGTTTCGAGTCAACTCTAAGTTTTTTGTATAACTATATCCCAATGATATAGGTTCGTGGAACTTAACATTTAAAGCAAATATTTGCAAAACATTTGTGGGTTTTTTCTAAGACCTTTATTTTGTTTTTTTTGGTGAATGTTACATTTTGAAATATGTAACATTCACCAAAAAATACAGCGTGCTTTGCTCTACATGTAATACTAATGTATGTTTTAGAAAATTTTGCAAAAATATAATTTGAACATAAATATTTTGATTAATAAATAACTGTACGTGTCAATAAGTTACACTATATATGTTAAATATGTCCAATGAATTCAAATCAACTCTTATATATAGCTTCTTTATGTTTTTTCATTATTTATGGTCTAATTTTCATTGATTTACGTTAACCTGCGGACTTAGGTCATTATAAATATACGATTTATTTATTTTACGGTAAAACATTAAGATATAAAGAAAAATAACTTTACTTAATGTGAACTTTGTGCTAAACGTGCAACTTATAACTTTTAAATATTTTACTATTAAAAATGCTTGATCCTATTTGAGATTTTCGTTTTTTTGCGTCACTCACTCTCTTTTGCCTAGGCTTCATAAGACCGAGTTATCGATAAAGACTTACGCCGAAGTAAAATCTCTGTTTATATCCCGAAATTAGTCTCATGAAGCCGGAGCATTAGTGTGGAATAGTATGAGTAATCTATACTTAGAAACTGCTTAAGTTATTACAACTATGAGTACCGCAAAAATCTTATTCTATCCAACAAACTCCTTTCAATTTCGATCCTGACTACCAGGACATCATAACTTCTTATTACTTAACAAATGATACAGTACCTTTGTCCTCTAATTTATTCACATTCCTGCATGATTTACTTGTTTTTTTTGAGTGACAGTCACAGCGGCGGTAGAAATGTCAAGCGGGACCAGTTAGAACTGGATATGCGACCCTGACATTAGCTTTCGGCATCTGTTCCGCGAATACCGGAGACCAGGTTGGAGGACCATGTCAGTTCAGGACCACTTGGGACACTTGGGACCACTTTTAGACCAACAATAACTTGACTTAAGGCCTTAGAAATAATGTAAGTTGGGTGTTCGGCTTCCAGAGGTTTAAGTAAAGATGGGATCATTTCCATATGGCACGATCTTGACTTACCTTTGGCTATTCTTTTCTTCTCTACACGTTTATGGCCTGAAAAACACAAAAAATCGCTTAAAAATATTATTGACTTTGGTTCCAGTACATTATCGAATACTCACCGAAGTCAAACTTTTAAGTTGCATATGACTTCATCTGCAGTATTTCCAATATTTACCTGTTTTAAATAAAATATGAAACCTTCTAAATGGTCGCGACACTAAGAGCATTCTGTTGTATTAATAAATCTCCGACACATATTTTTATTACTCTTTTACTTATTTTAACTTAAAATTTTCTAAAAATTAGTTGAAGCTTCCATTTAATTTCATCAAACTTTAGTTAGATAATTAATTAAATATAAAATAAACGCGATACTGGTGTCTGAATAAAATATTACAGTCTCAAATTGACATTTTAACAACAATAATAATCCAAATGAGACCAAATGTTGTCATACTATAAAACGATATCCACAAAAGTGTTTGTTTAGTTGCTCTCTGCAGTAAAACATAAATTAAAACTCAGTCAATTAATTTACTAAATTTTATTACTGTATATAAACTTTTATTACATTTAACATCTAATAGATGCTATAATTGCAAAATGAAATGCAATTTGAAATCTTTAACACGACTGCAACAAAGGCTACAATAGACTAATTTGTTGTTAATTGAAGTATTTTATTGACGTCAAATAATTAATGAATATAATCTAATATAGCTCGAAATTATACCCTAATTGTATATGGATAGAATTCAAATTTAAACGATGTTGAAAAATGCAATAAAATGCAACATATTATCGGTCACAAATCATTTGGTATGTGATAAATTGATTGATTTTAGAGACGTCTAAAATGTTACTAATATGTCAAAATGTGAAGCTTGAGGTCACAAATATTAAGAACATTAATTAGATATTTATTAATTGATATGAAAATTCAAACTACATTAATCTAAATAAGACCACATTCGCTCGGGCGCTATTCTAGCTCTTACAAAAAATGCGTCACCGTTGGCGTTAAAAAACAGTGTTGAGCCGGGCTTATGTTACACGGCGAACATTGCCGTAACACTACACATGTTGATGACCCACGTACTAACTACTTTAATGTTCGTTGCGTGAGATGTTACACCGCGTAACGTAACCTTGAAGCCGGCTACGGCTACTAACTTTGCAGTTAAAACTGTACAGTTTAAAAATAGAACGTCTGTAGCCGGCGTAACATGTTACGTATTAAATTAAACATGAAATAAATCTCCTAGTAGAAAAAATACAATACATCTTCAAGTACGAATTCGAAAGGAGTTAAAATAAATAAGTAAATATCAAATGCGTGCATGCATTTTATTAAATTAACGTTTTCATTGCTTCCTAATTGTTTTATTGTACCATAAAGGTATAAATCATCACGAATCAATAATTAAAATTGTGTGTTATAAAGAACACAATAGACCTAAGTCTAGTCTAGAGATAAGCCTAGTATAGTCTAGTCCTGTGCTAATTAATCGTAGTTCATGACAAAACCTCTTACTTATGTCTACTTATATTTAATACAAGCTGTTGTTCTTGATTCTGCGTGGAATTTACTATATGGACTATGTTACTCGATAATGTACCTTTTTAATGGTGAAAGAGGTTTTGAAATCGGCCCAGTTATTGAGTTATTTCAATACATACAAAAATACAATATGTTCCTCTTTATAATATCAGTTTAGTTAACACTTGTTCACACAGAGGACCTTTTATATAACTTTTTTGGGAAATAAATTTAAAAAAGATTTATATACTTTGAATAAAATTAATTTTATTCAAGTGAGCTTAAATTGGCTGTGAAGATGATAGCAATCTTTTGGAAACTGTATAGTTAATTTATTAGGACGCGTACGTATTTAATTTATACAGCTTTTAATGTTATCTGTGGATAATTATCTTGATGTTATATGTCGAAAGAATACTTTAACACTAAGCTTTTATACATTGAAATACGAGCTTCACACTTCATTCAAACCGTTGTCTTTAATGCCTTGTATTAACAGGAGGGTTAACCAAAATACATTCGATACGAAGCGAATCTATAGCGAACGTCAAAAATGTATAAAACTAACAATGACGTTATTACACACGTGACAATGACATGACTTATCGAATGTCAATGTCAGTTCCATACATTTTTGTAGATTCTATCAGCGATATCGCCAGTCGAAAAGTACTCTGGGCAGCACCCTCAAGATAGTATTTTAATCGACTAGCAAGTCATTTTGTAACTAAACGTGTCCGAACCGCAACATTTCAGTACAGTAGATTAGTAAATCCTTTGTTCGGATACTTGCTACTTACTACTCGACTAAAATACTAACCTGATGCGAACAAGGCTTATGTGGTGATTAAATAAAATATAAACTCCATAGTATGGAGTTATATAACACAAAAATCATTAACCTCACGTCAATCAAGTAATAACAATCCCATAAGGCTATTACACTGATGGCCATTTTCACCAACAATCCCTATATTAGGTGACTCTTAACGCATTTTGAATGTTATCTAACATTACATTTGTTTTCACCAACAGTTAAGTGTCACTTTAGACCGCAAATGATCCGTTAGATTTAGGAAGACCCTTAAAAAGACACCTATCTAAAAATACTTTAGGGTTTGATTCGTGAAAACGGGCATCAGAGACGTTAATAAACTAAAAGAGCTTAAGTAATCTTAAGTGGCATTAAGTAACACATAAAATAATTGATCTTACTGTTATTGAATTCTTAAAGGTAAGATTAACAGATAAAAGGATGTTAAAGTGTTCACACCTCCGCCTGAGTTGTTTTTACCAATTTGTAATTTAAGTGGCAAACTATACAAGTATTTATATATTTTTAAAGCTCAGAACGTTGAAATTAATATCTTTATAGAAGTGCTAAATCATAAAAGTGTTGCAGAAAATCACACAGCCACTAGTTTTAGTTAAATATGTGTGTTATTGGACAAAATACATTTATGTATGTTTCTAAAAATGTTCAAAGTGTGAATATTTTATCAACTAAATGTCGAAACATAATAAAAATCTTCTAATCTTACTAATTTTAATTACCTACTAATATTATAAATGCTTAAGGTTGGATGAATCTCGATGAAATTTTGAGGATCAGCGTTATTACTGTTGTACTTTCTACATTTGGTACTGGACTACTGGTACATTCATAAAATTTATTCCAAAATACAGAACATCCTTGGTCCTGGTACTTCATATGATACATAATTAGGTCCTTGAGACCCTTAGTCTATCTTATTTAGTTCCGAGGGTCCAATTTCCCAGTATCGTATTATCGACGACGAATTATTGGATATTTTTTTCGGAAAAAGCGGTTTGACTACTTAACTACTATTTTTTTTTAATCACGTACTGATGGACTTTCGGGCGACAGTTTATTAAAAACAAAAAAATATATCTTAAAGGATTTTAAAGTAACTCCATAAATAACATATTAAGCGATAAATATTGTCTGAAGTGGAGACACCTTCTTCACTTGAATGCTCGCCTCACTGATCCCTCTCGTATAATTGGTTTAACAATATATTTTGTTTATTCAAATTCCAACCTTATTGCCAAAGAATAGGTGTGAAATTTAAATTGATTAACTTATTTTTTTATCAATATTTCATTGTAATGTAAAAGTAACTTTATTCCAATGCAATAAAGTAAACAATACTGAATGTTTAATCGTATTTAATAGTGTGATTAAACGAGGATTCCAATTGGTAGTCGCATGTCACTTACGAAGGATTATCTTGCCTTTTTCGTGGTACAATGGACAATGAATTGTCTCACTTTTGATGGTTTATTATATGTCTGGATGAGAACGGATACAGTAAATAAAAACTTACAAAAGTGAAACAATAAATAATTGAGAATTTAGTATGTGCTATGTAGTATTTAGTTAGTAGTTTTAACAGTGGTAGAGCCTGCTTCAACATCGCACGAATTATCCTGCTCGTCCGATGTAATACCACGACCACACAGAAGACAGGCGTCAAATGGAAGCAATTATGTGTCTCGCCTGATGAGTGTGGTGCCGGAGGCCTATAAGCAATAAGTGCGAATACGGTCCGAGGCCGCAACGTAACCGTCCCGCTCATCCCTGAGGAAGAGACCATGAGGGTTCGAAACTAGTCGGTACCGTCACAGAAGCAACGCGTGAGTTTTTAGCCGTTTGATTTTAGTTTAAAAATGTTTCAAGAAAGTTTGAATAATTTAAAAGATTAATGTAACCCATTCACTTTTGTCAACCAAAGAAAAAAGTGTTTGAAAACAATGTTTATTTAAAGCTTTCTTATAAGCTTTAATTTATTGTGTGTCAAATTACTATTATGACTATTAACTAGAATAATAGGATTAAGAAAGACATAAAAATTGGATTGTTTACTAGAATTTAATAATTAAAAAGTCTTTGGCGCTTCAATATCGTTATGCATTTGTTAGTTCAACAACTAAGTTTGCATTCACACGTACGTTTTTTTTAACGTAGGCGTTTTTTTTTATAATACAAAGTGGCAAACGAGCAAGTGGCCACCGGGATTCGCTGAGAAATCCGAAGCGATCCCTGCCCATAGACATTTGCAATTGCAGATGCGTTGCTTACCCTTAATCTACGAAAGAGGAGACGCACAGTAAGCGCGGCGCTTTTTAACGCCTTCGCTCATATGATCACTGTAAAATGACTCTTGTTTCGTTCATCCAGCGCTCAAAATTGCAAGATACTCGATAATATTTTAAAAGCATCGCCGTGTGAACAGATACATGAAAATGAATTTGTTATATCTCAATCCTTTATTAGCGCGCGTTTAAAAACCGCTCGTGTGAATGATAGTTAAATGTCCACATTTAACTATCATTCACACGAGCGGAGCGTATCCTATCCTATTGCCACTTACTATATCAAGGTTCTATATTACAATACTTTGAACTTTTCCAATATCGTGGCCTGCACATAAAGACCTCCGTACACAAGGTACATATATGTTGGCGATGCGGACCTATGTACGAACTTCTACGAGATTGTAAACACTTACCGCTTTATTCCGAAACTAGAATCAGCGTTAGTACTGTTGTACTTTCTACGTTTGGTATTGGTGCATTCATAAAAGTTATTCCAAAATACAAAATATCTTTGTTCCTGGTACTTCTTATGATGCATAATTTGGTCCAATGAGACCCCTGGTCTATATTATTTAGTTCCGAGTGTCCTCCAATATCGTATAATCGACGACTTGTTACATTTTTTCGGAATAAGGGGACTATAGACTAAAATCGGATACTTATAGCTTCGTATACGAAGGACCTTATGCATCACCTGATATATGTGAAGGTCTAACAAATGACAGGTAAATAGTGGTTGCGATTTCCTCGTGTTACACAGCGCGCGTACCACAAAACACACTTCTCAGAAGGTGATTCACAAAATACGTGATCGCATTCACTTACATTAAATGTATTTGATTTATACTCGGGGACAAAGGAACTGTCACATACAAGCTGACGTCCGCGACTTCGCCTGTCTCCGTCCTTTAAAACTTAGTAAGTAGCCTGTGCTTTTGAAGATTACGTTCTACATCTGTGCTTTCATCGCAATCCCTTTAGACGTGCTGGAGGTACCTTCCAACAAACATTCATCTATTCATCCTTTTCGCATTTATAATATTATTAGCGGTTGCGCGCGACTTCGTCCGCGTGCAATTAAATAATATAGCTTATGTTACTCGGGGGTAATGTAGCTTTCTAATGGTGAAAGAATTTTTGAAATCTGAACAGTAGTTCTTAATTCAATATATACAAAAATACAAAAATTCTAAAATACAAAGTTTCTCTCTGTATAATATTAGTATATTAAGATTATATTACTGTGACATAGCCGTTTGTGTATATTTAGATTGTTAGGTAAAGTTCTGAAAGCTTAAACGCACATTGAATAGTAATTAAGCGTCATCAGGAGTTTACGTTTAAACAGAAATTCATGAAAAGCTATTTTATAAACTATGTTTAATCTAATTTGATCATTTTTAACGAAGATAAAAAAAATGAAAATTGATTTAAAATTGATTTACGTAGAAAGAAATCATGGCTTAGGAACATCAAAGAGTGGACCAACATTGCCAGCGTCGAAGATCTGTTTTGCTTGGCACAAGACAGGAAAAAGTTCGCTGTGTTGACGGCCAACCTCCAATAGTGAAGTGGCACAAGAAGAAGAAGAAGAAGAAATACCTAGAACAAATTGATCCAGGATCCTCGCATTAGGCGCAGCCTGTATCGCGATTCAGCTCTGACACTTAAGTTATGTTGTTACCAGGCAGAACTAAAAAAAATAAATTATAAAAAAATTATTATTTCATATTAAGCAGCTGTCAACGAGACAAGTACTGATTGCATAGATTATATTCATATCTATGAACAAGAGACATTACAAAATTATTTAATACTCTGTAAAAAAAATTAAGACGTTTAATAAATTATAGAACCAGTATATTTATTAACACCGCAGAAAGAGAAAGCTATAGAACTGGCAATAGCGTATACGGTTGAGGGACAAAAAATACCTTAGACTACGTCATACGTACGTTGTGAGTGCATCACTTTACGGTTTTAAAATAATATCATGTCTTAAGCCTTTGTCTCGGACGTAAGAAAAATTAGTTCACCGAAAATACGCTTGGAGCGCCACAATACCATATGTTTAATCACATTTGTTTGGGTCTTATTTATGGACCCAAACAAACAAAATCGCATACGGAGAAAGGGACCAAAAATCTATGTCACTGTCTTTGTCACGTTACGTATATTTCGTATAAATGTGTCTCAGTCGCAGTCAGTATGTCATATGTCATGTCTCATCTGCTCCTTTTCATCTATGATTAACACAATTTTACTCATCCTTTTTTATTAAACCGGTTTATTTGTATAGATTTTTATTAGATTTAGAAATATTTTACAAATGGACTTCGCGCGTTTGCAAATTAGCTACGACATAAACACTTGTATCATCACTTACAATATGTTTTGGTACGATAATTAAAAAGTAACAAATCAAGTTTTTTTTATTATAATGCGGCAAACGAGCAAGGCCACCAGGATTCACTGAATAATCCGAAGCGATCGCTGCCCATAGACATCTGCAATTGCAGATGCGTTGCCTACCCTTAATCTACGGAGGAGGAGACGCACAGCAAGAGGATATCCACTTCCCCTTCCCATCCTTTCCTTATAAGAAAAGGATAGGAAGTGAAAGCGGACTAAAATTACGCCTCCGGCATCTTATGCGTTTCAAATTAAACTAGCGACACACCCCGGCGTTGTATGGGTACAATGCTGATATTACACTACAGAAAAACTGTGAATGTTGTATACAACAGCCGTACTAATAATAATTGCACCCGTGCGAAGCCGGGGCGGGTCGCTAGTTATACATAAACCTTTCTCTTCAATCACTTCTATTAAAAAATGCATCAAAATTCGTTGCGTAGTTTTAAAGGTTTAAGCATACATAGGGATATAGGGACAGAGAAAGCGACTTTGTTCTATACTTTGTAGTGATAGTGATTATGATCACCAAATGAATTTACAATATTTTATATATTGGGTTCAAATTAAAGTTAAAAGATTCTTCGTGTACATTAGTGAAAGTTATAAGATTCTGACGATCTTTCAGTCAGTATTTTTTCCTCCAGAAAAAAAAATAGTACCACGTAATTACTTTCTGGGTTTTCCTTATCACTTTCAAGTATTTGAATCAGCATTGGAATAATCAGAAATTAGCAAATAAACAAAGTAAGTAACGACTTGATCAAATCTACTTTTAGTGTCAACGACACGTGACATATTGTTATAACCTTCCTAACGTCCTCAAATCGTCATCAACCACAGATCACCCGACTGCCATACACGGACTGCTATAAGCAATCGGCGTTTTATGGACCGATTGCAAGCGTTTCGTGTATGTCACTTAAGCTCCGTATCACCAGGATAGTATTTTAGTCGAGTAGCAAATAATTTAGTAACTAAACGTGTCCGAACAGCAATTTTTTAGTAGATTAGATTAGTAAATCCTTTGTTCGGACACTTCCTAATTGCTACTCGACTAAAATACTATTCTGGTATAACAAGGCTAACTAACTCACTTGTAGCTATAGAAACCATTTGAATTACTCCGTGTATGGCTGATTTAGTCGAATTTTCATATAAAACTGTCATAGTTTTTAATATCCATCCAAATATTCATTGCGCGTAACACGTATTCATTTAAAATTATTGCATCGGCGAATGCATTTATATGTAAACGATTCTATGCATGTGTTTTACTTTGTAATTATCTCGATTTTTTTTAACATTTTGAGGTTAGAGTCGATGTTTTAATCATTTTTTATTTATTTAATACTAGCGACCCGACCCGGCTTCGCACGGTTGCAAATCGGTATAATGCTGATACTAAATACTGCAGCGTTTGCAATGTAAGCGCTAAAAATGTGTTAATTTATAACATCATATTAAAAACCTCTAAATTATCTGTGTTATTGTAACATATTGTGAATGTATTTACTGTTAATGTATTTATTTATTATACATGAAAACCTTCCTTATAATTCACTCTATCTATTAATAAAACGCATCAAAATCCGTTGCTTAGTTTTAAAAATTCAAGCATATATAGGGACAAACATAAAAAAGCGTTATTGTTTTATACTATGTAAGGATAAGGATTAATTAGCCCTTTATATTCTATTTATTATACTTAAATCATATTAATTAGTAAAGCAAAACATTGTAGCCATTTTAAGCCAAAGGAAAAACGTAAAAAAAAAATTTAATGTTAAATAGAAATACATAAAGCTATCCAAATCGAACTAATGGGTGGCATCAGTCCAGAATAACGCTTACTTAGTTAAAAATACATTACTCAACTGAAGTAAGATCTTTCTATACTCAATCTATTGTATTTTATTGCATAATGTTATGAGTTTGACATTTGATATGAATCGTCAATTGTATATAAATTGAAATACTTTTTATGAAGGTCAGTATAAGCATAAATCTATTGTTTAGATTTTGGTAAAACAACTTTTACTTTCTTGTAACAGTACAAGAAGAATTAATACATCACAATATCAATTAAAACGATATGGTCACAATATATTTTAAAAAATATGACGCGAAATACACAATTAACTGTCGATTTTTCGTGTATTTTGGCACTAAAAATATCTCTAACTATATGCGAAATTTAAAAATAAATTCGTGTAATTTTCCGTTAAATTATTTTTCAATTGTTTAGGTGTTTTGTAAACACTTGAAGCGCTTCGACGTCAACGACAAGCTTTATGTCGGCTATCGAACTAACAAATACTGAGCGTTTCCACAGTCAAAATATCTGGACACAGACTACACAAATTATTATGTATGTGGGTCTGATTTTAGCGAGTTTAATGTTATGGAATAAGACGTTATGAAGATCGTATGACACCTTCACTTTATAAAATTTTATAGCTGATTTACTGTTTAGTACTTTTACGGTGAAGGAAAACATCGTGATGGCTGCACATATCGGCGAAGAAATTCAAAGATATGTGTGAATTCGACCTGCACTGGGTCAGCGTGGTTGACTATGGCCTAGTCACTTAGGGGATAGGTTCCGAGGCTCTCGGTGGGGACGTATAGTGAGCTGGTGATGATGATGACTTTTATAAATTAAGATATTAGTAGTAAAATATTTGAAATAACTGTTGTGGAAGTAGAGATGTCTGTATAAATATTTGTTAAGGTTTTTGACCGCTGCTGAATATTTGTTGGATAAATGCGAGAAACGAGATCCATAATTGTGTTTGTATTAACATAAGAAAAGACTAAATTTAAGTAAATTGTCAGACGTCGCGTTTTATTTGGAAATGTTTTAAATGACAAAACAAACACGAACTTGAATGTTTTAGACATTTTAATATTTTTAACTTTTAGTACATATAATATATACGTGCTGAAATTACATTACGTAATAAAAAAAGAGATTTTTTATAAAACATGACGCAAAAATATTTAGAACTAGCTGTTGTGCGCGACTTTGTTCGCGTGGAATTAAAAAAATATAGCTTATGTTACTCGCGGATAATGTAGCTTTTTAATGGTGAAAGATTTTTTAAAATCGGACCAGTAGTTCTTGAGTTATTTCAATGCATAAAAAAATACAAAGTAGCTCTCTTTATAATAATAGTATAGATAAAGAACCCATTGACTCGATAACCTCTTTCTTTTGGAAGTTAATTAAAATGTCACCCGAGTTCTAAGTAACTGAAGATAACCTTAACACATTTTGGAGTCAAAAATTCCGAGACTAGTTCGTGACAATAGGATAAATAAACTGTCAATTAGCATAAACTATGAAATTTATTTGCAAAACAGAGTACCGATCTGAATTGGTAATTTGATTCTATCAGAAATATCAAGATTTATTAAAAATTGACAAAATTTTGTAAAAAAGATTGCTTTTATTTTTACAGTGTAAAAAGTGACAAAAATGAAAAAAAAATTGCAAAAAAAAAATTTGTTACTTTCTTTTTTGGCAGGTAAGAAAAGTATTGTAGGTAAATCTTTTATTTTTTACTATCTTTCACTATAACTATGCTATTACAATTAAATATAGAGTCTTTATATATTCGAATGAAAAAACATACTAAAATATTTAGATAAAGTATTTTTAATACACTACATGACCTTTAGTTGACAATAATGGCGCATTGTTTTCAATGCGCTTTATAAACTTGTTCTGAATAGAAATTAATGCTTTTAAAAAAACAAGCCAAATTATGCCAAGAATTTTACCACCAAAAAAAGTTATTTTAAACGCAGGGTTGCCACCTTCGTCGGGTTCGCAAGATTTAACTCTTTTAATCAAAAATATTAGTAGGTTTTTTCTTGAGGATTTAAAGTTATAGAGTTGACTTATCTTCAGATCAGAGTGATTATTATGAAATAAGGATCTGGATGTCGTTGACAGCCCTAATTAAAAGTCGAATGCCAAAGTAGTTGCTAAATAAGGAAGTGATAACTTCAAAAGGGGGCGCGTCAATCGGAATTTTATACTACCAGTGTATGGGGCACTGGATCAACCAGTCTTCTTTAGATGCCTCGGCCTGCTCCAGTTTGTCAGTAGTCCTAGTATTGGTACTGGTTTTTACCTTAACCTTTTGGTACTGACTTTATCTTTTGTTTCTATCATTATTTCGAATATTGGAATGTAGTAGACTTGTCATGCAACAAAATTCCTTGAACAAATAATGAATTTAGAAGAGAGTAGAATCTTGACTTCAGACTCATTATTACATTTTCTATCGACTCGAGTTTTTCCTTAATCAACCTAACTTAGAAACTACTGGGGTTATTTTTAAAATTCTTTCACCATCAAAAAGCTACAATATTATAAAAAAGCCAAACCTTAAACTCATAGGAACGAACGGTACGTACGAATATTAGTTATTCAGTTTCCGTACTGGCATTGCCTAATGAGGAACTAACTGTTGCTTTGAATGTGTAATAGTGTGTTATATTAAACTAAGCACTAAGTACTAACTAAGTGGTCACTAAGTACTAACTAAGTACTAACTAGGTACTAACTAAGTATGCAAACCAGGGGGGTTACCAAAAGTACGCTTCAATAGCGAACATCAAACATGTATACAACTGACAATGACGTTCGATCCCACACGTCACAAGCACATGACTTATCAAATGTTATAGTCATACATTATTGTCGATTCATCAGCGATATCGCCAATCGAAAGATACTTTGACTAACTCCTCAGTATCGTTATTGCAGTTGCATTTAAAAAAAATGTAATAAAAATGAATATGCAATATTTAGAAATATAATTGTACGCAAATAACCTCTATTTTTTATGAATGTAACAAAACATAATTGTACATTCTCTTGTCCAGTTGGCGGGAAACGTAAGAGGCGAGCCCCCGCGCTCGGCGAATGCCAAGGGCGCGGTACCAGTCCGCAGGGCATAAACATTGATTGTAATTAACTCGGTCGCTACACTATTCCACTAGGGATGTGCCTGCACGATTTTGAAGTTCGCAAGATCAAAATTAAGATTTACAATCGTATCTGTGAATGAGTTGCCTGAAAGTATAACAAAATAAAAAACACCAGATATTACCTACGTTGTAAAAGCAAACACTACGATTTTATTTCAAAGGAGCTTAGGAACTACACATTGCCCGGTACTTTAACGTCTATTTTTTCTCAACTTTGAGACAGTTTCAACAAACCACAATATTACAATGTGTGTTAAACATAATGTTGTCTCTTGAGTTGATCTCAGCGGCGCCACAGTACTTTTCAGTCGGCAATACCGCTGATGGAATCGAACAAAATTGTATGAAACCGACATTGACATTCGATAAAATCATGTGATTGTCACGGATGAGATATCGAACGTCAATCGCCTAGTTTCTTATCAGCACAACCCTAATTGCAACCAGTTTAGTAAGTAGTGATAGTTCATACGCAAATCAAGCGCACATGTGAATCCACTATGACATTCACCGTCTTCCGTCAACACGAATTATTTGAATGCAATGTAGATGTGCACTACAAATATGAGTTCGGGTTTCGCGGTACAAACTACCCTGAAACTACGTATGCACACAGGGTGACATAATATTGTAATGGAAGAATAAAGTGGCACTTAACAACTTGGTGCCCCGTTCACCTCCTGCTGGTGCCTGGCAATTCTGTCGGAGTCAGTCAAGTTTTGACCTTTGGGGCCCAGTCGGTCCTAGCCAATCAATGGACGCAAGCGATGCTGCCCAGGTGTACCTCTTCCCGTAAGCGCGAACAGAACTAGCACGAACCGAAATGCTATAGCGACCCTGTACGCTGACTGTGAGCTACCGCGATGTCATTCAAGATACAACTGGTAACCGACGACCTCACTCCCCGCACAAGCCCGCGCGCCTCGGTCTTGTCCGCAACCGTGGGGTATTCAAATCTACCTACTTGAGCGGAGAATAAAAATCGTCATTCGATATGACAAACCAAAGTTCGAATGTGTATAGAACAGTCATGAACCAAGTTGCATAAAGAAAATATCAGATTAATTTTTCATCTTACAATATAGATTTATTTCCACTTTTTTGTAAAGATAACGTTACATTTCCCAAAACATTTATTATTGTACAAAATGTTACCACATTTAAGAGTACCAAGGTAAGAGTTTTTAGCTTACTATTAAACTCTACTACTCCGACTCCGTTTTAAACAAAAGACAGTAAAGTTTTATTGCTTAAAATAAAGACCACATTCATTGTAATACGATACTGCAGTACGAGGGATCACGAGCAGGATTTGTATCGACAACGCATGTTTATGATGCCGACAGTTAACTTGATAGACCATTTCGTACCGATATTTTACGACTTGGTAAATGCCATATACAGGGTGTCCCAAAATTCAACGATAAGCCAGTGCCAGTGCATCACCCGATCGGTACCTGCATAGGGAAAATTATTAAAAAAATCTAACTCTTTTAGTTAAAAAGCAAATCTGTAACTTAAAACTTGTGTAAACACTTAGTAAAGTTCTTTGAAACTATGCCAAATAATCCTTTTTAGTACTTGAAAAAAATATTAACGGGGTTTTTGCATGTTTCTATCATAACATTGTACCATTTTGGAATCTTGATGTGATGCGCCAACTTTTGTAACAACATGCCACGGTACCCTCCATACATTTTTTTTTCACGGTAGCATGACAAAGTTGATGAAAAGTTAAAATATTCGAAAATTTCAAGCAAACAGTTAAAGTAATTATTTTTTTATACTTAAACTACAGATATTTAGGTCCCGTTTTCAACTGCAATTATTAGCTATGTTACTAAGCTACCCATTACAAATAAAAAACAGGGATATCTTTACAGCTCAAGAGACAGTGGGTATTTGAATGGGGTCGGGTATCAAAGAGCAATTAAATTCAAATAAGTTAACATAACTTTTAAACTAAAAGAGTTAGATTTTTTTTATTAATTTTCCCTATGCAGGTAGCGATCTGGTGATGCACTGGCACTGGCTTATCGTTGAATTTTGGGACACCCTGTATAAACTTGTATACCACATCGTCAATTGTTTTTAGATAAAGAGAAATTGTTTACTGGACATAAAATATAATTAGATTAAAAAAACTAAAGAATGCGACAATCATTTGTAATTGTAATAATTAATTATACTCGATCAC
Organism: Papilio dardanus tibullus; assembly: GCA_013186455.1. NCBI lineage: Eukaryota > Metazoa > Arthropoda > Insecta > Lepidoptera > Papilionidae > Papilio > Papilio dardanus. The sequence goes on from QDHC01007103.1 coordinate 294,812, forward strand.
GGAAGATATATATCAAGATGGAGTCAATAACACACTTTTACACGTTGCCAACAAGTGGTATGAATTTATAACTTTGAGTTACACAATAAATTAATTTAACCGGCGTCGATAAGCATCGATGTTTCAACACATATCCTCGCTAATTGACAACTTGAAATAAGTTACCTTGTTCAAAATATTTTAAGTATTGACGCATCGCTGGTACACCGCTGACAGACCTGTCATGGAAACTACAATACCAATTATCCGACTTCTTACCGAAGAATTCTGTCAAACATGGAATATTCCCTGATGGATTAATTATTCTGACATTTACCCGGTTGAGACAGACCATGACAGAATGAAGACATCTTACATTTTATATTCATTACTAGCTCTTGCCTGAAACTCCGAGGAATTAAAAAAACGTCTATAAGTTCGTTCAGATTATGTTCTACATCTGTACCAAAATGCATCGAAATCGGTTCAGTTGTTCCTTCGAACAAAAATTAATCAATCCTTTGTTTTTACAATATTAGTAAGCTTATGGCTAGGAAAGTAGAAAGAGAAGAGAGGACAACAGACAACAGATAAAAAAGAATTAGACGTCCTCTCGTATCAGGAGGTCAAGGCACAGAACAGAGGGGGCTGAACAGGACTCCATCGACAAGGTCCAAGAACCTTAAATTAAAGAAGAAGTAGTTTATGAAAGACAGAACAGAAGTTACTGTTTTACACAGTAACCACACCTGAACACATTTTAACCTAGCTAACATAAGATACTCTTTTAAGTTTATGTTATAGCTAACTTATGAAATTAGCAATTAACATAGTTGGCAAGTCATCTAATAGAACAGTAATTTGTTTTGATTTTAACATCTCGTTTTGAATCATTAATATTGTAAAAACCGCTCGACATGCAAATTACGTTAATTATACTTCCGAAGTGCTTACAAAAGAAAAAAAAGGTATTTTCACATTAGCAGCAATCAATCTGTCGAACACAGTCGGAGTAAATAATTAACATTGGCCCCGTCATGTGTTACCTTTACAACGGCTTAATTCAATTTCAATTCATTAATGTTGTTGAAAAACAGATGCGAAATGCGGTTATTTTCCAACGAAATGACTTACAATAGTTAACAGGAAAGTAATTCAACTGCTTTATGTTAGTAATAACCTGTTATTTGTCAGGATTTTAAAGTGGATAATTGTTTATTTTTGATATTATCAGTGTGTCATTTTCAATGTCAGGTATACAATGCAAGACAGCGTGGTGAGTGAAAAATGACTCGGCGACTTTCAACCTGTCTGTAACATGCTACCATTTTTTAAATCATTTTATAGCAGCCAAGAATAACCAACAAAATAAATAAAGCAAAGAAGGAAGAATATTATTTCTTTTTTTTTATCTACAACAATACGAAATTATTAGAATAACATTTAGGTAGTTAGGGTGGTTGGTTAAAACTTAATACAAAAAATACATCGGCTCTCTAAAGACTAAACTAGTTAATTTGTGCGCAGAAGAAATAATAATAAGCGGCCAAGTGAGGTTTCCCAAAGGACATGCGCTACAAAACGATTCGATAGCGAACATCAAACATATATGGAACTGACATTGACGTTCGATATCTCACACGTGACAAGCACATGACGTATCGATTGTCATTGTCAGTTTCATACATTTTTGCCGATCCCATCAGCGATATCGCCAATCGAAAGATGCTTTGGGTAAACCCCCAGATCAGAAAATCAGTATCTTTGTATGAATGTCACCCAAATTATTACTAATTAAGGAAACAGTATGAAACTTAATTCTCAAAATAAGTTGATCGCCCTCCAAGAAACGTACATTGCCTGCTTCATTTATTTTCTTCTTTTTTTCAAAAAATCGCAAAATTTCCCCGTAGCGAAGTCTACAGGGCGATACTAAGAATACTTTGCGGCAAATTAAAAATAAAGAATATTGTATTAAAATAAGCGGTAATCTAGATAACATATTCGTGGAATTTTTGCATGAAACACCTAAATACATTTTTCACTATCAGTCAAAAATCCTTCTATGTATCGTTTATGCCATCATAAACGGGCAGCTTCAAGGAAGATAGCGGTATGTTCAAATAGGCTTTTTTATAGTAGAAGGCAAACGAGCAGCGGATCACCTAAGTTAGTTAATCCGACGCTCATGGATACCTGCAACGACAGAGGAACCGCAGATATGTTGCCGGCCTTTGAGGGAGGAGTACGCTCTTTTCTTAGGCACGCACTACCATTGCTAAAAATGCAGCTGGGTGTACTCTGCTTGGAGCTACCCATGTATGGCGGCGTTAAAGAGGTTTTCATGTATAATATAGTACCATATGGTAATCAATAAGATTGATTACTTGGTATTCCTATCGTTCAGGAAATCAGATATTGAATTTAACAAAAAAGCCGGTTGATATTTAAGCGTCTGTCGGCAACATTTAATTATAGCAAATAGTGATAAATGTACTTCAGCCGTTTACTTTTGTAAACGATAATTCTATAGGAAACTGTTTAATGAATGCTCTTGCATGTTCTTAATTAATAAGATTCTTGAAAACTGGTTATTTCATTTACAATACTTTTAACGAAAACTCTGTCGATATTTTCTCGGACTTATTTTTCGAATATTGAAGTTCAAGTAACTTTTTATCAAAAGACGTGCGTATAATTAATTAAGAGTTAATCTATACTAATATTATAAAGACAGAAACTTTGTATTTTTGTGTTTTTGTTTGTATTGAAATAACTCAAGAACTAAAACTGGTCCGATTTCAAAAATTCTTTCACCATTAGAAAGCTACATTATCCCCGAGGAACAAAGGCTATATTATTTAATTCCACGCGGACGAAGTTGCGCACAACAGCTAGTGACTAATAATTATAAAAATATATTACCTTAAACTTAATCCGCTTTATTCCGAAACGAGAATCAGCGTTATTACTGTTGTACTATCTACGTTTGGTACTGGTACATTCATAAAATTTATTTCAAAATACAGAACATTCTTATTCATGGTAGTTCTTATTGTACATAATTTGGTCCAATGAGATCCCTGGTTTATCTTATTTAGTTCTGAGTGTCCTCCAGTATCGTATAATGGTCATCGTTTATCGCAGCACTTTATAATTTTTTTGTAAAAAGGGGGTATTTTGAATCTTGTAGTTTGTCCATTGTTTTTGTCATGATCTCCATGACCTCATCCTACTCCCGGAGTGTCGGCGCACCTGGTTTTCGTCCTCCACGTTTATCTATCATCCGCCATCTTGTTTACCTTATCACCTTTAACGTAATCCATGTTCTTAAACCTTTTGTATTCATGGATATTAAATGTATTATACGAGTATATCCACTTTCTCTTCCTATCCTTTTCCTACAAGGAAATGATGGAAAGAGGAAGTGGATTTTCCGGGGGAGGGGACACACAGAGAGAGGAACTATTCTCTTGCTGTGCGTCACCTCCTCCGAAGATTAAGAGTAGGCAACGCATCTGCAATTGCAGATGTCTATGGGCAGCGGTCGCTTCGCTATTTCAGTGAGTCCAGGTGGCCGCTTGCTCCTTTGCCACTTTGTAATATATATTTTTTCCTCAATTAATTTCTTTAAATTTTATTTAACTATTCTTTATAACTGTCATTATTTGAATGACCGCTTTGATCAGACGTCAGTACTATTAACCCCAATACATTTCCTGCGGAACTGGGAGCTATTAGCAACGGTAAACAACGATAATCGAGTCCACAATTAATTTGCATAGAAATCCTTTTATAAGTTCAATGTATCAAATCTCATGGTCATTAAAAACTAAAATTTATATCGTAGAAGGGGGGCTACCCAGAGTACTTTTCGATTGGCGATATCGCTGATGGAATCGACAAAATTGTATGAAACTGACATTCGATAAGTGATTGTCACATGTATCGAACGTCATTGTCAGTTTCATACATGACGTTCGCTATAGAATCGCTTCGTAGACAATGTACTTTGGATAGCCCCCCAGGTGTAAGAAAAGGTCTATTATAGAATACTCGGGTATGTTTATATCTTTGATTTTTTAAATAATTTTAGATCAGTCGCAAATTAATGTATATTAGGTAGTATTTTAAGATATATTTTGCTTTAACTAGCTTTTTAAGATAAATTATTATTTCTTAACACATAATTGAACAGTTATTGATAATGTAGAGAAAAGAGACTCTAACCTAATGGCTTCATTAGACCGACTTCGCGATAGGAACGGAGATTTTGCTTCGGCGTAAGTCCGTTTTTATGACGAACTCTGTGTAATAAGTAAAGTAAGAGTCTCGACTAATCCAATGAGCAATATACATTTTAATTATCAACATGTTACGTAATCAATAAGTTGTTAAACCATGAGTGATGGTTGTCAAGGCCGCGCGTCTGTTGACCCATACGCCCACCACGCAGCTGGCAGCGGTCGTGACCTACCAGACGGTGTAAAGGTTAAACTTTAAGCGATTCAAATGATATAAAAAGTATGAGATATACAGAAACCCTTATTCAAACCGAAAAATTGATTTGATCATGAATTAAGATGAATTCCAAGAAAAGGGGGTTTTTGGAATATTTGGCATTGTCTTACAATCATAGACGGACTCAAGTCTACTCTTAGGGATGTCTAGGATTCGTTTTGTTACGTAAAACTAGTGGCACTAAACGAGTTTAATCAATTTCCTCACACAATTACCCTCTACAGTCGTTCACTTGGACCAATCCAACGCGGTGTCATCATTTAACCATCGACATATTAAAGTCAATTTTATTTTATGGCCTATAAAGTAAGTATTTACGTGTCAACAATCGTATTAAGACATTAAAGTCGGGTATTATATGCGCTATTCAATGCAAACGATTCTCAAAAGTGGCATTTTCGGATTACATGCACACTTCGAATGAGTAATGTAGATCCGTGATGTACATTTGTCTCAAATAAAAACTATAATAACTAAATATTACATGACGTTTATTAGAATAAGAATGATCGAGAATAAAAATAATTAATTCGAATGAAATCATTATAATTTCGATTGAAATACATTTATATGTGAATTAAATATTATTCTGTAAATATCAAGAAATCGATAATAACAAAGTTATGATTTGGAATTTGCGTTGTTGCCAATTTTTTAGCAAGTAGCAATATTATAAACCTATAAGAAATTCAAAGATATGTGTACTCAACACAAAATACGGGCTAGTCCTGTAGTTGCGGAAAGTGGAGCCCATTATGGGTCGAAACCTTTAACCTTTTTAAGTAGTAATATTAACGAAGCTACGATGTTTTCTGTTCAGACTAAGCTTTTTAAATCCTGGAAAAGTTGAATTGCAACTTTAAGAACAATCGTTCAAACAACAATACAATGCAATAAAATCAACAAAAGCAATCTCATTTAAATTTAAAATGAAGTCCCTATCAAAATACATTCCTTTGTGAGTATAATTAAATCAACATCGGACAGTGAATAAGGAAAATAGAGTCAGTAAAATGTAATGTATTTTATTTATTTATACAATGTTTAAGCAAAGCAATAATTATGTGTTGAATTTGAACTAAGTTAAAAGAAGAAAGATAGTGTGAAACTTTTCAACTTTGATTTTAGCTTTAAAAGATGGAACAGTCAAAAGTTTTAATAGTGGTAGAGCTCGCTTTAACATCTTCGCAGGAATTGGCCGGCTCGCCCGGTGGAATACCACGACCACACAGAAGACAGGCGTCAAATGGAATCAATTCCGTGTTTCGACTGATGAGTGTGGTGTCAGAGGCCTCATTTTAATCCACTTTCACTTCCTATCCTTTTTCTATAAGGAAGTGATGGAAGGAGGAAGTGGATTTTCCAGGGGAGGGGACGCATAGGGAGAGGAATTATTCTCTTGCTGTGAGTCCTCTCCTCCGAAGATTAAGGGTAAGCAACGCATTTCAATTACAGCTGTCTATTGGCAGCGGTCGCTTCGCTATTTCAGCGAGTCCAGGTGGCCGCTTGCTCGTTTGCCATTTTATAATATAAAAAAAAGTTACAATCATTGATGGTAAAAAGAAAACGATTATGTTTAGCGTTATTTTTAGCATTGCAATAAAAAGTTATGCCAATTTAAAATACGATAAAAATATTAATTTATAACCTACAGTAGTGTCTGTAATTCTACTAAAGATGTGTTTTTATTTTTGTCACATTTGTTTTCTTTTTTTTAATTCCGCGTATTGTTGCATATCTTCATCATAGCTGCTTATACGATCGTAAATAACTACCTTATACAATACAAAAGTTAAACAAAAAATAACTAGTTGTTAAATATGATTGTGTTTTTTTTAAACAGAAAAATTCCTGAACGCTTTATTAAGAGTTTAATTATAAAATGTTGGACAGTTATGGATTAAACTGTGAGATATTGTCCAATTAAAATGGAATCTGTACTAAAGGTCATCGTTCACAGGGCAACTTGACGTGTATAGTTATATTTTAAAAGTAGTTGACACCCGGGAGTGTTTCGACCATTCGAATGTTTAAAAAATGCATAAATTTCAATTTTATTGCCGTTTCTGCTAAATTTTATGGCTATAAGCTATCATATTTCTTGTAATACCGTTTGGACGATTGGAAAATTATTACGGTTTGGACTCGATTTTAAATGTTTTCAAATAAAGCATAAGTATAATAGATATAGGGCTCCAGAATTTTAGCCAAAAAAGCTTTTGTAAAAGAGTGTATGGAATGGTAAGGGCATACGACACCTCTCAACCGATAAACCAAATTGGAATAACAACAGACTCAATTAGGCCCACTGATTATGTGTAGATAAGTTGCTATTCCTTAAGCCAAGGTTGACAAAGTGACTTATCTTCTTTTTAGTCTTTAAATATCATATTACTATTACAAAAAAGCCTCGATATAATCATTTTCCAATGTCCATAAACCAATTTCTAAACATAACATTCGCCTTCGATTAACATATTTGTAGAATTGATCATAATTTGCTGTTTTAGCATGTTTAAAATGTGTTGAATTGTTAAAATAACTGTCAATTATTGATTTACTGATGGACAGTTATTTTTGTACAGTTTTTTTTATTTTTCCTATGGTTCCGTTTAAATTAATAGTTGGTAAAATTTAATCTTTTGTTACGTAATTTAAAATAAGGTTTGGGTTTAAAAATTGTCAATGCATGATATGGGAATGATTGAGATTTGTTTCTTTCAGATGGAGATAAGAAGATATAAACGCAGCGGCGCTTCGTTTCTCACATATTGGATATTTTTATTACAAGTCAGTATTATTTATGTTAAAATGACACTTTTATTCAATTAATGTGTCAAAATTCGCTTATTTCCACACTTAGTTGCCTTTAATAATTTCCTAAACAGGCCCTTAGAAATTGCAATCAAACGAGCGTTTATTGAACTATTGTTTTTTTTCCAGATGTTAGGCAGTGCCCGTCATGGAGCAGAGGGTCACGGCAGACTGATGGATCCTCCAGCTCGCAACTCCATGTGGCGGTTTGGTTTCCCCAATCCCGTCAATTACAACGATAATGAACTGTTCTGCGGCGGGTATGCCGGTCAGTTTTAGTATTTATTGTTTATCCGACTCAAAGGACCATTTTAATCTAAACTAATTAAACTATTTACAATATAAAAGTAGAAGTCAATACATTTTTATTAGGCACAATATATTTATTTCAGAGATGTCTCTAAAAATGCATTAAAAAAAACAAAACCATTTTCTAATAGTCTCTCGAAATAATTTTATCTATTTGATATTTCTTGGAGCGATATCCTCTTTAAGAGAACACGTGCAAATATATTTGTTCTTTCCTGATTAAACTAATGACTCGCGGGGCCTTGCGGTTAAATAATGTAGGTAAAGTTTATTGAACTCGCCAAAACAACAAAAGCTTGCGATATTTTGCTGCTTATAATCAGTATTTTTTTGTATGGCCTTATTATATAATATTATGATTTGCCTATATAGATCAACTGCTTAGGATCATCCAAAATCTACAATAGGGAAGACCACTAAACTAGTAAAAGCCACTTAACAAAATTCTTTGATATATCTTATCAATAGAGTTACAAAAATCAACATGTGTTCTATAGCATTCTTATAGAGAGGGGAGTGTAAAGTGGGTCTAGATTTTGGTTGTTGTACGTGCATATTACTGAGAGGGTGTGAGTTCAGTTCAGTGGGAGCAGAACGGCGGGAAGTGCGGAGTATGCGGGGATGCGGAGCACCTGACCGAGCCGCGACCGCACGAGGCCGGCGGCATGTTCGGTAAAGGCATCATCACACGCCACTACAGTGTCGGACAGGTGAACAAAACTTATACTATAATAACATGGAAAACACATGAGAGTCTTAAATTTTAAGGGTTACAAGACGCCCCAATTTAAAGACTCGAAGGACCAATCGGTGGACAAACCGAAGGGCTATCGCAAACAACCGTTGCTAAGGTGATTTGTGGTGGTGAACAAAGTTATGGTCTGCGAACATCCTACACAAATGACTATAGACAGAATATTACAATAGGATGTTTAATTTGTAAGTTATGTTGTTGAAGTTGTTGAACAAGATTGCAAGCATTCTCCTGAGTCAATAATTATAGAAGATTAACGTACACAAAGATTACGCGCTCGCAAAAAGCGAGCATTGACCCCGGTCGCTTTGTTAATTAAGCTTTAGCTGATTGGATCATTTAGAACTATAGAAGTAATTAATTGTTGATTACAGGAAATCGAAATAGAAATAGAACTGACGGCCAATCACCTCGGCACTTTCATAATGAAGTTGTGTCCGAACAACAATCCAAAACAAGAAGCCACGCAAGAATGTTTCGACAGGTCATAAATATTCTGATTTTAATAATACCTTTCAAAATGTATTGTAATTAATAATTGATTTTATGTACAGGTCACTTTGAACACTAGTAATATTATTAATTAACGTAGAAAACACAGAACACTTACAAAATATGTACTTGTACCTATGTATTACCTACTTAAATAGTTACTCTTAAATGTCTCAGAAACTTCTTCGTCATCTAAAAATAATTAACAAAATAGTTTCACGCAAATAAACTATTCAGAATTTCTACAATGCCCTTTGGGAATAAAAAGTCACCTAACACGTTCCACCGCAGATATCCTCTGTACATATCCGGTACACGCGAGGATCGGTTCCTGATCCCGCTGGACACCGCCAAGAAGGACACTTTCCGATACCGCGTAAGACTGCCGCCTTACGTGACCTGCACTCAATGCGTGCTGCAGTGGACATACCATACTGGTACACAAATAATAAATACCAAATTCACTAGTCTGTCTTTTTCTTAAAGTGCCATTTTCTATATTGGCGACAATCACTGGAAATTTTCTATCAATCAGACGTTTCTGCATTCAGAAACTTCGCCATTTTCAACACATCGGTCCATCTGGCATGTTATCTAGATTTATTTCTTAATAATTTGTAGGTAACATGTGGGGTATCTGTCCGAATGGCACGGAGGCGGTGGGTTGCGGTCGTTCGGAGACGTTCAGGAACTGCGCGGACGTGAGCGTCATCACGAGCACTGGAGGCCTACCTCCTGCTTTCGCTGGAGACTTGAGGAGGGACAATCCTTTCCTCCTCTACTACAGGGATTACTACATGCCGCAGAATGTCTTCCCATTGGTCGTCAGGTGAGAGAGAGAAGTGTAAAGTGTGTTCTATGTGATGCGTAACGAACCTCTTTTCAAAAGAACTTTTTGCTTTATGTTTTCATACATTTCAAACACTTTGGATGTTATAGACAATTTAGAGCAAACATACTCTTGGGGTAGAAAATTACACGGTTTTTTTAGCTATAACGAACTTGGCTCTAGTTTGTTAGACAACATTTCTTACGGTTCATTTATTTATGTATTTTTTATTAATATGTTTATTTATTTATTTATCTTTGACAAAACTATTTATCGTGTTTTATATTTATTTTATTATCTGTCGTATGCATTTCAATATGTATATCATATTTATGCTTAAATATTTCAGAAATTTACAAAAGGATTACAAAAAGGCACCGTTACGTGTAATTAGGTAAAATGTGATTGAATGCTATATATACACGACTGTATGTACAAGTATATAACCAGCACTGTAAAATATAATCAATTTTCTTTCAGCAACGATATTGAGAGTTCCGCGGAAGAGGACTTTTACATAGGTCCACCCGTTATTAGGTATATTTCAGTTTATTAGGTGATTGTGGGAGCCTGCCTACCCACTTGGTGTCGGAGTACTTTGTATTTAGTACGGAATGATTTTACTGTTGTGAATAAACCCTTTCTTTCGTCTGTTTTGTACTCACAGATGTTTCTCGTTACGATAAGTTTGTGACTAACCGTGAATGTTGTCTACTGTTTCCACTGCTTAAAAAGTCATACGAAAACATATTTCCAATGCGCCTTTTCTCTTCAAAAAGAGAGAGAGGGACAGGAACATAATGTTTTTGTGTGTATCTTTTTTGCATTGGTCACTGTAATGTAAATTGTCCTACTCACAAACAATGTACAAAAGCTTTGTTGTAAAAATGTTTTAACACATGTATTATATTGAAAAAGTACGTTCTTAATAATGTGAAGTATTATTTGGTAATTGTTATAAGTAAAACAGCGCGAGTGACACCACGATTTTGTCGCGTTTAGTGTTGAGATAGTCTCAACGTTTTTATTGTGTTATAAATCATTATTTGTTATAGAAAAGAGTCTAATGATTTTATTACTTTTATTCAACTTCTGAAGATTATTGAAAAAATTACATATCTTTCAAAATTGAGGTCCCTCGGTGTATGTTGTGTACAGATGAAGATTTCAAAATATTTAGAAATTTATAATAAATCTATGTCTAAAATATAGAACACCTGTTGTCTGATACAAATAATGTAATATTTCAGGTTATTTTACGAAAAATATGGTAATATGGTTACGGTTTATGAATAATATTAAAAACCCTTGTAAATTAACAAACATCAATACAAGACAGTTCAATACTTGAAACTAATGTATACTTTACTATATTCCACAGAGACCAAGTGTGCGTACCATCTGAGGGTTTCCGCGTCATCCCCGGAATGCTGAACTGGTGCCAGACGAACTGCCTGCGGTACCCGCCCAACTGTCCCGACTCACTCTGCCAATGCCCGTATGTACAATTATACATTATTGAAGGCCTCAAGTTTGAATCTTACTGACCATAGATTAATGACTAAAAGTAAGAAGGGCAGACATTTTAAGTGTTTTAAACACAGAAACCTGACAGCAGTCATATAAAATACGAATCAGCGAAGGACCGTTCTCAGCTTTTTATTCTGTTTACAGGCAAGTATGTGAAGCGGTAGGTGACCTGGAAGGCCGCGATGGTGCTGACGTGTACTGCATGGACCTCTGCATTGTATATCCCCCGAAATGTCCCAAGCATAGATGTCGCTGCTACTAGTTGGTGCGCTGTCTATGCACTACAGATTATGTTAAAATGTTACCACTACAAAAAAATATTCAGCGTAAAAAAAGGAAATTCATATTTTTAATCTGTCACGTAATGTTATTGTCTGGAACGCATGGAACTTTTAAAATAAATCTCAAACACGACAAACCTTTTGGAGATATGGACAGATGTTTTAAATGATCTTAAATTAATACCGTAAATGACCAAAATTAAAATACACTGTATTTTTACTGTAAAAGAACGAAAAATATTTCTGTTAATAAGCAAAATAATAATTACCAATTAATAAAGTGTAAAAATTAATAAACACTCAATGCAATTAACATTGAATTATTAAATTGAAATTACGTTCAAATTGAGTTGTAATAAAAAAAACTTAAAAATTTTAATGAAATAATTGCTTCAACAGAATAGTTCCACTTTAAAAATAAAATTCGCCGAGGTTCTATCTCTATTTTATTTAAGCAATTTTAAAAATATGAAACAACTTATTTTTTTTATTGTACATTTGTATATATTATTAATAATTTCTGTTTTAAATACTATTTATAAGTCGAAACATCATACTCAATTAAATTCTTCGTAGATCTATAAATTCCTGTTTGCCATGAAGTAAACGGTGCCAGATTATGTAGTTTTAAATGTTTGTAAAAAAATAAAATATTATCAGATAGCGTGTCTTTTCCTTTTAGTTTTAAATGAATAATAAATCAATTAAAAAATAGCTATTTTTTTTTGGAAAAACAAAAAGTATTTTTTGGAGGCGCCGGGTATCGATCCCGGTACCTCTCGCATGCTAAGCGAGCGCTCTACCATCTGAGCTACGCCCCCGATACAAAATAAACTAAAACAATCATTAAATACCGTCGTCTACGCATTTTGAATCCAAGATCACGTTTACTTTCACTTATTGCGTGATCTAAATAACGCGTATGATAAATTGTATAAGACACGTATGTTGCACCTTTAATACAAGCGAACAAGGTTGTATTTAAGTATCTTTTGTGTTTGACTGCTTTTGCGTACGTGCCAATTCGTACCGAAATAAAATTTGTTAAATTTAAACCCTGTTCATAACGGGGGCGTAGCTCAGATGGTAGAGCGCTCGCTTAGCATGCGAGAGGTACCGGGATCGATACCCGGCGCCTCCAAAAATATTTTTTTTTAACTTTTGAACCCTATTTATTCCATGCAAAGTTTGTTGAACGAACTTAACAGAAAAATACGATGGTTTTAAATCAACAGATTATATAAAAACCCTTGTTGAAGATGAATAACGGCCGAACAATACTATCTTTTGTCTCCGGTCACCAACAAATTAAAAAAAAAAACGGGAATTGCTCACTTATTTCTTAGTAACTGTACTTTCATATGTTATTTTTTAATATTTTAAATTATTATAAAGATGCCAAGAAAAAAGTGCAACAAAGTCAATAAAGATAAATTATTACTTGTATGTGAATTAACTAATTGTTGTTAAAATGCAATTTTATTATTTGATCGTATTAAAGTAATGAAAATAAAACTTGCGAATGACTAATATGATGGATAAAAATAATTTAAATTTCAGATGAAAACTATAAAATCTAGATTAGTCAAAATAAGTATGAAAGTCGAAAACTTTATTTATAAACAAAAGACGATTAGTAGCATACAGGCGAAAACTTTTCTCGAGGAAATATTGTCATACGAACCTCAGTGTAATGGCGATGCTCAATGCCTTCAGGTATTCTTGTTTTATAGTTTTTGCAACAAAATTAAAATATTATCTCATAAATGTAGACAAATCTTTACGTAGACTTTTAGGTTAGTTATTTCATTGTTTTTAGCAACCTAACCAAAGATATATTATACTGTAGATGGAACACTCGATACCTAAAAGTGAGGCATTTTCTTTGACCTCCGGAGGTCCAATGTAGGGAAATCTCCCTAAGTGTTAACCTCTAAATTACATTTGCCGACATAAAAAGTCGACCGAGTGTAACCTCTTTTCTCAAATTTAAATTGTATTTCATAGTATTTACTAAAGTTTAATATAATAATTAATAGAAACATTTTTAAAACGCTAATTAAAAATTTATAACAACCATAAAACAAAAATGGTCTTTGTTAAAAATTGTTTTTATTTAAATTGTTTTAAATAAAATAATAATAATGAAAAACGATAATTAACGTTTTAATGAATGTTTTAGTTTATTCTACTGTTTATTTTAAAAATGTAAAAAAATCACACAATTTCCCAAACTTGGAAATGTTTTTCATGATACTGGCAAGTTTCTTTTTTTTTAATAATTTCTTTCTTGGCACGCTTTTTAACGTCAAATTAGTATGGAGTGCTACCTCTATGTATAATATCTCTTTGAACCTAACCTTACCTAAGCATTACTATAACCATTTTAAGGTTAATGTCTAGAACGCAGTATTTGTTAGGAATTATTGTTTTTTTTTTAAGGTGATAGAAAAACTGACAAGATATATGAATATTGTTATATCAAATGAAGACAGTAACATTAATAATAGTGTTAACAATACCATAGACCACGAAATGTGTAATGAACGCGAAATACCCAATATTCCTGAACCTATCTGTGAAGTGGTCAATAATGTTAATGAAAACGAATATCTAAACTACAATGAAAACCAACTTAATATACCTAATATAGATATGGAATATACTGAAAATTGTACTACTCCTAATATATATGAAAGTAACATGGAGGTAGAAGAAATAATTTCGACTGAACATACAAATATAAATAAAGATTCCGAACTTATTAATACTTCTATAAAAAACATTTTAGAAATGAATTCCATCACACCTTTAGATTTAAGTAAACCGGTTAATAATTCAATAACTTATAGTAACTGGGAAATTAATTTAAACAAAAACATTATTAGTACACCAAAACCAAATTTAAAAGCCAAAAAAACGAAAACAACTATCATTCCCGAAGTTACACAAAAACTAAGTATGCTCAATTTAAATAAAGTTAATTTAGAAAACAAAGCCATTAATAAATATAAAATAAACAATAAATTTATGACAAAAGAATATGTTATTCCAAATACGGTAATTACACAAGAAAACCCGACAAAAACTATTCAAGATTGTACTAAAATACAATTTATCCAGCCTAATTATTCTCCTACAATAAAATCTCCAAAAATAACGCTTGAAACTTCTAAAAATGTTGCCACTACCATTGCTAAAGGTAAACCAAAAGATACGTTACATGAAAATAAAACAACATTTAACAATATTTACAATGGATGTACACAAAATGAAATTACAAAAAAGAAAATCGATGAAGATAACATAAAAAAGAATATGACTGAGAAACCGAAAAATAAACGTAAATCCGAAAAAGAAACAAGCAATACCGAAAAAACAATAATAAAAGTGGACGAAAAAAAGAAAAAGGTAAATAGAAGAAATAAAAGTAAGGAAACAACGAACACTAAAAAATCAAAAAATAAAGAAACGAAAAACATCGTTATGGAACTTGATTTGTCCTGGTTTGATAATATCAAATTCATACGACAAGTCGACGAACAAGAGTATTTTACAAAAAACAATAATTAACACTTTTAAAAATAACTTAAAACAGACGTACACAGTTGAACTGTACAGTTCTCAATTTTGTCTACACGTGAGTTTTAACTGCTCAGTCGAACTGTACAGTTAAAACTGAGCCTCTTAGCCGGCTAATAGAAATAATTACTATATGAATGTTGTAAATCTTTAATAGTGATAAAAACAAGCGAATTAACAGTTCACAATAGAACAATTCCACTGTATTATTTGTTACATTTTGATACATTAAGTAATGTAGGCCTTTATAATTGATCATTACTCTAACAAACATTATAAATGCTAGATTCAAACATTTTAATTTCATAACAAGACATTATATTAAATATAGTTTTTTTAACTGACAAACGAGCAAACGGCCACCTGGATTCGCTGAAATAGCGAAGCGACCGCTGCCCAAAGACATCTGCAAATGCAGATGCGTTGCCTACCCTTAATCTACGGAGGAGACGCACAGCAAGAGGATAATTCCTCTTTTTATTCGTCCTCTCCCCCGCCAATCCACTTCCCCTTCCCTTCATTTCGTAATAATAAAAGGATAGGAAGGAAAAGTGGACTAATATATAGTATTCATATAGTTATATAACAATTTTAACTTATATTTATTTTATATAGAGAGTAATTGGCATAACAATTCAAAGCTAAAAGACAAAGTAATTATTTTAAAATGTCATATTTAATTTATTATTACTTATTAATACAATATAATATCTGAAAACACCTCGTTTTATTTCTGTTATATATTTTGTTAACTGGCAAGACTAGCTTAAAATATAGTGAGCATTATCGTACAATATTTATGTTGTTGGATATCACAAATAAATAATACTGGTATGATAGAAAGTTGTTTTTTTAATTAGATATTTAAGTACCAGCGTGTTTTAGAAATAAGGAAAGCAATTATAAAATGATATACAGTCGAACATGGAAATCGTCTCTCGGGACCATACTGTGACTCGCTTAGGTATTACAATAATCCAGTTATCGCTAATCCAGGTTCAACTGTAGTTATCCCCTTTTACATTACTTAAAACGGGGTCCCGTCTCATTGTAAAGTTTTTTTTATTCTTTAGTATTGTGTTGTTTGTGGTTAATACACATGGAGATCTTGACGTATCAAGCAATAATACAATAATCTATTACTATACAATATAAATGCAATAAATAACATTTTATATAACTCTTATTAGCAACTTTGGAGTTCGTATTTCCTTAGACCTTTAGTACATAAACCTTATGTACGAAGCCCTAAGTGAACCTAAGTTGGCAAGTCACTTTTATAATAGTCAAACTTGGATAAGTGAGAAAAAGTCATTCTCTAGTCCCGACGAACTACTCACATAAGTGAGAAACACGGATTAGAAGACAAACTTTTATAAGAGAGACAAAGGTCCCTTGGACTCTCACTAAACCAGGTTCGACTGTATAAATATATTTTTTAAACCATTATCCAGCAATCGTGTCATCTTTCATATTACTTTACCTTTCCTTAATTTTCCCTTAAAATGTTTAATTAAACACGCAAATATAATAAATACATTTCTATTAACAATGACTTTTAAATTTTTTATAACACTTTGATGAAAGCTATGCTTAAATGTGTACTCATTTGGGTGGATATGATAATAAAAAAAAGATGTTTCTAGTTTCTAAAAGACTTACCCAATACAATATTATACAGGTTCCTACATGTACGGGTTGCCGATATATTGTATTGTAAACTTAGAGATCATACAGATCCTAATATTCCACGAAAAACATAAACCAAAAGGTTATAAAGTATAATGATTAAATGAATGTAAAACAAGCACATTATATGATAAAAATATTTACATACTATAATTCCAAAGAGACATAACATATATTGTTATGTGAACTAACTTATGTAATATAACAACTTGTAACAATGATCTATTCAAAGTATAACATGTTACTAATACTTTATATTTCACATCACTAGGGTCCTGGGGTCTATCACACAGGGTCCTAGGGTCCTAATTGTGACTAAGGTCATAGTCAACGCTGACCCAGTACGAGTTGACTGCAACCTGTGTGTAATGTCTTTGTTATGTCATCTGTCATTGTGACATTTAAAAATATACTTGAGTTTAGCAACGACATCTTTTCTTGTCACCGAAAAACCCCTGAGCTTAAGGAAGACATTGCAGGAACCATCACCCACATATCTTTGAATTTCTCCGCAAATATGTGCAAAGCCCAACTTTACCTTTACCGTAAGAACGCTGGGTAAATGGCGAGTCGAAAAACATATTACTACATTGGGTTTCGAACCCAGGACCCGCTTACAAGTAGATTGCTAAACCTCTAAGCAATCAAATAAAAAAGATATGCCACCCAAATGAGTAATTACCCAAAAAAGTGAAAAGTTAACACTGATACTATAAATACAATATCTAAAACTTACGACTTTAAATACATTGTATATGTATTTATAACGATTTTTCATTCATAATAAGAAAGCTATTAATATGGTAAATACATAAACATGTAACATCAATAATTGATCTTGACTTTACACTCGCCAAACATTCACAAAACATTTGATATACATAATTTCAACTTGATATTGCACCAATATAAAACATAACTAGCGTTAATCTAACATATGTAATTTAAATGCAACTTTAAAATTAAAAACTAAATTTCCCTCGTACTTTAAAGAACCCTAGACTTATCTTGTTGTGAAGGAGCGAGGTGACACCTAAATAACTCTGGATGACTATCGGAGAGTGATGGATACAGCATGCCGATGATGGCATTGCTTCTATCGCCCGCTGCAACTTTTGAGCAAATGTCTCCATATCATACATAGATCTTTCTTCTAGAGTACCATCTGTAATATCAATTTGCAATACTTAAAACATTTATGGTGGCAAATGAGCAAGGTCCCCGATAACCCAAAATAGCTAAGCAACCGCAGCCCGACATTAATTGCAGATGCCTTGCCTACTTGCAACGGAGGAAACACAAAGAAAAACGATATTTCCTCTTTCTATGTGTCCCCTTTCCTTGCCAAATCCACTTCCCCTCCAATTTTTTTTATATAAAAAAATGTGTGAAAGGAAAATGGACTAAAAGTATTATTTAAATAAAAAACATCTATGCAATAAACCAAATGAAAGATTTTTTAAAATAATAACAATATGTTTTGGGGTAAAACTTGTTCAATTATCAAATAATTCCGGAAACGCATATGATACGAGTAGCTATTAGCTATCTATAATATGGTATTTCCCTAGAAAATAATACATTCGTAGAAAATGTGTAGTCATTTTACAATAGGTACATTTAAATTTACAATATTTAGTTATTCATTTGGAATGACTAATAATTCTAGAAATAACTAATGCAATTCAAAAACTACTTGTAGTACTTGAAATAAATAAAAATAAAAACAATTTCTAGCCACTACATTATAATTATAGCTAACCTCTCTCTTGCTCCGATGAAAAAAGTGTATCTTTCATCCCATCTGTGTCTGTCAATCATACAAGACACCAATCTTTATAAACATACTCATTTTATACATTACAAAATTATGAACTCACTTAACAGGGCCATTTTGGTAGTTTACAAGCTGCCATAACTAAATCGTGTAATTTTAAATTATTTTTTTATTTTATAACATGCATTGAGCGATAAATTTCATATAAGGCGTCATTCTATCAGTCGTTTTCTCAGATATTGTCGTTTTCTAACGGAGAAAGAATTTTTGAAATAGGCCAGTAGTTGTTGAGTTATTTCAATATATGCCAAAGTTTCTTTATAATATTAGTATAGACAAATTGACACATCAATTTTGATTTTTAATAATATCTCACCTTTATGCCAAAATATTGGATGTGACGCGAAAGTTATAAATGGCACATCTTGGCTGAATGGATTCCACGAAGTCTTCAAAGACAATGGTTCCCCTTTATTCCACATCAATCTCACACCTCGCAGATTTCGTTCCCTGGAAAATATAAATTACTTATAATAATAAAAATATTTTTACAAAAATTTCAATACATCAACATTTTTCCAAACTATTGTATTTATAAATCTAAAAAGAATATTTTTTCATATAAAAGATAATTAAAACAGTAATTGCAAAGCCATGCAAGTATTGTAGTTCCATATCACAATCAATCCAGAGTACCAAAATTCAGAGCATTCAAGTGTTATTTTTGTATATAATTTATTATATGTACTGTTGAATGTGACAATATTTATGATAAGATATTGGTAGAAATTATCTTTTAGATTTTATTGTATCTTGTAAATTTATCATATAAATACATGAAAAATGAACCACCATGTTAGATTTTTAATCTATAGAGCTAGAAATGAAACGTCTATGTGAGAACTATGAATTATGCAGTTATTTTACAGAAAATGCATCATTTGTGTGTAAACCCATAAAAGACACATTATTAAATTTAAAGAATAGATATAGTGCAATTAATTAAGATATGTATATTAAAAAGCAGCTTTATTAAGCTTAAAAAGCGGCTGCTGTATTAAACAATGAATGCAAAACTAATTCTACTTTAAAAGCTAGCATAATCAATATTACATATACGCCTCTACAGCAACTCAAAGTACCTAGGTTCAAAATACTTGGGATCGAACAATTTTGCCTCCTCGTTGGCCGCTGGCCGCCTGCACAGGCGATCTATGACGCAGTCTTTGACAACTGTTGTCACACCTGTTGCGATGCCATTTAAACGACTGTTGGGCCATAATTATATCTTTAGGATTTTTTTTATTTACAAAACGTTGACAAATTATTTATATATAACTATAATAGTATAGTATAGTTGTACAACAAACACTTTAGTATGACAAATTTAATCAATTAGATTTGATTACCATTTACATAAAATTATGATTAATAAACCTAGAGGTCAAGTGCGTTCCATCATAAAGATAGAATCCATATACTAGATTGTATAATTTTGCTATTTAATAACAAACAAATATAAACTATAATAGTGACAATATTAAATTTAAATAACTTACGGCACTAATGAAGAAGGAGGATAAACCAACTCGCCTATTACAATTGTGTCCAAATCATCCAAATAAGTCTTTTTAAAATCTAATTGTTTCATGGCTATAAAATCATATTTAATTGTCATAACAAGCCTCGATGTAAGAAGTACAATTCTTTCTTTTTCATTGTCCCATAATGTTATTCTGAAAAAATTTAAAATCTTATAAAAGACACTCTTTTTCTTTTACTAATAGAAGGAAAAACTTTTATACTAGGCTTGTTACTCAGTTGGACATGGATAAGTGATATGCGAGTAATTTTCTGGTCTCAGTAGACAAGACTACTGTATAAGAAAGGCAAATATTGCGGTCCTATGGACTCTTTGTTATCCAGGTTTGACTTTAGTTGTGCCTTCCACTGTTTCATATACCCTACAACTTCAGTACACCAAGTTCGCGATAAAAACGACAAAAAAAAATGTCCGTTTTTATTACAAAATCGGTCTAATACTAGCCATAGGGTAATAAGTACATGTTTATTTTCCCTATAAATAACATATTAATAGAAAATCATACCAAAATCAACTTCCATATTAACGCATAGTAATAAAACTCGTATTTTACATACTCTGTAAGTAACCAGGATCCTAAGTATTCTCCGTCTTCAGGAAACAGCAAAGCTGTGATACACTCTTGTATGGCATTCTCTACAACACCTTTACGGAATGTAAAGAAATCTTTGATATTTTCTCTATTAAATGGCACATCGTATCGTGGGTACACAGTTTGCTCCGGTTCTGTTGCTTGTCTTGGCTCCGGATTTGTAACACCATCCGTTCTGGCATCTATAGATTAGTTAAGAATTGGTGAGTTTCACATATGATACCAAAGTAACTTCTGTGCACTTTTTTTTTTTAAAAGAGATACCACTACCGTCTCCATGTCTTGACAACTTTTTATTACTCAATAGATGATACTTCAATACTCAAATAGATGAAAACTTTGAAAAAAGGTAGTTTTCAGCATTAATTTTAGTGTAAAAAGGAAAGAAAATAGCTGGTGTGTTTACCTCTACCTGCAAACGAAGACGTAGACGAAGAAAGTGAATCAGCGCCTGATAGAACGGAAGGGTTCGCGTTCAACTGATTTTTATTTCTATTGGAACTTTTAGCATCTGACGCATTATCACGTCGATTATCCGCATTACCACTTTCCGATGTTAACTGTAACGTACCAACACGAAGTTCTAAATCATCGTCCAATATATCACTCATATTGTAATTTGCGCAAAAAATTTCCAGAATTATTAATGATTTTAACGCTTTTTTGTCGCTTTGCGAAAAGCGTAAATAATCGACCGGTTGATAATAAATAAACGTCAAATGTCTGTGTTGCCATTAGTAAAAATATAAATTAAACCTTTTTTGTGCTACCACTTTTTACAAGTGCAAAACATGCACAGTACAAACAGAAATTGTCGAAACGTTTTTTTATGTAAATCGAAAACAAACCTTAATAATTATATACAAAGCATGACTGACCTGACGTCCTGAACTGAACACCATAAGCACCAAGCAAAGCCAAACTCAAGACAATACAAGCTCCCTTCCATTTGGTATGGTAAGCTTACGGTTAGGGTTCGAATATCCTATTGAACAATCTCAATTATAAAGTACTTTAGTTTTATAAAGCTGCTAAACACAATATAAGTAATAACTCTATATGATTAACTGAAGTGACTATTTATTTAACCCCGAGATTGCCTTTTCTTAAACACATATAATAAGTATTGCTTATCTAACTCTTACTACATAAATTAACGAATTAATGGGAAATTAGTAAGTGTCAAACCCCTTTCTAACTTGTCAAATGATCGGTGTAAGGTTCAGAATAATTAAAATTAGCCGAGTCCACACCAGACGACCCGACGTGCTACGATTGCGCGCGGGAGCACGATTTAAGGTTGCAGTTGTAGACAACAATTTGTCAAAAAGTTTCGATTTTTAATTAAAGAATTGAATAGTAAATCGAATGTATTACCAGCAACTCGAAGGGATTTTAGTCAAAATATCATATTCACTTGTAACTTTGATATACGCATTAAAAGAAAAATCATCGTTATATCTTTTTTTTTGTTTTTACGATGTGTATTTGTTTTTATTTTAAAAACTGTAAATTGTTTCCATTGTCTCCGTAGCGGAGCCCTCGAGTTTGAAGACAAATGTTAAATAGCTCCGCTTCAGTGTAAAGGTACCTTTAAATATGTCCTTTAAATAGTATTGCGTATTAGTATTGGCATAGTTTATGTAAATGGAATAAAAAGGATGTGAATCTAAGCCATGGATATCCTTTAAGTTATCATAATTCACCCACGCAGGTTTCGGAAGCTCGATTAAAATACATAACGTAAGTTATACGTTAAAACATTTACCTAAACTCTGATTGTCACTTGTGTAATTAATTTACAGCTAAATGTTTCACCTACTTAGTAATTTGATGTGTAACCCTAACCTCATTCATTTAATCAAAACACAGTTCGTCATTTTACACAATTTGACGTCATTTTTCAAGGTTACAATGACTTTTTCTATGAACGTTTGTTAGTTTTGCGTCTGTGGTCAATTTCGATTCGGCGATATACGAGTACAACTGTCGAACTTAAGTAATGTTTGTTTACTTAGTAGAAAGTAGCAAACAAGCTAAGTAATTACTTATAACCTTTTAAAATAACATAACAAAAAGCCCAGCAGAACGCCTCACGCCTGTGTTCTGTGAGGTTTTGTTGGAGAGGTGAAGCAAAGTTATTATATTTATTTTGAAGAGGTTGAGAGAGAACTTTAAAGAAAGCATTGATTTATAAAATGTTTTTTGTATTTGTTTGTTTTTATTCATGTTATTTGTTCTATCCCTGGTAATACCGTTCAATGTTGTTTATGAAATATATTTTAACCATTACACTTTATTATCCTCATCCAAGTGTAAACTTCACTTGAAATTGCAATTATGTATTTTATAGCGTAATCGGTTTTAGTTCATACGCGCAAATAAGGAAAAACCGAAGACAGATTTCCAACTTACTTAAAGATAAGAAAGTAATCACTCGAAATAAAAAAAAAAACATTGATACAGCCCGCTTTAACATCATCGCACGAACTGGCCGGCTCGCCCTTTGGAATACCACGACCACACAGAAGACAGGCGTCAAATGGTAGCTATTCCGTGTTGCGTGCGATGACTGTGTTGCCGGAGGCCAAATTTTAGTCCACTTTCTCTTCCTATTTTTTTCTTATAAGGAATTGATGGGAAGGAGAAGTGGATTGGCGGGGGAGGGGATGCATCGGAAGAGGTCCTCTTGCTGTGCGTCTCCTCCTACGTAGATTAGGGGTAGACAACAAATCTGCAATTGCAGATGACTATGGGCAGGGGTCGCTTCGGATTATTCAGCGTGTCCTGGTGGCCACTTGCTCATTTACTACTTTGTATTATAAAAAAATCATTTTATTTCGTTTTGATTACATTACATGAAACATTTGGTACATGTTACGGTTTAAAATTGTTTGGCTGGTTCAAACAATAGGTTAAACTTAACCGTGAACATTCTTAAATGTTTAAATAACTTTTTTTTGTTATGAAATATACTGGACCCCTTATAAAAACATCCGGAATTTAAAATATTTTTAATCAGTTTTAGTTTGACTGTCGTAATATCACTCGCCTTGATTGAAGGATTTAAAACTGTTGTGTATGTCTAAATTAAATACCTTAAACGGCGTACATTTCTTTATTAACATATTGTTCGTAAGAAACGGGATTCATACCACGATTTAGATGTTTGAGCTCCCGATATTCCGCAGAGTTTTGTTGCAAACGTACATGGGCGTCGAAGATCACCTCGGAGATCCAGCCGCTCGTTTGCCCCCTTCTCTTATAAAAAAAAGAGTGACATGGTCATGGGCAGATTAATACTTCTTACGAACAATACGTTAGTAAAAATCACGTAAGTTCTATGTGGTATATTTAATTGTAAATTAATTTTATTGCGCTAATTATTGAACTCAATAACAATAATCTCAATTTTCCTTTAACCTATTTACTATTTGTTTTTAAGTAGAACAACATTCTGATAAGTTTCTCTGTAAAACTGATAATGAGAGAATTATTTATAATTATTAGACAAATCCTGTGGCAGATAATTTATCGGGAGGATTCAGTTGAATGTGTATCCTGACTTATGTAATGTTAGATAATGTATTTATAATACTGAATTACGAGCAGGGAGTCAGTCCGGCTCGTGTCGCACACGCCGACTAACGTCTCAATAATTATAATAAATGGATACTAATAATTAATCGAAGATGTATTTAAAACACGCGTTCATATTTTTGTGCGCGATTTTTTATTGTAAAGCTGGATACGGGTATGGAAGCTACGGACCACCTGTGTAAGTTATTTTTTAATAATTCATATTTATATCGCATTTTATATATTTATAGATTATTAATAGACGGCTAAATGAATCAAGGATATAAATCTAAGTATTTTTTTTGGATCTTCACAAACGTTACGCTACGGTGTTCTACAAGGGGTCGTAGAGGCTCTACGAATCTATCTTGTTTTTGATCTGATAATTAATCTAATAGTATTAAGCTAAAATGAATGATTCTAATTTATTCTGAAACAAATTATTTTATATGAAATATTTTCTGGAACAAGTTAACGATGACATATGTTATAAGGGTGTTATTTATTTTTTCTTTCTTCGCTGAAAATTAAAGATTTTGACGTTGACATTGGCAATATTAAAATTATTGAGATAAAAATAATAAACATGCGTGCACCAAGAGGTCAAAGAAGCAATAATCATATCTCATACGGTTACAGCTTTGTAATAAAAAAAAACATTTTCACACTACACTCTACCTTTGCCTCCTACAAATTATACTGCAATATGAAATAACAGGCACTCCTCCGGGGAACTCATCTTAATATATATAAATCTCGTGTCACAATGTTTGTCCTCAATGGACTCCTAAACCACTTAACCGATTACAATAAAATTCGCACACCATGTGCAGTTCGATCCAATTTGAGAGATAGAATAGTTTAAATCTCAAATTATAGTCGCAACTAGCGACCCGCCCCGGCTTCGCACGGGTGCAAAACTGATACTAAATACACTACAGAAAAACTGTGAACATTGTATATAACAGCCGTACTAACAATAATTGAACCCGTGCGAAGCCGGGGCGGGTCGCTAGTACAAACTATATAAAGGTCTCAGAAACAAAGGACTTTTATTAGTAAAAGCCAGATAGGTCTTTGATATTTTAGTCAATTTTCTACATCTCTTTCGATATGACAGGCTATCGGACGTAGAAGCGCCGGCTTACGTCCCGTCCTACGCAAGAAGCCATCCGAGCGCATACTCAAACCATCACTACACGAAAACTGGATACACCGGCACCAAGACCGGCAACTATGGCACTAAAACCGGTTACACAGGCACCAAAACCGGTGGTTATTCACCTTGGTCGAGCACCGGATATATGACAAGTACTGGATATTCACCCTTTAGTGGATACGCGGAGAGAAAATCTTGGATTCCTCCAGGCAATCCGTAAGTTTTAGCTTTATTTTTATATGTTCAATTTTAAAATATGATAAATTATTAGTTACAACAGCTCTTTTGTTGCCTTTAAATATAATTAATTAGTAAGAACCTATGTCGAAATTTAATAAACTAGTAATACCTACGCAGCACCTTGGTTTCGTTTACCTCTATAAGAGGGAAGGTGGTTTACGGTTGAGTGCGATGGCGAGCTCGTGACCCCGCCAGGATCCGCAGGAAAATCAGAAGGTTTTAGTGCGTATGCTCCTCGTCCCCTTCCCATTCGGGGTTGGGGATGGGGGAGACTTTCACATAACCACGTAAACCCCTGGGCGTGTGATATGTATAAAGTGTTCCCCTCTGAAAAAATAAAAAGGTGTCTTTCCGTTAATTTAGTACGTATTTTTCAGGCCAAGCTACAATCACTTTAATAGCCACGAGAAAGCTATTTTCGCACGTAAGTATACTTATGAAATATATTGTCTCACCTAGCCTCTACTAATATTATATCTCGCACTAAAGCCTTGTTCGCACCAGGATAGTATTTTAGTCGAGTAGCAAGTAGCATTTATCCGAACAAAGGTTTTACTACTGTTCGGGTTCGTTTAAGCCTAAATCTACGCACTAGGGTAGTAATTTAGTAACTAAACGTGTCCGAACAGCAACATTATAGTAGAATAGATTAGTAAATCCTTTGTTCGGATACTTGCTACTTGCTACTCGACTAAAATACTATCCTAGTGCGTACAAGGGTTAAGACACGCCGCGACAGCGAACATCGAATAACTAGTACTCGCCCTGAAGATGAACTCCCGAAGAGTCCGAAACAACTTCTAGCCGCATTAATTGGTTTCACGAAAGTTTTAACAATCCTCGAATATTGTAAAAAAGAATAATTTGTTTTTTTTTTTATTTGTATTGAAATAACTCACTGGCAGATTTCAGAAAAATATTTAACCATTTAAAAGCTACGTTAACTCTAAATAACATCGGCTATGTTTTCATTTTGTAATTCGTCGCGGACGAAGTCGCTACCAACAAACAGTAAGTATCCTATCTAGTTTTCTCATTTCGCGCTGTACATGTTCGCAATATATAGACTACTGACTGTCGTCCGCGATTTCGTTCGAACGGTATTAAAAACAAAACTTATAAGTAGCCTGTGCGTTCAAACAGTTGATTCGATTGCAGAAATCGGTTATATGTCTTGGTATTTCCCATCTTTATTGTATCAGCGACATCTTTTTATGGATTTAACCTAAGGGGTTTTTTGCCGTTTTTAGAAACAGATAAATAGTTCTCGGAAAATGGTTGATCATCATTGTTTGTATATTTGAGTGGAGTCCGTACAATATATTTATTTCTCTATTATATCATTATTTTCTTAGTTCCGTACTGTTTTCTTAACCATTTCAACTCTAACTATGTATTAATCTAATTTACGCCATATTTGGGCAACAATTAGCATTGAAAAATACGCAACACTTTTTTAAATGTTGATATAACGAAAATAAAGAACAATATCAGTTTGCGTGGGATTTTATTTATCTGAAATTAACGGAAACTTGTGTAAATCTGGCGCCGGTTAGCGTACATCCCGATTTGCTCAGTACACGACCTATTTAACCCACTTTACTGATAATATGCATATTGTGGAAACTATTGATAAATGCTGTGGGTCACGGTTAATTTTATTTAAATTTAGCTTTATAGAAAGAACATAACGATTAAGTATGCAAAAATAAATAGGTAAGATTTTTAGCAAAAAAGTAATAGTAAACCTTAACGGGTGTTTCTCGTTTGGTCGATGGCCACATCGTTGAATCGGCCCAATGGGAAAAAAGATCCCAATGGGACAGTTCATTGTATGAATTCGATTGACTCAATAGGAACAACACCTGTCTCAATAGAAATAAGAAATATAAGTATGTTCGGACTTACTAAAAGGAAGAAGAACCTTAAGATTCCGAAAAGTATTTTCTCGAAGAAGTTTAAAAATCAGTAACCCGTAACTGGTTTGTCATACACCTGCCACAGACTCATTTAGATCTTACTCACTGCTTGACAATAGAAACTAGAATGCTTAGCTTTACTTCTCCATGGGAATATGTTTGGAAAACTATGTGAATCATTTTTCATTGAAATTAATAGACGTATGTTTTGGTTTCTAGCAATATGCGACATCGAATGCAAGAACAACGGAATCTGCGTAGACACGAACGTGTGCAACTGCCCTGCAAACTTCTACGGCAAATATTGCGAGTTCGAAAAGAAGCCTTGCCTCGCCTATCCTCCTCTGCCAATGAACTCACGCCGGACATGCTCCTCTGAGTTAGTAGTTACATTTTACTACCACGCTCAATGTAGTTTGGTTACTAGAACTCTAACACAATCTACTTTCAAACCTAAATCAAGAGACTTTAGCTTTACATCTACTAATGTGTTCAACATAGATCGAAAAGTTTAAGAACTTAACCCGCCGTATTTATTTGCTAATAAACGTAATTAAAACAAAAGAATTATGAGATACTACAAAGTAATTTCCCCAAAGATACTGTGAATCGACAGTTATTGATGTAGTCAATATTTTATTAATAATTGTTTTAACCGGTACATACCTAACTGTAGGATGTGTACAATCACCTGTATGCCCGGTCACAAGTTTATCGACGGCACCTCTGTGGCCAACATGCGCTGCGTGCGCGGCGAGTGGCAGCCGACCCGGGCCGACTTCTCCTCCATCCCCGACTGCATTCCCGAGTGCGACCCGCCTTGTCTTAATGGAGGGGTGTGCCTGTCACTTAACACTTGTCAATGCTCTGCAGCGTACAGAGGGCCTCAGTGTCAATATTGTAAGTACTCTATGACTTAAACCGCACTAAAAACTTCATTGTTTCCGCGTAGCTGCATAGCTGCTGCACACTTTCGTAGCACTTGCATAAAAATCTGTTATCATACATCTTTTTTTTTTAAATAATACAAGTGCTTGGGTTCGGAATTTCACGCTAATATTGTTGTAGAGCTTATATAGAATTGTATGTTTAAAATGTTCAGCGGCAACCGCTTGTGACATCCGCAAGCTGGCTTTCAACGGTGGCTACAACTGCTCCGGCGACGGAGAAAAGTTCTCATGTTCGCTCAACTGTCTACCCCAAGCCACGTTCAGCTCCCCGCCCGCCGCTATGTACACCTGCCTTTATTCCACCGGCGTCTTCTTACCACAACCTATTCCGCACTGCACCTTCAGTAAGTAAATCATTCTTAATAAAAACAAACTACGAATCGATATAGAATTAACGTTTATTAGCCAAAATTATGTTCAATATTCAATTTTATGTAGTACTGTTCCTGCTATTGTTGGAATAGAAAGCACTTAACTAAAATTAATTAAGTTAATTGAATTTTTTTCTTTTCAGACGAGGTGATTGTAATCACGCCTAGCAATCGACCCAGCGGTCCTCATAGAGTAAGTAAAATGACCCCAATATGAAATAGTATCTGTTATTAATACATTTACTTAAATAGGCTATAACCTTATGGCTACATTAGACCGAGTTCACGATCAAAACAGACATTTTTCTTCGGAATAAGGCCGTTTTTTGAGTGACATCGGTCTGATGCAGCCATATGGTTAGTGTAACGAGTACATTTTTCTTATTTAATGATTTTTATGTATAGGGAGATATTCCCGATAATAAAACGGAGAGCGAGACTTTTATCCACGAGTCGACCACTTTCGGCACCGGCAGCCGCCCTGGGAATCAAATAATAGTCGTACAGGACTTGACCCCTAAAGGGGGCAGTTGTCTCTCCTGGGCCGGGATGCATTACAAGACATTCGACGGAAAGATTTACAGGTAAATTTAGCTTTAATAAATTAGTCGTAGTTAAAAAATCATAAAATAAATGTAATAGGAGAAACGAAAAGATTTTAAAGTGAGCTATAATACTTAATACCTATACAATGATGGGAAGAATCAATATGTAGCTTCTACTATCTTACTATTTTATATTCGTGTTTAGTTTCCAGTCGCCTTGCCAGCACATTCTTGTACGAGATGCGGAAGATGACAAGTACACCGTCGCGGTGAGACATCCAAAATGCACCAACTTGGCATACTGTCCCTCGGAACTGGTCGTTTATATCAACGATAAAATGTATTCGCTCAGCATCGGAGGTACGTCATCTGATCAATGTATTTTTTATTCTTCTTTATATTATAAATGTGTCAGGTATTCTTTATTACCAACTGTCAGATGATAAATCTTTTCTAGCCTTGTCGTCCAAAGAAGAAGAGAAATAAAGGACATTCGAATAATCATGTCTTCAAGCTTGTGGTCTACGTCACTGTAACTCATTTGTCTGCTCTTTTGTTTCAGAGGAAGGAGCTGTGCTGTTTCGATCAACAAAACGTCTGATCCCCATGCCGGCCTCGTTGCCGGGCATCCGCGTCTCTATGCCTAGCGACCAAGTGTTTGTTAACCTCGACGCTTTGGGTGTCACCATAAAATGGGACACAAATGTTAGTACGATTCCTGATTGAATCCTGAAACGACTTCGTCTTAACACTTTTGGACCACTCTTTTATTTTATTAACATGTTTTTTAATTTCAGAACTTAATTGTGATCGAAGGTTCAGTACTGCTATGGAATAAGACCAAAGGTCTTTGCGGTACATTGGATGGAAACCAAGAGAACGATTTTCTGACCAAAGACGGTACGATAGCCCGAACTAAATCTATGATGGTGACTTCTTGGCAACTCAATAAAATCGGAGGTAATTGAAACATTGTAAATAATGTTATTAAGATTTACTTAAGAAGCTTATAATTTTTAGTTTACATCAAGTATACCAGTTTCAAATGACTTGTTCTTTTTATAGACGTTTGTGAAAGCAGTCCTTCAGAAAATACTGCGTGTGGTTCTAAAACCGACGAAGACATGAGAAGGGCTATTCAGTTTTGCAATAAAGTGTTTAGTAAAGATAAGTTCCGGAAATGCTCTAAGGTAAGGTTAACGTATTTTAGGTCCTCACTGTACAGCTGTATTACTTTTACATTTCCGAACTTGAATGTTGCAGGTGATGGACGTAACTCTGCTTCTGGAAGCCTGTCAATGGGACTACTGCGCGTGCACAACTAGTTTAAGTAAGTTTGTTTCATATCTTTAGTGTCTGTGGTACTTTCAAAAGATATTTATTTTTCATTTATATATTTATATAAAACAAATGATAATATAAATAAACAGGTCCGGAAGAATGTGCTTGCAAAACGGTATCCGTGTATGCAAAGGAATGTCTTCGTCACGGAGTTGAGGACATGGTTGCCTGGAGAGACTCGGATACGTGTCGTAAGTCATGAATTATTTGCTTAAGCACAGTTATATTTTTAATTGTAGTATTTTTATTGATGGTATGGAATCAGTATACTGGTAGTTCTTTTCAAATATCTTGGCGATCCAAGCAAGGCTCACTTGGCAGTGACCTGCCCGCATCCTACACCTACTATTGTATTCTACTTACGACTCGCGTGAAGTAAAAAACAGCCAAGATATTAGACGACTTTTTAACTGTAATGGATATTTTCTTGAGTTTACTTCCTCACTGTTCTACTTTAGAAAGACCTAAATCTCAACGCGATCACCAGCGGGATATTTAAGATACTAAACTCTTACACTATTCTTCCAGCTATGCAGTGTCCCGAAGGCAAGGTATACAAATCTTGCGGCCCCGACGTACAGCCCAGCTGTGCTTTCCCTCTAGCAAGTTCAACTTCAGTCAATAATTCATGCGTCGAGGGGTGTTACTGCCCTGAAGGACTATTGTTGGAAGGTGGCCGGTGCATACCTAAGTCAGAGTGTCCTTGCAGGATAAGAAATCAAAACTTCAAGCCTGGATCTGTTGTACCAAAGAGCTGTAATACTTGGTAAGATCACATCTAGTGATCATTTTAACTAGTTTCAGTTAAGATTTCCATGATTTTCCGGTGTTATTTATTGAACATATGGTTATTTTTACCAGCACTTGCCAAGCTGGAGAGTGGACTTGTACTCAAGTGCCGTGCGGTGCGCGATGCAGTGCTGTGGGTGACCCCCATTATAC
The DNA here is from genome assembly GCA_013186455.1 of Papilio dardanus tibullus. Lineage (NCBI taxonomy): Eukaryota > Metazoa > Arthropoda > Insecta > Lepidoptera > Papilionidae > Papilio > Papilio dardanus. The sequence continues at coordinate 326,610 of QDHC01007103.1, forward strand.
CACCTTCGATGGGCTCCGCTACGACTTCATGGGAACATGCACTTACACATTGCTACAGACTGAGAACGTTACTGTTGAAGTGGAAAACGTCGCTTGTTCCGGTTCAATAACTGAGGCATGTTAATTTCTAGATACTTTAAAAGACTATTTAATTTCGTTAAAGGTACAGCAAAATATTTAAACAATTTTAGGCTATGAACCTGGCACCGTACAAAGGCGAAGGAAAGCCATCTTGCACGAAAGCAGTTAGCGTTGTTTACAAAGGAGCCAACATACACATGAAACAAGGCGGGTTCATTCTCGTCAACGGCAAGGAAGTCTCGTCTCTGCCCGTCAATGTCGGAGACATAAGGATACGGGCTGCCTCATCGCTATTTGTTATAGGTAAAGACGTAAACAATGTTATAACTTTAAAGAATTGTGTACAAAAGAACAAGTGAAAATGGCTACTAGCACTAAGTACATAACCTAATTATGCATAGTTTTTGTAATTTGCTTTAAAATACCTTCTACTGATGATCACTTTTCGTCTTAACGTTGCAGTTCAACTACCAATCAAGGTAGACTTATGGTGGGATGGTAACACTAGAGTGTTCGTAGATGTCCCGCCGGAATTCCATCAACAAACAAAGGTTTGATTTTATACTAGATAATCGTTGTAGCTTATTAAAGGTTTTATGATTATACTGATTGATAACGATTTTGACCGTCCTCAGGGTCTTTGCGGAACTTTCAATTTGAACCAAAAAGACGATTTCCTTACCCCCGAGGGAGACGTGGAGCAATCTGCCTTCGCCTTTGCAAACAAATGGAAGACCAGGGAGTTCTGTAATGACATCGCCACCAAGGAACCTGAGAACCCTTGCCACGCCAACGTTGAGAATAAAGACGCTGCCGAGAAATACTGTAGTTTATTGAAGAGTGACTTATTTAAATGTAAGGATTTATGATTGTTTTTATTTTTACTCGAAGAAAATACGCGAAGAGTTAGTGAATACAGCATAACCTAAGGACAACTAAGTATGCCTTAATAAAACCATACTGGCCTAGTGCAGGCTGCAACTTTTTCGCTATTTTGTATAAGTTGCATCATGATGTTCTCCTTCGTCGTAAGGAAATTGGATAAATATATTCGATAAAGAGATTCGAAAATTCGTAAACACGTTGGTACATGCCGGTGATTGAACCAGGACATGGAGAACCTCTGGTTAACCGACTACCAACTACGCCACTGGGTCTCTAGTGTTTGTAGTTTTTCAATGACATTTGATGTTCTAGCTTGCCACTGGTTCGTGGACGTGCAGCCGTACTACGAGAACTGCCTGTACGACATGTGCGCGTGCAGCGGCGACGTGTCCCGCTGCCTGTGCCCTATGCTCGGCGACTACGCCATGACGTGCGCCGCCAGCGGCCAGCACGTGCAGTGGAGATACCACGTCAAGGAATGTGGTCAGTTCCAGTAACAGAATATTGTAAAATTGACTTTTTATATCCAACAGCGGTGTCGAATTCCAATGAACCATGAATATATCTAGTAATACTCAAGTGTTAATAACACCAATTGATGCAACTAATCTTTAGAAATGTAGTAAATTATTTGTTGTTGCAGAGTTATCATGTAGTGGCGGGCAGGAGTACACGGTGTGCGCGGACAGCTGCGTGCGTACTTGCACAGATGTGGCTCTCTCCGCTAAAATATCCTGCAAATCGACCTGCGTCGAGGGCTGCGCCTGTCCTGCTGGACAGGTCAGTAAAACTAGATTGAAGCGTTGGTAACTTGTGTAACGGGTTTTAATATTATATTATTGATGCCCATAGGTACTGGACAGCAGCAACGTGTGCGTGCCGATTGCGTTGTGTCCTTGCTTCCACAAGGGCATGGAGTTCAGGCCAGGATACAAAGAAGTAAGAGCCGGGAGACGCGAGCGCGAACTTTGGTAAGTACTAGCTACATCGAGGTTAGTAAGAGATTTAGAATCTATATTCTAAATCTCTTTTCTGAGTCGAGAGCCTGATGTCGATTTGTTTGTGTTTAGTACCTGCGTCGGCGCGAGATGGGACTGCGAGCCGGCGACGACCGAGCAGATCCTGCGCTACCCGCCCGCAGAGGACTTACGCACGAACTGCAGCTCCCTCCAGCACAGGGAGTTCACCACCTGCGAGCTAGCAGAGCCACTCACCTGCAAGGTTAGTCATTTCATCATTTATATCTCTACAGTTTATGTTAATCCTAGTGATAAACTAACGATATAAAATGACGATGGTTTGATGTGCAGAACATGCATCTGCCACCGTTGACGCGTGCAAGCGAATGCCGGCCGGGCTGCCAGTGCAAGAAGGGGTACGTGCTGGACACGGGGTCGGGCAAGTGCGTGCAGCCCACCCACTGCCCCTGCCACCACGGCGGCAAGAGCTACGCCGACGGGGAGAAGATGCAAGAAGAATGCAACACATGGTGAGGCTACATAAGGCGACAATTACTTTAGCTTTATGTGTAAAGATAATGGTATTTGCGTAGCATGCGAAAGGTACCCAAGTCTGTACCCGCCTACAAAATATGTATTTTTTTTTGCTTGTATAAAATGAAATAATGTTTACTATATTTTTATTTACGTCATAAAAATAATGTTAACTATTTGAGGAATATTAGAAATATCACCCTATCCCATACGGCTATTAAAAAAAATTTGGAGGCGCCGGGTATCGATCCCGGTACCTCTCGCATGCTAAGCGAGCGCTCTACCATCTGAGCTACGCCCCCTGTTGTTAGGTGTAAAAAATTAAGCAAATATTAACGCGACATTTTTAATTTAAATTGCATACGAGTAAAAGTTACGAAAGTATGTCACCTCGTCCGTTACAAAGCGCCCCTTACGCAATCCCAAACAAGTCATTATAAGTAATTTTAATTATAAGAAATTGTTGGACGCTTAAACATTGAACTATAGTTATTAGCGCACTTTAGTAGTTTTAATTCTATTTTAGTAACATTCACGACAAAAATGTTCTCATTTTTCGTAAACTATTTGCTGCCCCCTTTGCAACATCGATGACAATACGTATTGTTTGTATAGCGAGTGCACCAGCGGCAACTGGTCATGCAGCGCGCGCGCGTGCTCCGGCGTGTGCGGCGCGTGGGGCGACTCGCACCTCTCCACCTTCGACGGCACGCACTATGACTTCGAGGGCGTCTGTACCTACCTCCTCGCCAAAGGCGTCATGGACGGACACGATGGATTCTGTGTCGAGATTCAGGTGTGTACATTAAAGAATGTTGAGAGAAAATTTTGTACTGTATGCTATATTTTGCTACGATAGAAAATTCTTAATTTGACCAGTAATATATATTTACTGTTCAGAACGTACCGTGCGGCACAACCGGCGCCACCTGTTCCAAGTCTGTGACCCTGAGGGTGACCAGCGCCGACGGCAGCGAGGAGTCTATCTCACTGTCACAGGGGGCACCGTTACCTGATACTGCTAATTTGAAAAGGTACACTTTTTGGACTGATGATATATTTAAATTAAATATTATTTCTGTTTATTTCACGTTTGTTTCGAGATCAGAAACAAATTCGATTAGCATGTAACGCACTCACGTATGTCTTGTTCAGGATACAGCTGCGCTTCGCGGGCGCGTACGTGTTCGCTGACGTGTCCAGCCTGGGCATGAGCCTGCAGTGGGACCGCGAGCTGCGCGTCTACGTCAAGGTGGACGCTATGTGGCAGAATAGGGTCAGTCGGCGCACAAACTACAAATACATCAAAAAGAAATACATTTGCTAAACTAAGGAAATAATAAGAAATACATTTGCTAATTGTCATAGGTGAAAGGTTTATGCGGTAACTACAACTCGGACATGCGCGACGATTTTCAAACGCCATCCGGCGGAGGCTTCGCAGAAACATCAGCACTTATATTTGCCGACTCCTGGAAACTGAAGCCGACGTGTCCTAAGCCTCTAGAAGTAGCGGTAAGGATACTTTCAGTTACCTAAGTATATTAGTATATTAAGTGATGTAAGTGTTAAATTAAACCCGATCAAACCTGGAGACGGCCACTTCTATTTACAACTTTATTCTAGGACCACTGCAAGCAACGACCGCACCGTAAAGACTGGGCGACCACAACATGTGGCTCGCTAAAGCGGTTCCCATTCTCGCTGTGCCACGCGGAGGTGCCGGTGGAGGCGCACGTGCGCGCTTGCGAGGCGGACGCGTGCGCCTGCGATGCTGGCGACGACTGCCGCTGCGCCTGCGCCGCCATAGCTAACTACGCGTACGCTTGCGCCGCTCGAGGCGTCACCTTTGACTGGCGCCAACAAGACCTTTGTCGTAAGTAAACCTATCCACACCACAGTTCCTTATCTTTGATTATTCTACTTATTGCCAAGGATTATAAATATTTTTTTTTAATTTGTAGGTTTTCTGATACGATCTCATTATAACAAAAGTTTAACCTTTCCCATTTGCCGTATACAGCGATGCAGTGTGACGCGAAGTGCAGCAACTACAACTCGTGCATGTCGCCCTGCCCGCCCGAGACCTGCGACAACATGCTCGACTATGCTAAAATCAAGGTCGTCTGCGAGAAGGAAACATGTATAGAAGGTATGATGCCACGGTATTGTTGTAATACTGATTCTTCGTATACTATATGTGTACTTTTATGTAAAGGTTGCCAAGCGAACAAGACGTGTCCCGAAGGCACGGTATACTCCAACAGCTCCCTGACCGAGTGCGTGCCGCGTGCCAAGTGCCGCCCAGTCTGCATGACCCTGGAGGACGGCACGCAGATACTCGAGGGCGACGTCATAGAGGCGGACGACTGCCACACCTGCACATGCTCCAAAAAAGCCAAAGTCTGCTCCGGACAACCTTGCCCTACCACTGAGGTAAGTGCTCAATGCATTTGACAATTTGGCTATTGTAATCGAATAGTGTCATGGTTTACTGATGTCATAGATCGAGCTTTTTATTAATAGTTTTGATTTCTATTTCCAGTCCACACCATCGGGTCCCCCCACATCCCCCAAACCCCACGACCAGCCGCTGGGCTGCGTTACCGGGTGGACACCGTGGCTGAATAGAGGACCTCCTGAGATCGCGCCTGACGGCGCCTCCATAGAAAACGAACCTCCGCCCAGACCCAACGAATTGGTGAGGAAATTATCTCTTTTAATTCCAATAGAATCTTCCTCGTGTAAAGATGTGTAAATGTATGTCTTGAAGTAATCCATAGCAGACACTTGAATGTGAATTATTAACTAAAGGTGATCGGTGGACCGATGTGCAAGTCCGACATGATGAAGAAGATCGAGTGCCGCACCGTCACCGGCCACAAGACTGTCAAGGAGACGGGGCTGAACGTTGAATGCAGCCTCGAGCAGGGCCTGGTCTGCCGAGTACCGGAGGACCTCTGCCCCGATTTCGAAATACGCGTCTTTTGCGATTGTGAAGGTAACATTTTATTCAAATTTCAGCATCAAGGTCTCAATTGATAAACTAGTTGCCTTGCCAAGTGGGTGCCATATCATCAATCATTGGTATTATTTGGGAAAACTCGCATGATATATAACAAGTAAGTTCCTCTGCGCACTACCCAGAACATAGCAAAAAATCAAGATTCAACTTTCCAGAGCCGTTCCGATGCATGAACAGCACGCATCCCAACCACCCGCACCCTACGGATTGTAGCAAGTTCTACGAGTGCACGCCGGAGACGGGCACCGGCGTAGAGCCGCACGCCGTACTGAAGCAGTGCGGCGAGGGCCTGCTGTACAACCCGGTCACCATGGTCTGTGACTGGCCGCCCCCTGTGTATGCGGTGCGCCCCGACTGCGAGCACACGCTCACCACAACCACTGCTACACCTGGTACTCACCACATTACTTGTCATCACAGCTTTGCACGTTGATCTTGCAGCGTTATATACATCCACAGGAATATTTCGGGGATTAATAGTTCATTGTCATTGTGACAGAAATGAAAATAAAGGTTCCATAAAGTTCATTCAATAGATTCTTATTTAGTGTTTAATATGCTTTAGAAAAAACTTGACTGCAATAATCTTTCTAATTTCAGCGCTTAAGGTGACACCGCTTACCGATGCTACAACCACAGAATCACCTGGAGGTAAGCTTACCTGTTTATTTGTTACTTTAATGCCTGGTGGTAGTTACCAGTCACCAATTCAATTTCTAACTACTTTTTTCAGTTCCGAGAATTGTGACGTCTGAATCATTTGTTACAACTGCCTCAACTACTATAGGTAAGGTTTTCCGAGAATGCATGTAAAAAATGTTCTTTGTTCTGGACGAACTTTACTATATATGTTTTATGTACAGCTACCCCTCCTCTGCCGACAAGCCCCTCGTGCCCTCCCGGGCAGGTGTTCTCCGCATGCGCGTACCCTTGCGACAACCTCTGCGATCACTTCCTGGAGATGTTACGGGAGAAAGGAGAATGTCTCCCGGGACAGGTTGTTGCCTTTACATAGTAAACTATGATTGTGTTAGACGTAAAGAGGAAGTAAACAACGCCAATATTAAAATACATAAGTATTAAGTTTACGTCCAATTGTAGAGTATTTTGTTTAAAATTATGTGTAAAACTAGGTAATTTTAATTTGTTAATTCGCCTTAATTTTACAGGAATGTGTAAAAACATGCGTCGACGAGTCGATTGCTAATGTAAAATGTGAATTCGGTTCTAAATGGCGCGACGAAAAGACCTGCGTACCGATCAAGGACTGCACTTGTTATGATGAAGGCAATAGGATCAAGGTATGTACTAAACTACACGGATCTTCATATGTGAACCATATTGCAAAGCTTTATGACTAAACTAAAATCATTTACTGTTTTCTGGTTAGCCCGGCGGTGTGGTAGTCCACGGCTGTGAGAAATGTCAGTGCCTCGACAACGCGTTGCACTGCGATACCACTGACTGCGTCTCCGTCTTCACCTCCGTCGGACCCACGCACATGACTTACATCGTCGAACCCAGAACCACTCCCAGTACCATCCCCACCATAGCACCGACCAAGCCCACTACGGTCTCGGTTTCCTCCACTTGGACACCGACTACGGTTGAAGTCACACCGACACCTACTCTTCCGCCCAAAACAATATTATCTACAACGGAAGGCATCTCCCCCGTGCCAACGGAACCGCCCCTAGAGACGACCGTGCCGACAACGAAAGCACCGCTCATTATCAAGACGACGAACACGCCGCCACCAAAGTGTGCCCCTGAAAAGTAAGGATCATCAATCGTACGTGAATTCGATGCAGTTTGAAAATATAATAATTTACCTTCAATTATGATAGGTATAAAAAGCTGCTATGGGGAGCGGAACCTTTACCAGCGTCTGCATTCACCGCGAGCTCGTCATCCAGTCCATCGTATGAACCTCAAAATGCTGAACTGAACGGTATACCACTAGATATATCAGGTGAGTTTTGAAAACTATTACCAAAACGTATACTATGTGAATCTTTATAAATTAGAGGTGACTATGACTAGAGTCTGGATCACCGATTTGCGCAGCATTGTGTGTGATGAATTTAAACGCAATTTATTTTATAAATACTGAATTTCACTCTGACTCTTGTAATTTTTTTATTCAGGTGCCAGCTGGATGCCGAAGACCATGGACAGCAATCAGTACATACAAGTGGAGTTCCCTCACCGGGAGCCCGTGTACGGAGTGGTGATGCAGGGCAGCCCCCGGTTCGACAATTTCGTTACCAGCTATGAAGTCATGTACGGCGACGACGGTAGCCTCTTCTCTACTGTCGATACTCCCGATGGTAATCCCAAGGTAACCCACTTCACCTTGTAACTACTAATATTTTAAAGAGATGATTTGTATTTTTGTTTGTCACGAATAAACTCAAAAACCACAAAGGCAATTTTAAAAGTTTTTTCTTCATTAAAATGCCATATTATCACCGCGTTACAAAGGCTATCCGGTCAGACGAAGTGGAAAAACTCATTCTTCAATAAAATTATTTAATTTTATATACTTAACTACTATAGTCATTTTAACCAAAATATAATGTAACCTTTATGTCAGGTGTTCCGCGGGCCTGTTGACGGTGACCAACCTCTGAAGCAAATGATTGATCCGCCTATCGATGCGAAATTCGTTCGAATCCGACCGCTGACGTGGCACAAGGGTATCGCGGTGCGCCTGGAGCTGGTCGGCTGCGAGGAGCACACCACCACACCTCTACCAACCACCACAGTCACTACTGTGAGTATACTCAATATACTAACGGCAGAATACTAAAACTAATCTTAAAGTGACAGACGAAAACATTTCTACTGAATTTAGACTTTAAGGTTGATCTTATAATTTAAGAAGCTGTCACACATTTAAGCAATGTTACAGTATTCGGGATAAAGATTCTAATAACAGATGAAGTAGGATTCCAATTGTAAAAAAATGTTGAGAATAATATTTATTTTTTGGTCAGTTTAACTTAGGTTCAGCCTCAGGGCCAATCATCGATAATTCTGAGGGACTCTTATTATTCCACTTATTACTATGAGTCCGACTTAAGACCAAATTAAATGTAAACTATTTTCACAGCCCGAGCCAATGCAGTGTACGGAAGCTATGGGCCTAGAAGCAAAATTGCCTTTGGACAACATAGAAGTGTCTTCAAACAACGAGGCGAGGCCGTTCCTGAGGCTCGATGCAGAGAGAGGATGGCGCCCGACTTACAGCACGCCCGGACAATGGATCAAGGTACACACGTAAAAAAGTACTTTCCAAAAAGGGTCAATAACTATGTTTTCTTCTAAAATAAATTAAATAAATACTTTATCTGCAGTTTGACTTCATGTCGCCACGTAATATAACCGGCATCAAGAGCAAGGGCGGAGTGACAGGATGGGTGACCGCGTACAACGTGCTGTACTCGTGTAACCTGTCGCTGCCGTTCAGCCCCGTGGTGGACGAGGACGGCGAGCCACAGAAGTTCCCGGCCAACTTCGACATCGACACCGTGGTGACGGCAGAGTTCCGGCCGCCGATTCGCGCACAGTACTTAAAGATTGTACCCGCCAAGTGGAACCACAATATGGAGATGAGAGTCGAGCCAATCGGATGTTTCGAACCTTATCGTAAGTCAATGATGATGATTTAAAACAGTAGCTAAAAATAGTTTCTTATCACCGAAATACAACAGTTATAATTAAGTCGAATTTCCTTTGACAATACGATATGGTTTTAACTTGTTTAGCAACAATCTCCCCCGCGCTGACACCGACGCCGACGCCGACTCCGAGCGGCGCCTGCGAGGTGTGCCCGGGCGTGCGCGCCGCCGTCTGCAACTGCACCGAGCTGCAGTACTTTGACGGCGAGACCTGCGTCTCCAGGGACCAGTGCCCCTGCGTCGAAGGATTCATGCCGTAAACATCTTTGTTCATATCGCTAAGCACCAAATGTCCAATGGGTTGTAATGGATGGCTGTTATACATTTATAGCCCCCTAAAATATGGTGATGGAAATTCGTTGCAGGAAGCTCGAATATCACTGCTTCAATTCATTATAGCTATTTATAAGTTCGTGGTATTTGCAGGTATCCTGTTGGCTCTACTTTCCTAGGCACGGAGTGTGACGAGTGCATGTGCAAGCTTGGCGGCATCGCCGATTGCAAGCCCCTCAAGCAGTGCAAGTGTGCACCCGTTAGTACCTTAAATAATACGACATCGTTCTATCACGTATTATTAGAAAACAAGTATTAACCGATGCGTAATTCCACACTGTAAATCTATCTCTATTTGGAATTTCAAATACATCCAGGTTTCCAAGTTATGATAACAAACATCCGTCTATTCATCCAAATATTCTCCCTTCTTCTTCTTCCCTTCTTCTTCTTCCCTTTTTATTTTCTTCTTCTTCTCTTCTTTCTTTTCATTTTTATTTTTACTTGTAACAGGATCTGGTGCCGGAACTGCCACTGTCAACATGCGAATGTAAATGCAAGCCCTGCCCCGAGGGCACGAGGATCTGTCCGACCAGCAAACTATGCCTGCCGCTGGAGAAGTGGTGCGACGGCCTGCAGGACTGCGGTGACGACGAGCGCGACTGCGTCACCAGCAGCGTCACGAAGATCGCAGTCACGGAGCCCACCGTCATCAGCACGGCTGTGCCCGTTGCTGGGGCCACGCCCTCCACAACCACACAAGCACCAGAACGTAAGCAAATACACTATATTCTGACACACTCATGGTCGCTTAATTATTACTTAGTCACTCCTTTAGTCTAAGGGACTTCATTAATAACTGACAGCAGGACTCAGAGTCACTAAGCGGTCACTTGAGAGAAGACTATCACTTGTAGAATCGTCCGTTTGCATTCTAAGGAATGTAGGTACACTCTTTAAGTGTCCGTCGTTGTATTTGTTAAGTCTACGAGAACTAGAGACTATGTTATTAATTGGCAAATTATGAATTACAAAATTTATATACTTAAGTATATTTTTAACAGGACGTAAGGAATTGAAAATAGTTGAAATTTCTAGCCGTTTTCTCCCAATAGAAGTGGAGGTACCGAACACTTTAGTTTTAGAAAATGAGGACGATAAGAATATAATAGGTAATTGAGTGAATACTAAATTATAAGGCTGTATACTGCAAATATATACAGTTGGCTTTACATTTCGCCAATATTTTATAGCTTACTATCTAAGTATATCTATCTAAACAAATAATAGAATATCTGTATCTATTAAATAATAATAAATATATTTCGTAAACATTATGTATTTGGTTATAACGAAAACATTTACTTATTAATTTTTGTCTCTTCTGTCCGCGGGTCCTCGTTTGTTCTGGGTAATCACCCAAACGGCTGGATTAATCTTTACGTTAATTTTAAAGAGTGGAATAGAATTTTTAATCGATGTATGTGGGACCCTCCCGCGATTCGGCTCATATGACCTATTCGGTCGGGCCGTGGTTGATGGTGGATTTATGCTGGAATATATACTTCGTTCTTAAAAATTCTGACATTGTCAGAGCAAGAGCTACTTACTATAAAACGTAAAAAAGCTTCGCTACTTTCTGAATTTACGTATATAGTGATATACATGCTTTTTTTCTAGTATAATTGTCATAGTTTATATAAACTAATTATGTACTTATTTACATTTGAATAAAGTTATTTATATCGCTTATAAATGTAATACGCCGCAATTTTATCGCAACAGCGATATAGGTATAATAGCAATTAATGATATTTACCGAAAACGTGGATAGTTTTTTTTTTTTTTTTTTTTTTATTTATTTATCAAAATAAAAAGTTACAGTTCACTTAATTCTATTTCTTACACGCTAATGAAACCTTTAAGGTTTATACCTAGCGCCATAAGGAGTGTCGCTTTGCGATAGGTAATAATTTTTAAGTTTGGCGGCTATATTGTTGTGCGTAATGCAACCTAACAGTTCCGAGGGTAGTTTATTAATTAACCTCGGAACTGCGTAGTATGCTGTGCGTTCGCCGTATACATTTGTTGCGGTGGTCGTCCTAAACTGGTTTTGCGTTACCGCCCGCGTGCATATAGGATGTTCCATTTTAGCATTTTAAAAATACTAATTATATTAATAACAAATGAGTAACATATTTTAAAATAAAAATGTTTAATTTTCAGCTGTGAAGTGTCCCAAAGTGGAATGCGCTCATGGTTACTACGTAAAGTACAAAAAGAGCCGTCCTACTTATTCAAGATATTCATATTCTGATCTGCGTCTACCAAGACCGAGATATTCCTACAGGAACAAAGGAGGAACAAAGGGAAGTTACGCTAAGGGAGGATCCTCTAAGGGTTATCCATCTTACGGTACGCACTTTCACACTTTTGATGTCTCGTTTCTTCTTAACATCTATTATCTCCTTACAATTGAATGTAAGATTGACTTCTTTTCGTAAATGATCGTTCAAAACAATCAGTCAATAGCTGACCATTATTGTAATTGGGTCAATTATTCATTTAAACACTGACCAAGATTTGTATAGCGTAACATCGTGAAATAAGTATAGACATTAACTTGATAAATAACTTAAATTAAGAATTCTATTCAGGTCGTCCGAAGTACCCGCAGCAAAATGAAGCGTTCTCACTAGACAAGCCTGCGGTAACGAAAGACACCGCGTCCAAGGAAATATGCCCGCAATTCAAGTGCATCCCGAATCTGCCCCCGCCCCCGAGGCCGGGCTCTACCTTTCCACCTATAGAATGCTCCGCCCCCCTCTGTCCAAAATATTACTCACTCAAACTGGAACGTGGGCCCACCGCAGTACACAAGTGTCCACAGTAAGTATCGTTCAGTCACCAATTCAAGCAATCACTAGCAACAAATATTAGAGTATGGATCAGCGAGGATTTGAACATTGAACAAGTGAAGACTTAAAGACCTGAAATATATCTAAGAAAGTTGACTTTTTACCATATTTTATTTATTTAAGTTAAAACGAACATTACACTATGTAAGTACCAAAACCATTTAGAAGCATCACAGCTGCTGAGATGTGATCGCCTGCTGTGCACTCAAATATGGGGTCTGTCCGCAGGTACGCGTGCGTGCCCCCCGTGGAGCGACCCGTGTACTGCAACGTGACGGGACGCACCTTCAACACTTTCGACGGCGTCGAGTACAAGTACGACGTCTGCCACCACATACTCGCCAGGGACAACCGTTTCGTCGCCTGGGTTATCATTGGTAGATACCCCTTTTGAAAATCAACACTCTTTTAATGTTATTTAGCATTGTTATAATTTCGTGTTATTCATTGACAGTTGTGAAGAAGTGCCGTCCTGATGGTTGCGTGAATCAACTGATGTTGTACCAAGATAGCCAGTTGATCCTCGTGAAGCCTAATTTGATGATAAAATACAACAACTTTGAATACACGGTGGAACAGACTAGACAGATTTGCTTCCAGCAAAACAGTTTCGATGTGGACCGACTCGGCAATGTGGTCTCCATTAAATCTAGAAAATATAACTTTACTGTCTTATACTCCACGAGTGGCGATATCAAAATAGGGGTAAGTTAATAATTTCTACAATTTTGTAAATAAATTTGAAGTTTTTCATTAATCTATTTACACTTGCAGTTTTTTTGTTTAAATAATAACATTTTACATTTAGCTGTTTAAAACACATTTGGGTGGTGTTGACGGTCTCTGTGGCGCTTACGACGGCGACGCGAGCAACGACCGCCGGCTGCCGACCGGCCGGCAGGCGGTCAGCATCGACCAATTCGGCAAGTCCTGGGCAAACCCCGGCCTTAAAGCTGGCGCTTGCCAGCCCAAAGTTATACCGCCCAAGGAACAAAAGAAATGTTGGGACATGTGCGACGTCCTTACGTAAGTCAAACTGAGATTCGTTTCTTAAACTCACAGTCACAACAACGTATGCAATATTTTATTATAGCTCTATATCTATACTACATTAATTAAAACATAGTTCATTTATGAAAATAATGAGCCCCAATGACATGTAAACACATTCCCCGCCCGCTCAGTTCACACAGGTAACACACATAAAGCTAAAAATACTTACAGGAAAGAACCGATCTCTAATTGCGGCAACGTGCTGGACCTGAATAAATGGCGGAACATCTGCTTGGAGAAGGTGTGCGAGTGTGCCAAGCAGGTGGTGAACGGCACGAGGCGCAGCGAGGAGTCGTGCCGCTGCGAGGTTGTGGAGCAGCTGGTGGCTGAGTGCCTCGCCGCCGACAAGGACCTCGACATCCACACCTGGAGAATGGATATGAATTGTCGTAAGTACAAAGTAATTAAAATTGAACCTCCTATCTCTTTTAAATTTTAATAATACTGCTCAAAGGACCAAAATTGTTTCCTCCCAATAATTCCCTTTTTATAGTTATGACCTATGGTTTCTTTATACATTTGCTTACCTTATGTTTAGCGGCCGAGTGCACGGCGCCGCTGGTGCACTACGACTGCTACCGACGCCGCAGCGAGCCTAAGTGCGAGGCGCTCGGCACCCGCGGCAGCCCGCAGGAGGACGGCCTCTGCTTCCCCGGCTGCTACTGCCCGGAGGGACATCTGCGCAAAGGCGACCAGTGCATCGCTCCCACTGAATGCTTAGACTGTAAGAAAACGTAATCAAAACCTAGTTTAGTTATTTAAGTTTTGTTTTAAATTATCATCATCCTTGATATCATAAAACATTTTCTATTTAAAGGTACATGTCACGGTTTGGGAACACCCGCGATGTACACCACGTTCGAAGGGTACGACCTGCCCGCCGCCGCCAACTGCACATATCTAGCCTCCAGAGACAAGAATGAGACTGGAGACCACAAGTATCAGGTGAAGATGAATAGACAAGTCTCTTAGTAGTCCGAAGTTAAGCGAAGTAGAATTGTCCTTAATTTTATACAGGAAGCCTATATTGCCTCATCCCATACTTTGTTACCCTTGAAGAACTTCTTAACTTGCTTAAAACGAAGAATATTCTTTATTATTCTGTATTGACAATTTGTCTTGCAGGTTTACGTAACTAACGGGCCGTGTGATGACAATAAGGCTGTTGTTTGCACCAAAGGAATCTATTTGATGTACGGGACGCACATCGTTTACATCGTCAAGGAGTCTTATTCCAACATGGTAAGTTGTATGTACCAACGGGCTATAGCTTCAAAAAACGTCATCATATCATTGTTAATCGTAGATATTTATTATTTTGTTTATTTAAATTATAAACATATCATATTGTGATCATTTATTTATTCAGATCCAAATAACAGTAGACACGTTCCCGGTGTTCAAGTTCCCGTTGAAGAACGAGTGGGCCGAGATAAGCAAGGTGAACGGGGAGGACGTCACCGTTAAGTTGACCGACATACATGTCGAGGTTTGTTGCAAACTTTTTTAAAATTACAATAAAATCTGTGCTACTACTATCTTGTAACATCTTCTTATTCTTGTAACTATCTTGTAACATCTTGTTGGTCCTTCGAGTGGGATCAAGGGGATGGTCTATTTTAACGTTAAGTACAGTTAAAAATATTTCAACAACACAATGTACGAGCATACAATATCATAATTATTTGTCAGTTGTCGGTGCTGCGAGCCAAGTTGGAGTTCTATGTGCGCGTCCCGTCGTACCAGTACGCCAACCGCACGGAGGGCATGTGCGGCGTCTGCAAGGGAGATCAAAACCAATTAGTTGCCAGCAACAACACACTCACTGAAAACTTTGAACCGGTACAAATCTCAATAGTTACATTAAATAAGCATTTAATATTTCTTTCCTTTTTATACTGTAATGGCCAATATCGCTAAAACAGCAAAGCCTTAGTTAGTGCTAAGTTGATATATGATTTCTTTTTTACTTTGATTACCTGTATGTGTATCGAATTTGTCGTTTATAGTATGCGAAGAGCTGGCAGGCAGATATAGACACGCTGTTGAAGTTGGATGAGGCGGTGCTGATGGTGTGCGGGGACTTCCTGCCGGAGCCGGAGTGCGAGCCGCTGGCACCCGAGCACAACCCTTGCCTCGTGCTCAACGACGTCGAGACATTCGGACAGGTTAGACATAGCACTTTGTGTTTGCATCCTTGTTCCTATGCTAGCGGAATAGTCACTGTAATTTTGTATTCAGTGCCACGCGCTGGTGGATCCCGCGGAGTACGTACTTCAGTGCGAGAAGGAGCTGTGCGTGTGGAACACCACGGACGCTTGCCCATCGCTGGAGTCGTACGCCTCCGAGTGCCGCCGTCAGGGTGTCTGTATGGAGTGGCGCGAGGAACTCTGCCCTTACCCCTGGTCGGTACACGCACACCTTTCTGTATACATAGAAGTAGAACTTAGAACTTCCATAAGGTTGGAATGTACTTAAAATTATTATCGTAAGCTACTAACACAACATACTTAAGTACATGAGACATGCATGCTAGATAAAACATTTGGTTTCTAAATTTGCAGCGAGAGCCCCCTGGTGTACCGCGAGTGCGTCGACTGCGAGCGCACCTGCGACAACTATGACCTCCTGGACAATAACCCGGAGAAATGCGACACCTTCCCGGTCGCCGGCTGCTTCTGTCCCGAAGGAAAGGTATCAAAGACAACTACAACCAATTTCGCTCAATTCCTTCTTTTTCCTGAATTCAAAGCTTCACAAGACTTAAGTATAAGACCATAAAAAACTTTAAAACTAAAATTTTCTCGTTTCAGGTCCGAGTGAACAACACTTGTATAGAATCCACTAAGTGCTTCCCTTGCGACGCCAAGAAGGAACACTACATGGGCGACCAGTGGCAGGTGAGTGCACCGAAAACATTTCAAAATAAATCCATTGCAAAATTCTATCAAATACAAATTACTTTTGTTCAATGTCGCAGGAAGATGCGTGCACTAAATGCGAATGCAGCAAATTGCCGGAGTCGGAAGAGGTGCGCGTGTCGTGCGTGAAGCAGACGTGCAGCGTGCCCGTGTGCGGCGAGGGCGAGGACCTGATCACCAAGCCCGCCAAGCCCGGCCAGTGCTGCCCGGACTACTTGTGTGGTAAGAATACCATGTACCAAATGACTTTTCTTTTATACCATTACTAGCTTGCTTGGCCATTTATCGTTATCACCTTATTTTGCATTTGTCATTTTTATTATTATTTTTTTAGTACCAAAACCGATCGAGAAACACTGCGAGGAACCAAAGAAGATGGAGTGCGGATTCGGTCAAGTGTTGAAGCAGAAGAACACGCCGAGCGGATGTAAGGAATTCTCTTGCGGTAAGTCGATAATCATGAATAGATTTTATTAATTTATTTTTATAATGTTACACATGTATTATACCGTGTTAACAGAATGCAAGCCGGCTAGTGAGTGTGAAGACATTCCTCCGGACAGCGAGGTGGAAATCATGGAGGCCGGCATGGAGCGAGTGGTGGACAGCAGCGGCTGCTGCCCGCGCGCGCAGCTCGTCTGCCGCCGCGCCGCCTGCCCCGCGCCGCCCATCTGCCCGGACTTCCACAGCCTTAACACGACCGAGAAGCCTGAACAGTGCTGCCCACAATACGACTGCGGTATGTCGTGCCTTGAAACCTGACAACAGAGTCGGCGAAAATTGTATTTTTTTGCTAAATTAACGAAATATTTGCAGTACTACCGAAGGACAAATGTATCGCCAAGCTGGAGTGGGAGTCGGCGCCCAGAGGTGGGGAGAAACCTCGAGAAGTGCCACAAAGTCTGCTGAAGGATGTGAGTATATTGTAAAAAAAAATGAAACACGTGGGGGTTGTCAACTTGGAAGCACTATAACCGCTGTGGTACCCAGTTGGATGCGGTGTGGCTGGACGGGCCGTGCCGGTCGTGCCGCTGCAGCGCGGCGGGCGCGGGCGCGCTGGCGCAGTGCAGCGTCGCCGACTGCCCGCCGCTGTCCGCCAGCGAGGAGTTCGTGTTGGAGCCGCTGCCCGTGCCCTTCGAGTGCTGCCCGCGCGCCGTGCACGCCGCCTGCCGCTACCACCACCACATATACAAAGTGAGAACGGATTATAACAAACTAAAATACTTAGATTTTTTGAATCTTTCTAATTCTCAAACAATGTACAGGCTGGCGAGAACTGGACGTCCCCCGACAACCCCTGCGAGACCTACCATTGTGTGAAATTGGGCGAGGGACAACTCGACAGAATCACCAAACAACAATACTGCGATGAAGACTGTCAATTGGTAAATCAAACGAACAATGTAGTTATATTTCTTTTATGAAAGGAATAAGTAAGATCGGGGATAAGATTTTCGTTACTGACCAACTACCAGGGTTGGGAGTACATACCGGCTGAGGCGAGTAGTGGCCAGTGCTGTGGCAGATGCAAGCCGGTGGCGTGCGTTTCAGAGGATACTCTGCATCCCATCGGCCAAACCTGGGCCTCGCCGGACTTTTGCACCAATTATACCTGCGTGGACCTCAACGGCACTGTAAGTATACATTTGTATGGACTTGGACGTTTTACTAATTGGCCATTTTACTTGCAGCAACATTACAAATATTATCAAACAATTTACGTTCAGTCTTTATGGTTGATTGCAATTTCTTTCCTTTATAGCTCCAAGTGCAGAGCACTGACGAGACATGTCCAAAGACATCAGAAGAGATGCAGAAGCAGTTCGTGGTGACGGAGGAGAAATTGCCCGGCAAGTGCTGCCCCAAGGTCGAGCCTGTCGCCTGTCGCGTCGGTGACAAGATTTACCAGGTGAACATTGCACCTCACCAATATTTTAACCCTTCCAATAATTTATACAAACTGGTAGTTAAAGAATAATATTAATGGATCGTTGACAGGTCGGTGAGAAGTGGACGTCTGAGAGCAACGCGTGCGAGTCGTACGAGTGCGCGCGCACCGGCGGCCGGCTGGAGCGGCTCACCGCTGTTCACTATTGCCACGATGACTGCCAGCCGGTCAGTATCACCATAACATACAATACACACTATTTTAAAGTATTTTTCACTTCATGTAATAAGCCGTTGATTGTTTATCCAGGGCTGGGAGTACATACCCTCGGCGAATAAGAGCGAGCAGTGCTGCGGTAAATGTGAGCCGGTGGCATGCGTGTGCGATGGTGGCCTGCACCCCATCGGCGAAGTGTGGGCCTCCTCCGATTTCTGCACGAACTACACCTGCGTCAATCTCAACGGAACAGTGAGTGCAAACGATCAATATAAATAGCACCATCGAGTACTAATGGTGAATCTATTGATGAATGTACTAATGAAGCCAATGGTACCCACGACCTATCCACGTGAGGGGCTTCTTGTCTGTCTCGGAGCTTGCTCACAGTCTGTCGTCTCTCTTAATTATCCTCAAACCTTGGTCCTATTCTTAACGGTCGACAGCATTTTAGATTTATAAGCTCCTCTTGACTGTTCGTTATATCTAATCCTTAATGTTTAGCTACAAGTGCAAAGCTCCAACGAGACGTGTCCGGAAATAAGTGAATCTATGGAAAAGCTGTTTGTTCTGACTAAAGAGAAGGTGGACGGCAAGTGCTGTCCCAAGGTCCAACCTGTCGCCTGCCGAGTCAATGATAAAATATACGAGGTAAGACATAGTAATGACATTAGTTACATCGCTTTATTTTGTTTCAGATACCATAACATTTTATAAAAAAACACATTAAGTAGTACTAACAAGTTACTTATTCGTCGCAGGTCGGACAAAACTGGACGTCGCCGACAGACGCTTGCGAGTCGTACCTGTGCGCTCGCTCTGAGGACGGCAAGCTGGATAAGGTGACCACCGTTCAAAGCTGCGACGACGACTGTCAAACGGTGGGTTTCAAATTATTGAGAAAATTCTGACATTCTACTATAAATTAACTAACTAGCTGTAAAAGATGTTCCCCAAAGAGTAAGCATT
The DNA here is from genome assembly GCA_013186455.1 of Papilio dardanus tibullus. Taxonomy (NCBI): domain Eukaryota; kingdom Metazoa; phylum Arthropoda; class Insecta; order Lepidoptera; family Papilionidae; genus Papilio; species Papilio dardanus. Next base: position 346,015 of record QDHC01007103.1, read on the forward strand.
TTATATTTATATATTAATATTAAATCTTTATTCGTCGACCCAGGGCTGGGAGTATGTGCCGTCTGCAAACAAGAGCGAGCAGTGCTGCGGCCGGTGCAAGCCGGTGGCCTGCATGTGCGAGGGCGTGCCGCGGCTCATCGGCGAGATCTGGTCCTCTCCGGACTTCTGCACCAACTACACCTGCCTCGACCTCAACGGAACTGTGAGCAACTTGCAAATTTTACTTCTGTTCAACTCATTTTTGATTTTATCTAATCTTGACAGGCCTCCTGCATTCAGTCTCTTTAAGTTAAGACCAGTTGTCTTAATTTTCTCAAAATTCAATATTTCCCTACCATCATTTGTTATTGTGCTAACACGATTCTGAAGATTGGTTATTTCCCTGCTACAACGAAGTGTTTGGAGGGTACTTTTATAATCCTCCAACCCGACGGACGGAGCGATAGTGTCCTTATCCTGCCAGTGCATCCTCTTTTATAGACCTCCGAAGCTCATTTGTAAAACTAATCATGTCTGAATTTAAAAAGTGATTTTTATAACGAACATTACAAATTACTAAACTTTAACAAACAGACCATTTATAAAATGAATTTTCGTTAAACCATTATTTAAATTATTTAAAAAACTGGCTCAGTGGGCATATCTAAAATATGTTTTTAGCTACAAGTCCAAAGTTTCAACGAGACGTGTCCGGAAGTCAGCGAGTCGATGGAGAAGCAGTTCGTAATCACAAAACTAAAAGTGGAAGGAAAATGTTGTCCGAAAGTAGAACCTACCGCCTGCCGCGTTGCTGACAAGATATATAAAGTGAGTCCATCATATCAATGTACTCAACGGGCTGAAGTATTTTGGTTTCAATTTCAGTTTCCTTAACATTTCATTTATGTTTTACTTTCACAAGAAAAGTCTCTGTCTTCTTTTTCTCTATCATATTCTATTACTTTCTTATTTGGTTCATGAAAGGCTAGGTGTTTACCTTATTTGCAATATCTCAAAGGTTGGAGAAAATTGGACGTCGCCGACGGACGCGTGCGAGTCGTACGTATGCACGCGTGCAGAGGACGGCAAGCTGGAGAAAGTGACCACCGTTCAGAGCTGCGACGAAGACTGTCAAACGGTGGGTAACGTTGTAGCTGAATTTTAGATTCTGTCATTTATGAAAACGAGGATAAATTGTTGGAAATGATTGAACTGGTCATTTATTACATAGTTACAGGTACTTACCATAATTTGTAAACCTGGTGTTTCGTAGGGCTGGGAGTACGTACCGTCTGCGGACAAGAGCGCGCAGTGCTGCGGTCGGTGCAAGCCGGTGGCGTGCATGTGCGAGGGCGTGCCGCGGCTCATTGGCGAAAAGTGGTCCTCTCCAGACTTCTGCACCAACTACACCTGCCTCGACCTCAACGGCACCGTCAGTATTGCCACATAATAAACACTTAAAGCCCAGACATGAAGCTTAATTTCACCAAGTTTTGTAAATTTGTCTATTGCAGTTACAAGTTCAAAGCACCAACGAGACGTGTCCGGTGATCAAGGAGGCCTTGCTGAAGCAATTCGTGTACTCCGATGACAAGGTTCCGGGCAAGTGCTGCCCCACTATGGAGCCGGTCGCTTGCCGCGTGGGAGACAGTATATACCAGGTCACTACTACTGTTTTTTTTTTCTCCAAACGTAAAGGCTGGATGTATAGAGATCAAGATTAAACTTAAATTAATTTTTATGTACAATGGTAAACGATCAGGAGGGCCAGAGCTGGGTCACTACAGACCCGTGCGTGAACGTGACGTGCGCGCGCGACGCGGACGGACAGCTGGCGCGCAAGGAGGCGAGCGAGGGCTGCGTGCGCGACTGCCCGCGCGGCTGGCTATACAAGGAGCCGCCGCCCGGCGTCTGCTGCGGCCACTGCCAGCAGTATGCCTGTCTCGTCGACGACAAGTTCAGGAAGCCTGGTAAACTCCGCACCGAAGCATTTTCATAACAGCTGAGATGTCGTCTACTAATTGTAATGTTTTGTTTGAAGGCGAGACGTGGCAATCTGAAGACAACTGTACAACGTTCGCGTGCGAGCGCTCCGGCGAGGAGTTCTTGACGACGATGCTGCGCCGGCCCTGCCCCGACGTGTCCTCCTGCGCGCCCGGGGACCTCGTCAACGAGACCTGCTGCCAGGTCTGCAAGCTGACGCCGAGCGCACTCAGTGAGTACAGTCATACGAGTAATAAGGCAGTTACCGAGTCCTAACGTGTTTTAATTTCAAAGGCAATATATTTTAGGGATGTCTAACCAGATTTTGAGGATTTTGTGTTTGTTCTTCATAGGTACTTGCGTGCCTAAATCGATCCCGAGCTTGGAGACGGTGGGTCTGATCCGCGTGCGCGTGCGCGTGCACGGCGTCTGTGTGAACCGAGAGCCGCTGCCCGGCTTCCGCGAGTGCCGCGGCTCCTGCGACTCCGGCACCTTGTTTAACAACCGTGAGTCGAAACTCTGAATCACTTGGGATATACTAGGAACTATAGAGCAGCATTTATAATATAAAATCGAGTAATCTTCTTGCTGCAAGTAGTAGTTAAATCTGTTACTTTACGTGAAACTTGATATATGTGCACTTGTATTAATGCGTCCGTTGGTATATTGCAGAGACTGGTGCTCACGACTCCAAGTGCGAGTGCTGCACCGCGTCGTCCTACGAGCGGCTGGTGGTGGAACTCCAGTGCGAGGACGGCAGCCGGCGGTCGCACAGCGTCGCCTCTCCGCGTCGCTGCGCCTGCCAGCGCTGCGGCGGACCTAGCTGGACCCCCACCAAAACTGGTACAGTGTTAATGCGCCAATATCTTAATGGTTTAGGGTACGGATTCCCGTCCACATGGGCCAGAGTTCCAATCCCGCCATTAGACTAATATAACAATAACATCACAAGTCTCGCTCGCAGTTGTAATATTAGAATACTTTATAAAAATGTCTCCGTACAACTTAGACATATTATCGTACCCGAGTGCGACACTTTTTCGTACGTAAGTCAACGGTAGACACAGACCCTCACGAACACAAGCCGCGTCCGCAACAGTCTAAAATCACCCACTTTCGAAAAAAGAGGTTAACGGTCTATCAGGGGACCCATACTTTAGGATCTTATTGACTCCATTTTGGATTTAGTTTAGTAATGATTGTTGGGACATTTAAAAATGCTAATTTTCTAATTTACCACGTCGTTTCACATACCTGACCCAAGACCACTTTTAGAATTCTTACTTACTTTTTATAATTTCAGGTGTGAAAGGACCGAGGTACACCTCAGTGCCACCTACATACAAGAAAATCTTCGAGGACGAGGACTACAACATTCCCAGCATGTTCGCCAGGTTCGGCACCACGGCTCGCCCACCGCCCAGACTCTAACACGATGATCTACACATTATGACCACAGTACGCAAAACGTGTACAATATGCTCAATTTTTTTATTTGTTATTAAGTATTTTCATTTATTTATTAAGTGTGCAAAGTTCGATGTCTCGTATCTACGTGCTGTGGCTTGAAACGTGATCTTATCGAACCCAAAGATATAAGCTTACAATTATTTTTATTGACAATTTTTTGTAAATAATAAAAAAATCAACGCATAACTTTTGTTTTTATTAACCTGATATTTTCCCCGTTATTTGTGTGAAGTACTTACCATTCTTTTACAACTGTGTCAGAGAAAAAATGGATTTTCGTCAATATTTTTAGTAAAATGGAAAGAAATGTGTAAAATACAAAACAACTAGTATTATAAACAACCAATATTTTATTCAGAAACTTTGTTAAATACTCGTAATAACTGGGATCACATAAAAAACGCTTCGATCTTAGATCGATCAACTTTCACCAAACCATGTCTGTAAAATTAGTACAAAAAAACTGTTACGTCGTTTAAAATTACTTGAAACTTTTACTTACGTTCACTCAAAGTAAAAACCGATTAGTTTCGAACTTGGAAAATATTTCACTAAGCCGAAATCAATATTAGATCATTGACAGCAGTCCGAAAATGATTTAACCCTTAAATGGACAATGTTGTATATATGTATATTGTACACAAATATATTTTTTTAAACGTGAAACAAAAATCGTCCATTCAAGGGTTAAATTACTGTTAAGCAGGAAGGCCTGAACTTATTTGGATCGCTTCCCTAAATAATCGATGGAACTTAAGATTGGATATGGGGAATGGAATTAAAATGAATGTAGATAAACGACAGGTATAATCTTCTCCAACTCATCTTGATGCGCAAATTCGCCGGCACGAGAAGTTTCGGTCGCAAAAAGAAATCGTGGTTACGGAACATCTGAGAGCGGACGTGAATTGCGAAAGCCACCCAACTGTCAAGAGTCAAGTCAACCGCCAGAAACAGGAACAAATCCACTCCGTTAGTCGGAGAGGCACCTTAAGAAGTAAAGATAAGCAAAAATGGTTCGAGATCAAATATTGATTTCTGACTTCCGATAGGTTCGGTCGACATTTTAAATGGAAGTTTAGTTTTTAACTGTGTCAATAAAATGTTTAATAATTTAAAAGATATTTTAATTTGATTATGAAGGGATTTCTTCCTCTTGTTTAGGTGGCTCACTGGCTTCCTTCTGCGCATCTTCTTCTTCTTTCTGCTTCTGTTTTCTAACAACCTCCGATAGATATTTACACCTCTGCATGCATTCCTCCTGGAAATTTCACATCAGATAAAATGATAGCTATATTATTTCAAATATACAAAAAAACTTCTTGTCACATGGATAATTTTAAATATCAATAATAGTATGAAAACAGATTACGATAAAAAAAACTTAAACATTTTTTAATCCCGTAAGTATTATATGAATGAATGAATGTTTATAGCAATAAGAATTTACAGGAAAAAGTTACAAAATACTAAGAGCACATAATATAATATGTGATACATAAAAGAAAAGATGTTCCAAAGAGACCCACTGACTTGATAACCTCCTGTCAGAAGTCGGTGAAAAAACCCTGCGCTGGTTTTCCGCAGACCCCTTATTATTATTATATTTGAACCAAAGAGATATTATACATAGAGGGAGCGCTCCATACTAATTTGACGTTAAAAAGCATGCCAAGAAAGAAATTATTAAAAAAAATACTTGCCAGTATCATGAAAAAATTTCCCAAGTTTGGGAAAATGTGTTTTTTTTTAATTTTTAAAATAAACAATAGAATAAACTAAAATATTCATTAAAACGATAATTATCGTTTTTCATTATTATTATTTTATTTAAAACAATTTAAATCCAAACAATTTTTAACAAAGACTATTTTTATTTTATAGTTGTTATACATTTTTAATTAGCTTTTTAAAAATAATTAATAGAGAATTACAATATTAAAATACTATGAAATCAAATTTAAATTTGAGAAAAGAGGTTACATTCGGTCGACTTTTTATGTCGGCAAATGTAATTTAGAGGTTAACACTAGGGGAATCTCCCTTCGTGAGACCTCCGGAGGTCAAAGAAAATGCCTCACTTTTAGGCTTCCAGTGTTCCATCTACAGTATAATATATATTTGGTTTGAACTTTGAAGTTACAAAATGGCGCTGGTTTTTGAACAAAGACATGTGTAGTGTAGATTGGGGTAGACAGTGAGTGCGTACTTTGGTCTTGCCGGGCACGGCGGCGGCGATCTTGTGCCAGCGGTCGCCGGCGCCGCCCTTCGGGTGCCGCGCCAGCGCCGTCTCCAGCGCACGCTGCTGGCTCTGCGACCAGCCGCCGGCCGCCGCGCCAGCACCGCCCTCCTCCGCTTTACGCGTCTTCACCTGACCATCGAGTATTAAAATTCAATCGCTTCATCATTACCTTGTGTTCGAAACAATTGATTACCTAATATCTTTACATTATGTACATTCTTAATTGTTATCATAGAATTAAGAAGATAACGCGTCGCATACACGATATTAACATAAAAATATCGATAATCGAGAGTCGTTTCATTGGAAGGTAATACTCAACCGTACCTTTTTGGGGGTTCAAATGGCGATTCCTTGGGCACAATACTCCGCTGTATATTTGTAAAGGCTCAAGCATCGTTTCATCGGGTATTAATACTCAGTCGTACCTTTTTCGAGGGGTTTGAAAGTAGTTTCATGTGGGGTGTAACACAGCCTTACTTTTTTGGGGTTTGAGAGTCATTTCATGGGGGGGGTTAAATCAGCCTTACCTTTTTTGGGGTTTGAGAGTACTTTCATGGGGGGGTTATACTTTACCTTCTTGGGGGGTTCGGGAGTTTCCTCAGTTGGTTCCTGTCCAGGTATCCTGTAGCAGTTGTCCTTGAGGCGCGCGGCGACGTGCGTCACCTCCTGCACGCCGCGCCCCATGGCGGCCGCGATGCGCTCCCAGCGCTCCGCGCTGCCGCCCGGGTACTTCTTCACAAGTCGCACCAGCTCAGACAGGTCCTCGTCCGTCCACAGACCACCGGTCACCGGCGGCGGCGTCTGTGGTGCGGTAATAAGATGCACTTTTTTTTTTTTTTATAGGAGAAGGGGGCAAACGAGCAGCGAATCAACTAAATTAATTGGTCCGACGCCCACGGACATCTGCAATGCCAGAGGAACCACAAATGTGTTGCCGGCCTTTGAGGGAGGAGTACGCTCTTTGATGAAACTGTATCTGTAACCCTATGGTTTCATTAAACCAATGTAAAAATCGGCCTTACGTCAAAGCAAAACCTCCATTTTTTCACGGTCTATTGGAGCAGAAGCATTAAAAACTGCTAGAGACATACAAAATCAAATTGTCATAGTCAATAGTCATTGCTGTGCTTATTTTTGATAGCGTAGGGAGTGGGGTCTAGGTTAGGGATTCTACTTATGTATAATAGTTCATGAAAAAAAATCAGAACCCATGAAAAGAAAATATATATATCAATATTTACGTAAGTATGGGAGGAAATGAGGGGGATTTAGAGGTCTGGTTTATTTTGATGACATGGGGTGCTTAAGTAATAAACTAACGGCCCCATATTCCTTCATTATCAATCAAAATG